>CM056388.1:3043351-3348351 GCA_029718625.1 Synaphobranchus kaupii | reverse complement strand
GCACTCTGCATTCCAGCCTCGCTGTGAGCTTCTCTCTCACTCCATAGCTCTCTGCTCGCCCTCTCGTCTTTATAACGCTAAAATCAGCCGGCTCCATTCATTCAGGCCGTTCTCCTGCCCATTACAGAGGCACGTTTCAGTGGAATTAGTCCTTAGAAACCAAAAAGCAGCCTATGCCCGCCTTCATAACTTGTAGCTCCCGAGCTTGTATGTAAATGTGTTTTTATGAACTTTGATGTATACATATCTTTTGATATACAGTATGTATGATGTGGCCTATGCCAACATATGAATGGTCATGACTCATACAGTATTTAAGGCCCTGTGCTTTTACACAGATGTGCTGTGATTGGTCAGTCCAGGTCCATCTGACTAGCTCAATCTGTCTTTACAGTGTGTAACATTGTCCAGTCTCACTTTAGTAACTTTCAGTAACTTTAGGCTGAGGTATGTTAGAGCCTCTCTCTCTCTCTCTCTCACCCCCTCTCTTTCTCTCTCTCTCTCTCACCCCCTCTCTCACCCCCTCTCTCTCTCTCTCTCTCTCTCTCTCTCTCTCTCTCTCTCTCTCTCTCTCTCTCTCTCTCTCAGTCAGTAACTTTCGGCTGAAGTACGTTAGAGCCTCTCTCTCTCTCTCTCCCTCAGGACTGCGGCCTGCAGCTGAATGACGAGGAGGGGCATCGCTGCTACCCCCTGGAGGGCCGCCTGCTGTGTCACAGCTGCCACATCTGCAAGCTGAAAGCACAGGTGGCCCCGCCCCCGCAAGCCACGCCCCCCAGCTTCCCCATGCACGTCACGGAACTGTGAGGGAGGGGTGAGCGGGCGGAGCGAGACTCGCCGGCGCAGACTGAGAGAGGGCGGACGAGAGAGAGAGAGAGAGATGCTGGGCATCGAGAGAGCGGGGGGGGGGGGGGGGTGCGCAACACACTCCCACCAGGAGAGGGAGAGAGAGAGAGGGAAGGAGGGAGAGAGAGAGGGGGTGGGGAGTGGGTGACTCGTCCTGAGGAGGGAACCCCCTGCTTGCACAAGAGTCCCTGACAAGTCTCTCGGGGGTTAAAGGTCACCTTTAAGAATAAGGGATACTGTAAAGCCTGTTACATGGCAGAGAGCCCCAGAGTAAGAGAGGTACCCTGCAGCCAGAGACAGATCTACTACACAACACACTGCAGCCAGAGACAGATCTACTACACAACACACTGCACCCAGAGACAGATCTACTACACAACACACTACAGCCAGAGACAGATCTCCTACACAACACCCTGCAGCCAGAGACAGATCTCCTACACAACACCCTGCAGCCAGAGACAGATCTCCTACACAACACACTGCAGCCAGAGACAGATCTCCTACACAACACCCTGTAGCCAGAGACAGATCTCCTACACAACACACTACAGCCAGAGACAGATCTCCTACACAACACACTGCAGCCAGAGACAGATCTCCTACACAACACACTGCAGCCAGAGACAGATCTCCTACACAACACACTGCAGCCAGAGACAGATCTCCTACACAACACACTGCAGCCAGAGACAGATCTCCTACACAACACACTGCAGCCAGAGACAGATCTCCTACACAACACCCTGTAGCCAGAGACAGATCTACTACACAACACACTACAGCCAGAGACAGATCTACTACACAACACACTACAGCCAGAGACAGATCTCCTACACAACACACTACAGCCAGAGACAGATCTCCTACACAACACACTACAGTCAGAGACAGATCTCCTACACAACACACTACAGCCAGAGACAGATCTCCTACACAACACACTACAGTCAGAGACAGATCTACTACACAACACACTACAGTCAGAGACAGATCTCCTACACAACACCCTGCAGTCAGAGACAGATCTACTACACAACACACTACAGTCAGACAGATCTACTACACAACACCCTGTAGCCAGAGACAGATCTCCTACACAACACACTGCAGCCAGAGACAGATCTCCTACACAACACACTACAGCCAGAGACAGATCTCCTACACAACACACTACAGCCAGAGACAGATCTCCTACACAACACACTACAGCCAGAGACAGATCTCCTACACAACACACTACAGCCAGAGACAGATCTCCTACACAACACCCTGCAGTCAGAGACAGATCTCCTACACAACACACTGCAGTCAGAGACAGATCTCCTACACAACACCCTGCAGTCAGAGACAGATCTACTACACAACACCCTGCAGTCAGAGACAGATCTACTACACAACACCCTGCAGTCAGAGACAGATCTCCTACACAACACACTGCAGTCAGAAACAGATCTCCAGTCCAAGCGCTCGTCACGCCTTCCTGTCTGAAGGCGCACGCTGTGAAGCGTTAGCTGCTTTTCCCGCGCACCGCCACAGTAAACCGCGTACCCCGCGGCTCCGGTCAGCAGAGGAACTCCCTTACGCCTGGGCTAGCCATCATTCAGGAATCTTGCACTTAAGAGAGGACTGCTTTCTCATGCCTTGCCCTCCTTCTTAATGGGTACACAGTAGTCCAGCTACTCCCCTATTGGCTATGCAAGGAAACCGTACGTCTGTGCGCAACTCCGCAACATTCCACGCGCTGTCCTCCTGTGCAGCTTACCAAACGGTCAGGTCTGTGACATTGGCCGTACTGTTTAAGAGTACATCACTGCCATTAACTCCACATACCACGCCTTCTGCAAACGCCAACATTTGCATCGTCGTATGATCGTAAAACATTTACAAGCAGTGTCTTAATAATTATGTCGTAACAACAGTTAGATGTGCATAGATTGTACAATTGTCTTTATCTCAGAATACCCACTTAAAAAAAAGTAGAACTGTAGTGGTAATTTTCCCACACATTATTTAAAGAGTGATGATGAGGTGATATTGTGCTGTATTGCATTGCAGCAGTACACCGTGTTTCTTTGTCCAGGTGACTTCATTGATGTGGAAGTTCTGTATGAGCTTCCAGCCTCTGCATTTGCTCTTAATATATTCAAGACACTGGTTTGTCGAAGAGGGGAAGGCTAACGCAACAGATTAATGTGAAACGTATACATAACCCTTAAAGCACGAGACTGTAGCAGCGCAGGTTACTGACGAGGCTGCACGTCGAACATTAGACTGAACCTTCCAGAGGAAGGGTGCCACCACGCAGCAGCCATTTTGATTTTGAGCAGAACAGACGATGTTTGGGACGACCCGGAGATGCTCGTACCACCCCAGGGGGGGAGGAGCTTCATTATTTAATTTACTTAACGTGGTTTTAATTTATTGGTTCTGTTTTTGGCGTGTCCGCCCTGCCCGTATGGAGGCGTGGATTCACTCTGCTGCTGGGACACGATGCCGTAGTGTGCAGCTCAAAAAGCACAGGGCCCTGACCAATCCCCTCCACTTCCACCGCTTGCAGAACAGCTGGTCTCTAGTCTCAGAAATGTGGAGGAGGGGGCGGGGCTTAAGGTACTACTGAATTTGAAGAGCCTCATAACTGCTGCAATAAAACTATGAAAAATGATACGGGAAGGAAAGTCAGAATGATTTCATAATTTTTTTAATGTTAAGTTTCAAATTCAAATTTTGAATGAAATAAGATGGTGCCTATACTTAACCTTCAGAAAGAGCATGTGAGTTAATGGATTCAAGAGGTCACAATTCACTTTTTACATTCCAAACTTACTTTAAAGGCAGATTTAAAATATGACTCCAAATTAAAAATCTCCATTATATGACCCGGAATAATTTGTCTACAACCAGAATAGTTGAACACGAACCATAAGGTTTATTTCCACACCAGGATAACATTTTATTTAGGATGTACATTGGATTCCTGTTGTATACCATGTGACTAGTTTACCTGTACAAAAAAAGCTAGTTTTGTTCCATGTACCATCAGAAATCCAAACAGAAAAAGTAGCAAGTTTCTCTCCTGTAATTAGATCTGAAAAAGCGCATGCGTCACAGTCTTATGTATTTTCAGTGTTTTATTCCCTAGATGGTGAAAAAAGACAGGAAATGTAGATTTATTTATCTAAAGATCAAAAGTCTAAAGCTATTTAATGTGTTAAAAGTCAGAAGTGTCATTTAACCTTAGATGATATAATCTGCTTTTTTCAATAAAGAGGTTTTGTAGTTAACTTAAACCAACCGCGTGTTGTGGTTTTTCTTTTCCAGTTTGTGTGCAGTTGTGAAGTAATTTACACGTTCATAGCTTCTGTTTTTGGCTTGTTACCAGTTCTTTTAAATTGTTTGAGGAAGAAAGCCAGGTCAGAACACAGAAAATAACTGCCAAAATGCCAGAATACAAAATCATTTACAGAAACATTTACATTTTACCCATATGTAATTAAATGTCTGTTCACACTTATTTATAGATTCTGCATATAGGAGTATTCTGAGATGTATGGAATGACTGCTGAATGAAGACTGGGTATTTTGTATTTTGCCATTTTCTTGTTTTATCGTTAAAGTGGTTAAACTCATAGGCCATGTCCGAATCAGCGCACTTGCCTACTATTGAGTATGGCAGTTGAGTATACTTTTAAAAAAAAGCTGTTAAGTGTGTGACAATTCTGAAAATTGAGTGTCTTAATATTTCTGGGTTTTCGCTGATAATAGTAAGGAGGATATATTGCTATATTGCTATATATATATATATATTATATCCCTAAACAGTATTCAGTATACAGTACGTTAGTACACAGGAGACAGGACACAGTTGATAGGGCTCTAATTCGGACACATCCCTGCTTCCTGTTGATTGTTTATATCAGAAGGGTATCGCACCATCATCAGAGCTGGTGCCATTATGGAGTGTAATTAGATCCTAGCACGCAAGTTTACAGTAAGTCATGTGATCACGGTCTTCCCCTGAGACGAGTTTACACCCTTCCCTGATGGTAGATACCACAGCCCTACCATCACTGAAATATAACACTGCACACTGTGACACATTTTTCTCTCTCTTTCATTGCAGAGAACAGGCTTGTAACCAATGCCATAAGAGCTCCCCTATAATGTTAGCAGTGAATCATAACTCAGACATGTCTCTGATACTTAGTAAAGGGCTGGTTCTGTCTGCACAACAGGGATGTCAGTGGATGATGGAGCATCTACATTTTCTCCTCTTCCACAGTCCTTAAAAACAGAAACACACACTTCTTATTCTGTCTCTGCTGTCTGGCGCAGATTTCAGTCAGTCCAAGGAATTTATAATTCACCCGCCCACTCTGTTTGTGTCCATTTATTCCCATGCTGTCACTGTTTCATATCCACATTCAGATCTGCATAGTACCATATGGCATGTAAACTGAACCAGATAATGTGTATTTTAAGGTGCAAAGCATACAGAGACCCCCGTGTCTTTCTTTAGCGTAAGGGGGTTCTTTTAAACGGCGTCGGAGTCGATTTAAGGATGTGAAAAGCAAATAGTCCATGGCAGGAGGTACCTAATTAACAAACATTAATATCATCTTTGTGTTAATTGGGGCATACAGCTACATCCGTTTAACTTAATCCCTCATTCCCATCAGCCTTTGTTTAAGAGCTGAACATGAGCACAAACTGTATTTTAGGAACAAGGGGGAAAAAAAGTACTTCTTCATTGTTTATTGACGGCAGAGGTGTAATTTTGTCAGTACTGTTGTTACTGGATATGTCATGGCCTTGTGTAAACCTTTGATCAGAAATGAGTCAGACGAGGGTTGAACTGATGTTTCCATCCATGTGACTTTAAGTGAAATTCTTCTGTTGTGAATGATTGCCGTTATGTGAACTTTTCTTATGTGTTCTGTAGAGTAATAAGGGAAAAAGAGAAATAGTGATCAGAAGAACAGTGGTATGGCTACAGCTCTTTGTCGAACGAAATAATGAAACGTGAAGAGACCCTGGGAGAGCCTGACCAAAGCAGGGGTCAGAATAAATAGCACTCACCTCCAGAGCAGAGCTCTGCGTGTGAAGTCCAGACGGAGCTTATCCGGGCATGGAATTCAGAAAATGTCACGGCCCAAAAGCAGACCAAGCTAACCTGGGCTGAGGAAGTGTTGTCAGGGTAACCTGGGCCGAGGAAGTGTTGTCAGGGTAACCTGGGTTGAGGAAGTGTTGTCGGGGTAACCTGGGCTGAGGAAGTGTTGTCAGGGTAACCTGGGCTGAGGAAGTGTTGTCAGGGTAACCTGGGCTGAGGAAGTGTTGTCAGGGTAACCTGGGCTGAGGAAGTGTTGTCGGGGTACCCTGGGCTGAGGAAGTGTTGTCAGGGTAACCTGGGCTGAGGAAGTGTTGTCAGGGTAACCTGTGCTGAGGAAGTGTTGTCAGGGTAAAGAATGTGAGTCGTGTCAGAACATAAAGGAGACAGAAGCCAAGTGATCCATGTTATGTGACCGCTAATATAAAGATCAAAGACTCCAAACAGGTTCAGTGGCAGGTTGTGGTTTCACACTGAAATTCTTCATGGCCACACTGCATTCCCCGTTCATAAAGAGTCTTAATCCCAGTCAGACATCGTCGTCTGCAGGCATCAGTTTCAATGCCCTAATAAACGGTGACTAGAGGAGGGAAATGGCTGAGGGGCCATTGTGAGGACTTGGCTTTCATTTGCATGTTACATTTGAGCATAATTGGAACTTGTGTGTTAGAGCAGAGCTTTTATGAGCGCTTCGCATGATTTCACGTTAATTTAAAAGTATCACTGTTATTATGGAGGACAACAGAGCTGATTAGTCTGGATTGCATTGTGTCCGTGTAGAATCTGCCTGTATGAGTCGTGGGTGGGGACACTCAGCTAGAGGGTAATATCTGACAGATCATATCACACGAGCTTGTCTATGTTTTTGGATTCCCCTCGAATGAAGAGAAGACATTTTGCACGGTTCCTTGTGACACGGTGTCGTCGAAGAGACAGAGAGCTAACTAATGTAGATGAAGTCACTTCATAGGGGTCTGCTGCTGGGTGGGTCTCACAGTCTGGTATATTGAAATAGGATCTCCCTCAGAATTATATGCCGATATCACTGAAAACAGCATTGTACACGAAACATCATCGGGTCGATCTGTCTTTCCTCAGCCCCAAAAAACGCCCATCATTGAAGTCTTATTTTTCCAACCGTAGTAGCCATAGTTATAGCCAATCAGATCTATACACGCTGGGATGTCAATTGCTTAATTAATGGATGAGCCACTCCTGTGTGGAAGCCTCTGCTTTTTTAAATGCCCATGTTCCCTCATTTACCTGGCTAAACAACATCTAACAAACCAGATGTTGATTTTTGATTAGTGTTACCTGGGTGATTGCATGAGGACACACGGAACATTTGAATGCTATTTTTTCTACCGAATACACCTGTTTGCAGTGCTTGAGAAGTTAGCAGCTGTTTCGTGTGCTCTGGTGCGCTTTCGCGAACATGCCAGGGATTCGGCCGTTTCCTCTGGAGCGCGGACACTAAACATCCTTTATGCGCGCGGAGGCACCGCCCGGTGACTCAGGAGTCTGCAGCAGGATAAGCTCTGTTTGTCTGGCGCTAGCTCGGCCCTCCAGGGACCTGTGAGGGGGCTGGACTGTGTCACGTTACACAAAGGACGAATTCCCAGAGAGCGGAGGGATCCCTCTCCCGCTGGAAGCAGCGCATAAAATAACGTGATTACCTCAAGCTCATAATACGGGCTTCCTATGCCAGGTGATACTCGCCCTTCACTCAAAAATGTATTTACCTATAATTGACAGAAGATAAGGAAATTGGAATTATTAAAAGTAAAAATTACAAAGGAATTATTGTAATGGGCATATCTTGTGAGCCAAATGCAATAATGTCTTTTTTTTTGGATGATCAGTGCAGTTCCTTTTATACTGCTTGAGGTCATAGAGGTATTTGGGGAGAGGTAGACTAAAGTTTTCAACAACTCAACCATTTCAAAATCCTGTCGATAAGAATTAGGTTAGTTTTCTCATCTTTGTAGGCCTCAGAGCCAGGCAGGCTTGTATAATGTGACGAGTTCCAGGCCTTCAAGAGCCCCAGTAAATGTTGTCCCTGTCATATTGGTATTTCTTTCAGTCATTTCCAACCATACAAACATACATCAGATGTCTTTATGTCCAATTTTTGTCACATTAGTATGTAAATGAAAGGGGTTGGATAATAATTATTATTCCTGAAAGCAATTGTTTACAGAAACAAGCCATACATTTATACATTGTAGTAAATGGTAATCAGTAAGATATGTTATCTAGCTAGTTAACATACAACACATCCTGACCTTACAGAAGTATCAAGTACACACAGTAAATTTACCCAAGATGATTGGTACAACTATAATGGTTTTACATTTCAGTCTTGTAGATAACTACATGCATTTTTTTAGTTGAGCAATTACAAAGTTACTAGTGACTGTAATTAGTTTACAGGTACAAGCGGAAGATATCTAACACTCTTCTATTACTCTCCAAAATCTTACATTATATTTGAGATTGTGTATCAGCAATGATATCTACTGGGCTGCTTGCTTGCTAAAACGGCAGTTCTGTGGCACACTTTGTAAAGGAGGAGCTGAGTAGAATGGATGAAGCAGTGATTTACTGAGGGCTATCTGTACTGTGGAATACACATGCAATTTCAAAAACAAATATCGATTGTGATGTAACAAAGGCCTATGAACATTCCTACTCTCCTACATGTGAATCTTAAGAGAGAAGCTTTTGAGAAAAAATTAAACCAAGGGGCATGGGAAATGTGAAGAAACTATGCTGTAGTACTGCTGAAAAAAGATAAATAAAAGATGTCCACAGATGTCCAGAATGGTGGCAGAAATCACCAGAAGCCTCATTTAAAACCTAATTGTCAGAGAGGTCAGAAAGCCCATGAGAAGACGGCCATGACAATATCATAGCGACCCCCTGTCTGGCAGAGCAACAAACCCAGACCACCCAGATTTAAGGTTCCTAAGGGGGTATAATAATAGCAATATGATAACTCCTGCCTACAGACTTACCAACCTTTATAGACTGAAGTAACCATGGGAATCTGGAGTAGAAATTGACATGGCAACTCGTAACCATATACAGTTAAAATGCGGGGGGAAAAAGTATATTTTTTTCTGTCTGGTCCAAAATGATTTTCACAGAAAGTCAAAGAAACATTATGAAAATTATAAAGAAAATGACAGTTTATAGCCATTAGATGTCTTATGGAATTATACTCACATTTAATTTTGCCATAACCTTGTTGTTTATTGACATTTGAATGCCATTGTGATTTACTGTGTATAAATGTAATCAAATGAACAAACTTTGGAGCTTCATCGAAAAGCAGGTAGAAATAGTAATCAGATCAGTTGGAATACAGTCGGCCATTTTGGCTTCACTAATATGAAAAGCCCATTGGAACAGGACAAAGATTATTAGCTTCCTTTTTAGCAAACCACGGAGTGCTTAGAGTTTGTGTCAACAGGTGGTTGAACTGTATGTTAAACACTTTCAGTGATCTTGTATAATCTCAGGAAAAAGATTTATTGACAGTTGCAAAAATAATAATATTAATGAAGGGCTTGTATTTTCAAACTTAATATTAAGAGTTTATTCTTGTGATTTACATGTATATGCCTCATTGGTAGTAATTTGTGAAGTTAAATTCAACAATCCTCTACATTTTCTGGGTGTGCATAAATCTAGAGGATCCAAATTATTGCCATGTATTTTAGAGTAACAAGGAGATAACCCCCCACCTCCACCCCCCAGAGTAAAATGGACAGTTTTCCTCGTCTATGTTCACTTAGTACAATCTTTAGGAAATATATTTAAAGTATTTCACAACAATTTGTCAGATATTTTTGGAATTCATAAGCAGGGCCACACAAATATGTTTAAAAAACAAAGCAAAACAAAAACTATGTGAACAGTGTGGAAACTGGGAATAGTGGGAACAGTGTGGAAACTGGGAATAGTGGGAATTGTGAACAGTGGGAACAGTGTGAATTGGGAACAGTGTGCTATGGTGGTCAAGGGGAGCTGACAGGCTGATGGAGAGAAAAGGAAGAATTTCAAGTATCTCTCTGGCAAAAAAATAAATGAGGAGCCGTGGACAGACCACAGCTGGTCAGTCTCAAGTGGACAAAGACCCTGAGGCTCCCAGCAGACACCTCCGTGAACTTGGAGGTCTGCTCAAGAGGTGGAGGGGTGGGGATCGCAACCTCCTTGGCTCACCAAATGGAATGTGAGATGTTGCCATAGCGATCGCAGTGGCAGGGGTGTGAGGACTCATAGCTGGGGGGTGGGGTGGGGGGGTAGTAGCTCTGCACACTGCCCTCATTGAAACTGATTGACAAGACAACTAATAAAGCAAGCAAAGGAATTTCAGAGCATACAGTGTGCTTGTTCAAGGGACGTCCCACAGACCTGCGCTGTTTCTGGGATTTTGGGATTTGTTAAATTTTTTTCCACCCCTGCTTTAAGTCCCTTGGACTGATATCATTAAAGAAGCGTTCTTTCTGGCTCCTGGCTGATAGTCAATATCACACTGTAACGTTTAAGGGCAGCAGCACACAAAAAGTGAAAATACCGACACGTTTATTGTGGGGTTGTTAAGATGTGTGGAGCCACAAGATTCTGTATTATTCAATTTTAATATATAAATTAGAATATATAAAATTATTTACTTGTTATTGCAAAAACAACACAATTCTATTTGAGGAGATAATGCACTGTATATGAATGTGTGTTATGTATTACAAAATGTGTTTTAAAAAAAATTCCTTTTAGGCACTAGTTTCAACATGTTCCTTTCCAGACTGAACAGCAGGAGAACATTGATCAACAGATCCTCCGGGATTCTTTTTCTCTCTGTAGCTCTATAACAAAACTCATTATGTTTCTTGCTTCTCCGAGTCTGGTATAACAAAGAATAACTTACTTTGAACTAAAGTATTGTTGCCAGGCAACAAGACTGCTTGACCACCATTAGCCTCTGGGGTCCTAGGGATTGTCTGTGCTGTACATATACTGTAGACACTGGAGTACAGTAGCGAGCTGAATGATTCTGGGAAACAGAAATGACTCTAAAATAATGCATTATATGGTGTATATCTCAAATAACCTTCATTTAAAACACTACTGTGCAGTTATTCTGAGCAGTACTTGAGACATGTCAAACTGTTTGTAATGGGTTTTACAGTAAATATGTTGATATATTTTGATCACATATATATTCAATCACATAGATAATAAAATGACTCTGAAACAGTATATTAATATGTAGGCATGCACGATATGTGGCGATTAGGGAATTGAGTCAGGATTGTAAATTTCTTTCTGATCAAAGTGGGTGCAGGAACCGTTGGACTTGTTATTGAGATAATTTTCTTAGGAATTAGTGCCACCTAGTGGCTACAAAGAATCACATTCTTAAATGTCCAAACCTAGTTTCGTACCATTTAGGTAGAAATATAGTTGAATTAACTCAAGTATAAATTCAGCAAGGCTAAATTCAGTACTTCTAAACGCAGCAAGGGATTCTCTCAGGAAAAACATATGGGATGTGATATTCTTTGCATTGAAAATTGTCTTAAATTGAAATTCTCATAGAGGGAACTCTTTTTCATAGAGGGAACTGTGACTTGCATAGCCACCAGCATCTCAGGTGAACCATAAAGAAATACAGAGCGTAGTTTTCCCAATCATAACTGGATGATGCAGTGATCACTACCGGACACAGTGTTTGAATTTTAAGTCATATACTGTATGACATGTAGGAACATGTAAAGCGTTTAGAGCTCTAAAAATGCATGAGGATCCATTTTTCCTCACACGGGACAGATATGAGAAACGAACTTAGAATATACAAATAACCTAGAACAGACATAAAATAGCTACACACGTCTCAAAACACCCTGATATTGGCCGCCTTAGTTTTTATGTACTTAAATTCTACCGAAAAAGACTAAATACGTTAAAACATAGGTGCCTATTGAACTGTGCTCACCAAATAGTGTATAGCTATACCAAAACATCCAGATTTTTTTGTGAACATTATTTTGACATTAAAAATGTTGTTGTGCTCAGGTATATGCAGAAGACTTCACATTTATTTCACAAAACTACTCCTTCAAATCATTGCTACTCAGCCAATGAAAATAAGTTTGTATTGCGCCCCATCTAGTGGTGCCTTTTAGACTCACTGATGTTTCAGACTCGACGTTTGCCTTCTTTGAGCAGGTGTCAACGGCTTCAGTACGAGTAGCGTTTCGCTCTCTATTGGAAAAAAGGACCCAAAACCAGGCCGTAAAGTGACAAGCAGACATTTATTTCTTCAGTAGGTAAGGAGTGGGGGTAGGTGTAGGTGCCTCACTTCTGCACACTTAATCAAGTCACCCCTGGCGATTCCCTCATTAGTTGCAGACTAAGAAGTACAGTCAAGTCTCACGATTCACAATACAGCAGTTACACAAAGTTACACAAACAGGTGATTACAGGTGTAAAGTGCTCTGCTCCTCATAGGACTAACAAGCGGTTGGCTACACCGTCGGGGTCCTCGCACCGTTGATTACCCATGGGGCAGTGGGGAGGGGCCTGTGGGGCTCAAGCGCGGTTTTTCTTGAGGAAGCTGATCAGCCCATTGGTGGAGGAGTCGTGAGTGGTGACCTCACTGTCGTCCTGAAGCTCTGGTTCGATCTTCTTGGCCAGCTGTTTCCCCAGCTCCACCCTGTTCCAAGGAAATACAAATTACACCACCTTAAGTCTCTATTTATTGTTCTATTAAAAAATGATTAGGTCAATCACTAATATAAATACACTGTGGAGCAGGATTAAACTAATTTCTACACTTGGCTCCACTGAGCCACGTTCATTCCGGAGAGTTCCACTCACCCCCATTGGTCATAACTGTTGATCTCCCACATAATGCCCTGAACGAAGATCTTGTGCTCATACATGGCTGTAAATCACAAACAGCAGCAGAATAAGAGCACAATTGCTAAAGACACAAGTCCTGTCACATCACAACGTTTGGGAATCAGATTTTGCTTTCAAATAAAACATTGGGATCAAATTTTAATATTTGTTTGAGTATATTCAAAAGAGAGACCATGCCCTTCAACAGATTATCATACCCTTTGGTCCGCATACTGGATAAGCAATATATAAAAAATAAAAAAAATTAAATGTAACACCAGCGTAATGGGTGCAAATTGGTCAATGATTGCCATGTTTGGAACTTACCAACAAGCGCTCCAAGAGTGAAGGGAGTCAACTTGTTGAACACAATGGAATTGGTCGGTTTGTTTCCTTCGAATACCTTCAATAAGAAATGGAGAAACAAGACTCACCACCTGTTTTTATTTAAAGATGTCCAGCATCCGATCATCTAAAATGTATAAAATAAACACAAGTCGACATTACTCTTTCCTGGGTTCTCCATTCTAAACAGACACTGACCTTAACCTCGACTTAGCAAAACCCACATTGAATTTAATTTCTTTCCTGGTGGTCTCTGGACGCAATACCAACCAGAGGGCTATGAGGAAACGCCTTGTGTGTGTGTGTGTGTGTGTGTGTGTGTGTGTGTGTGTGTGTGTGTGTGTGTGTGTGTGTGTGTGTGTGAGGGTGTGTGTGAGGGTGTGTGTGTGTATAATAATCCGCGTGTTCCCGCTCTCCACGCACTTTGTGTGGCAGCAGATTCTCCAGAGTCTCCCCGCTCATCCCGCTGGCCTCCAGCTCCTTCCGAGCCTCCTCTGGGGTCTTCCCCCTCATCAACGCCTCCGTTTGGGCCAGGAAGTTGGCGCTCAGAATCTGCACACGGAAAACGCGTCACGAGTCAGTGATTCTCTGCTGTTCAGAACCAATCAGGGCCCCGTTTCCCAAAAGCATCTTGGAGTTAAGATCATCTTAAGAGTACTTTGTGTTTGTGCTTTATTCATTTTATGAGTGAAATTATTTTTTTAAATTATAAAAAAATTTACCGACATTACATAAAAAAAGATAATAAAAATAGAGGGAGAAAGACAAAAAACAAATGACGAAAACAAAGTAATATTAAAACAAAATAGCCTAAGATGATCTTTTCGGAAACAGGGCCCAGGAAGACTCAACAGCTTATTGTCAAGAAGGCCACTTTACAAATAAATTGCTGTAACTGAAATCATCTTTAAGATAATTATTACTGGAGCAAAAATGAATAACTCTGTAAAATATAAATCACAGTTTGGTACAGTCAAAAAACCAAGGTGAAATAATGAACTTAAGTTACTCCTACTATACACTCCATTAATTTACACTACATTGACTGACTGAATGACTGGCACAGAAGAGGAGGACTGGCCAGTGTGTTGGAGTCAGCGGCTAATAATAGTGTTGATTTTGGCTTAAAGGCGGAGCTGAGAATGTGGGCGGACCTTATGGTGCAGGTTGTCTCTGATTGGGTGCTGGGATTGGGCAGGAATGAGAAAGTCGGCAGGAATCATACGCGTTCCTGCGGAAGGAGAAAGAAAGACACGGTCTTGTGTCATCTCACCTCTGAGCTACAGCCCAAGTCCTTAACATATACAAATAGCAAAACCCACGACTCTCGTATGCATTTCAGACATAGTATCTGAGTCGCTTTTGTGAGGTCCCATGTCCCTGGGTAGTGCACCTTGATGAATGAGCTGGTAGAAGGCATGCTGTCCGTTGGTCCCAGGTTCGCCCCACACAATAGGCCCGGTGTGGTAGTTCACACGTGTGCCCTGGCTGGTGATGTATTTGCCATTGGATTCCATATCACCCTGTGAACGGCATACCATTCACCGTCAGAGGGCGACACGTTCCGTTATTAACCGTGTGCACTTTCAGCTAATGTCTACACAGCTGCAGCAAGCCATTGGGTTTCCTGTACAGTGAGAGGAGCCAGTTGCAGTCTCTACTGGGCATGCTCACCAGCCCAGCCAAGTGGCACATGGCACCCCCCCCCCACGCCCCCCCAGTCATGTTCTGCCCGACTGACCTGCTGGAAGTACGCGGCGAAGCGGTGCATGTACTGGTCATAGGGCAACATGGCGTGGGTCTCGGCCTGGAAGAAGTTGATGTACCAGACTCCCAGAAGAGCCAGGAGCACGGGCACGTTTGCCTCCAGGGGAGTGGTGCGGAAGTGGTTGTCCTGAGAGAGAAGATACAGGAACTTCAGCCAATGAGGTTGGATTACACATCCACATCTCATGGATATCATATAGGTATGATATCCAACATAACGTCACAGTACAAAAGTGGCATTCAGGCATAATGCAGAATCACGGTCCTCAGTACTCCTCCTGTTGTCATAGTTTCATATAGACAATGGTTTGATGTTAAATGAGTGTAATTGCACAGTGTTAAACTAGAACACGCATTTGAGAAGGACCGGATCAAGCAAAGCGGTGTCTGGCTTGTCATTCAACAGGATCTAATGAGTGGAGTTGTGCCTACCATCCAGTGGGCTCCACTGAGCAGCTGCTCAAAGTTGTCAAAACCTGAAGAAATACAAGACAAATTGCATTAAGGGGAATCATTATGACCATTCTTACAATGGCTCTGAATTCACATTAATTTAATCTGGGGCCACTTTAAAAAAAAATGTCTAAAGCTCGATGCACACAGACCGACTGATAATAACCTGAGTTGAGATGAGTCTAGATTTCTTCAGTCGGGCTGTGTGCATCGGGCTTAAGAGAGAACTAACATAGATGTGTTACTTATATTATTTTACACCAGACCAGTCAAGTACATTCCTGACCAACTTAGTTTTCACAAAATAAAACATTTATCAATATTATCTGAGTGCAATGAAGAAGGCCAATCTTTGAATAAAGAACATGTACAAGATGCTATAACATTACTTAGAGAGAAGGACCTATTCTAAGAAACACATACCAATGTGCAATGCGATGGACAGTCCAATAGCAGACCACAGGGAGTAACGACCACCGACCCACTAAAAATATGAAATCTCCGATTATTAAGAACGTACAGAACAGTTATGCTTCTTTTATGTATTCCCAATTTTTTCCTTCCACCCACAACTGGGAATTCTCAAATAAACTGTAAGCCTGTCTCATTGAGGCAACAGCCACCATCAGGGTGTGAAATTAATTAAATCATTCAATTAAATGAACTGTGTGATAAAGCATGAATACTGTGTGATAAGGCAGATATGTCTTTGCCTTTCAAAGATTGCAACATTTTCATATAACACTCAGCTGTTATGTATCCCCACATTCCATAATAAAATAAACAGATGAAAAGATATGCCATCTTTACAGACGGTGTACTCAAATAGACTCTCTGCTTTGAATACGGAAAGGAATGTGAATAAACACTATCCCTTCATGGAAAATAAAGGCAGTATTTCCTAACATACTTTAGATATCATGTATTCATACAGTAAACAGTGCCTATCTTTACCGCCACAGATTGCACAAACTTTTAAAGGTATGAAAAAATATAAATTTTGATAAAATGTTCCTGGTTTTCTGAGCATTTAACCCCCATCTAGATCCCCAAGTGTTTAATAGTTTTTCCAAGTGCTTTCATTGCAAGAAACTTGAGTTACAGTGAACTGTAAAATACCATGGTGAAATAGACATACATGGCATCTCTAGACCATTACTTGTTAAACAACATGCAACTAAATAAGGCGCTTTGATCTCTGCAAGAGACTAAACCACAAACAACAATAGTAGAGATATTGGAGAGATACTATACTGACATTAGATAGACCCAGGAACTGTCAGCCTGTTGACAGACACCTACTTCACGGGTCAATGGTCTACACTATTAATAACAGTTTCCCCAGGTTTAATCAGATGTCCCTTGCATCACTACACATGCAGGACGATGCACTTACATCCCAGAACTCAAACATGTTGTCGGTGTTAATCCCAAAGTCCTTCACTTTAGGCTAAAAAATAAAACAAAAGACACAAGGTAAGTAAAAGCAATTCATTAAGCAAATTACGTAGATAATGCACTGAAATCAAATAGTGAAAATCAGAACTCACAGCGTTAGTGGAGAGGGCCACAAAGTGCTTGGCCACTGCAGATTTCTGTGGAGTAAAGGTTGAGTTAAAACACAAATTTGCACGTTTATTTTATTCTATTTTTATTTATTTAACCTTTATTTAACCATGAAAGCCCTATTGAGATCGAAATCTCTTTTACAAGAGGGACCTGATATAAAACAAGTATAACAAGTTTCCCAACAAGACATTTGACAATGAAGTCACTAACATCATAAAGGTAAGAGACAGGAAATTAAGAAAAGCAGCCGGGGTTAATAAATAAAACAAACTATCTGCCAGTGGGGTGAGATATTTTTACTCATTTCAAGATTTGCCAGTGGGGTAAGATAATTTCACTTGTCAAGTAAAAAGTAACTTAGAACAAGCTAATATTTTCCACGTTTGAGGAAAAAGAATATGATTTTAAGTCTCATTACAAGGCTAAAACACTTGCTAAGACAGACATTTTTTGCAGTGTAACACCCGCCACCAGCCGGATGCCAACCGGGTTTTGTGATATTGTAAAAGTTCATGTGGCTGGTAAAATGTTGAAAATGGCGGGTGATTTTTAGAACCCACAAGCCACTCTGGTCAGCGGGTGACAAAGTTAACTTCATTCCCTGCTACTCACGTCTTTAAAAGTCTGCAGAAGCCACTCCTTGGCAGTCTCTGCATTGGTGATAGTCTCTTGGGTGGTGAATGTCTGAAAGGAACAGTGGAAGGTAACTGGTTAGATTACAAACGGGAGAAAAGGCCACGGTAAATGGTAATGGTAAATGGTAATGGTAATGGTAATGGTAAATGGTAATGGTAATGGTAAATGGTAAATGGTTGGTAAATGGTAATGGTAAATGGTAATGGTAAATGGTAATGGTAATGGCATGCCATTACCCTAGCAGCCCAGGTCCAATCTCTTATTATAGGCTTCCCAATGCCTGTGCATGGAAAGGAGAGGAACGCTCCAAAAATTCCCACCTGCCCTATATTTGGGTGCAGCTTTAACAGGAGGGTAATGGGAAAACTGAGAAGGGCTTTGTGCTGGATGGACGGCTAACATGTCACAGCACGCCAATAAACATTCCTCAGTTTGAATGGAAACTTCCATGACATTAAAAATTTTAAGATTTACGGGAGAAAAATTGCAAATGGATTGAAGTTATCACTGTAAACTATTCAGCAAGACTATGTCCTTAAAGCTCATAGACACACATTTCTTTACATATACATCAGCAAAATAAGTTTAAACATCTTGAGGAATTAAATTTTGTGGGGTACAAATTAAATGGCAACCTAATTGCAGTATACACACCATTTATTATGTTTCCCCCAACAAAACTCAAGTCGATTTTCTAACTGAGCTGTTTATAGATTTACTCTTTTAATAGTCAGATATACTATAGCGCCATGTAATATAATGCCTGGTAACAATATGTAGGCAGAAATGAAATGAGGAAATGCATGGTTTGGTGGCTTGTCCTCCGTGTTGCTTCAAATCATCTTAGATATTTGTTTTACAGTCTTACATTTCCCCACTCATACATTACAGGAAGTTTCGTAACTTTTGTCTGGTTTTTATGCTCAATAACTTTCATACATTTTAATGTAGTGCATGTATAATTTTTTAGTTAATCACGTTGACCTGGAAGTGAGTTTTTTAGAATCGTTAAATTTGAATCAAATCTTGCCTGGGGCCCCATTGTAGGGCAATGGAAAACTTCAGCGTGTGGCCTTATAATACATATTCTTAACCAGCATCACCTGTTAAAGGGGAAATGTCCTCTAATATAACTGAAGGAGTTTGATGAAGCCTCATACCTTAGAAGCAACGATAAAAAGCGTGGTCTCAGGGTTGAGCTCAGCCAGGGTCTTGGCCATGTGCGTTCCATCGATGTTGGATACAAACCAGACATGGGGGCCTCCCTTAGAGTAGGGCTTCAGGGCTTCAGTAACCATCAACGGGCCCTGGTATACGACACAAACTACTTATTACACCAACCTGGGCTAAAACACAAATCAGCCCTCTTCCACTGAATCCCCTTACAAAATATCTTTTTTAATTACAAAAAAAACAAAAAAAAAACAGGCTTGTTATGATTACATGGCAAATCATACTCACTAGGTCAGATCCCCCAATGCCCACATTAACAACGTCTGTGATGGACTGTCCAGTGAAGCCCTTCCACTCTCCACTGCGTACTTTCTGTACCCAGAAACAAGGCAGACGCGTTGCAAGAATCAGCCGTTAACCGTTTTTTATTCATGCTCAAAATAGTCACGATATTATGACAACGATAGGAAATGTCGCCGAGCCAGCTTTTGCTTACGTGGCAGAAACCCTTCATCTTCTCCAGGACCCTGTTAACCTCGGGCATTACGTCTGACCCGCCGACAATGACGGGGGTGTTGGACCGGTTCCGCAGCGCAGTGTGGAGAACAGCGCGGCCCTAATGAAGCACAAAGCCGCTACTATAAGGAAGTGTCAAGTGTGCGGCGCTGCCCTTGTTTCAACAACAGGAAATGGTCAAGTGCATTTCTGAATCCATGACATACCGCATGCAAGACAAAGGCGTCGATGAGACAAACCATAGGTATTTTATCATAGATAATTTAGCCTGAGACCAATGGGTTCATAACCAGAGCTCATTATCGGTGTGATTACTGCACAAGGAATAGCAGGGCGAATGGAGTCAAACCCCTGCATTGACTTTAACATCATGGTTTTGCTCAAATTGGCTGAAATGTCATATACAGATGGTGTCATATTACAGTGCAGCGACTTGCCATTGAGGCAAAAAATTAGGGGATTAAAAGATGTTTAAAACGAGTCGAGCATCACGCTAAAAAGGTACGCCAAGGGTCCATTTCACAGTGTGTGCTTGCTCTGCTACTGTGCTTGCTTCCAGTGTTTCTATGCAGAGTCACAGTGAATGTGCCAGAGCTCACAGTGAAAATGTCAAAGACTGTAAACCTCAGTGAAGTTGATCTTCTCTCCAGCGAACATCTTCTCCCGAGCGGCCTCAACTCCCCTTGACCTTGCCTGTGTAAGAAAAATACATCACCCCAATGACACAGGGCTCATAAAACAGTATTCAATGCCGTTGAAATTAAATTATATTATTTAACCAAGACAGAATGGTATTGCTTTTGCTGTTTGTCTTCAGATGCATGCAATCTGAAGACTTAATGCAAGACCACAGTCCTTTAAGGAGATATGTATGAAGCATATTTTCCAAAAGATTTCTTTTGGCTAATCAATAACACTTTCACACCTCAAAATGTCACACTTTGTTGTTGACAGCATGCAGGGAGTTTTAGAGGCTACATTTTGCAAATCAGTGCACATGTAGGGGCAGGATTGGAGAGTTACTCAGTAAGGCCCTTACAATCAGGTAGGGGCTTTAAGCTGATAGGTAATGACAGCACAAGCATCTGTTCTCATGGTGTCTTTAGTACATATACAGCTCCACTCAGCCCAGTTTAATGCAACACCTCCTAGATTCCACTTTTCAAGTGGAGCAGCAATGTTGCTGCATTAAGAGATGCTATACAAATCACCTATTTGGATGCAGGGCTGGGCGATATTAACGATAATTATCGATTGCAATAACGGCCGCTGCCAGCATGTGGGGTATTGCCTTTCTTTTCATCTTTTTTTCTTTAATTATACCTGATGCGGTAGTGATCTAAACTTCAAAACCCGTGTGAAATTCTTCCGGGAAAAAAAACGTCATCATTGTCTACTGCGTGTTGATAAGACGGACAATCACAGAAAGGCGTTGCGCTTTTCATGCGATTGAAAAAATACATCACATGATCACGTGAAAGCTGTACAACCTTGCTGCTGGTTGGTTGTCTTATCAACACTCAATAGATATCAGCGGTGATGTTTTTTTCCGGAAGCATTTCACGCGGCATCTGGATGTTTATTGCCGTATATTGGGTTTACTTCAAGAAAAAAAAGACGAAAAGAAAGGCGCCCCACACGGTGGCAACGGCCGTTATTGCATTTGATAATTATCGATGTTGTATATCGCCCAGCCCTATTTGGATGTGTGTATTACTGAAATTACAATCTAATTCTTCCTAGCGGTCATAACCATACAGTTCGCTAGTTTATATGTAAAATTAATATGGGTACTTTCAGACAATTGTGTAATTTGCAATTTGATTATTACCACGTCAATCAACATCTTCATGACTTCCTCATTGATGAGATTCTTTGAGTAATCGATCAGGATGTCTCCATCGTCGGTGTTAAGTGTTGTACTGTCCAGACAAGAACATAAAAATTGCAAAAGGATATTCATATTTCAAAACGATTGCATATGTAATACCCATGAGTACCTTTTTATGAACCTTTAACTTATCTCTCATGGAAACCTGAGCACCCTCATTTTGACCAGGAGTTGATGTTACTAGGATAAAGTACACATTGCGACATCACTAACCATGCATGTCATCTTCCGCATATTTACAAAGCAGCGTGCATCTTATCCTCTACACTTAAACTGCCCTATTTCACGGCGGTTAAATAGATACTATTGTACTCCACTGTGCTATGTACATTTTTGTAGCTGCTGCCTGAATGGGGAAGTATCCGTGCGCAGTGTTCCCAGTTCTGTTCGTGTCCCCCTTGTTTCTACAGGATGTGCTCAAGTGCACGTAGCACTGGCAGAGCCAGAATCCATGACGTACTGCATTAAGGCTCGGTTTCGCAAGACAAAGGCGTCGATGAGACCAATCCATCATTGAGCAAACAATCATGTATCTCCCTGAGACTAATTGGTTCATAAGCAGTGCTCATTAATGGTGTAATTACTGCGCAAGAAATAGGAAGGCCAGAGGAAATTATTTTTTCTCCGTTAGCCGATGGATATTACAAGCGAGCTAGCAAGAATACCATCGTAAATGAGGTGTGACTGCCAAGAATAAATCAAAGAATAAGGCAAGCTACCATAAATGTGATTTTTCCAAATGAGGAAAATGTCGTTTTAAATAATGTAGGCTACGATTATTATAACATTTTGCAGATCTTGTAGCACACATCTCGATGACGGCATGGACAGCAAGTTAACTGTGTCCATCCTTAGATATAATGGTAGCTAACTTGCTCAACGTTACCATCTGCATCTTTTCTACGTCGCCTTGTCTAAAAACATCGGTTAAATCTCTGAATTGTTAACTGTTACGAGACCAGTAACTTAGATAAACATTAGACCTTGTTACCATGACCTTTAGCTAGCTAGCCAGTTAGACTATCCTCGGCTACTGGTGGACTACAGGTCATTCAAAATGCATTATTAAAAATTTGACGTTGAAAACACAGTGAATGGTTTGGTTAGCAAGTTCTAGGTGGATTAACTTGGATTCATGAATACATGGGCAGTTAACACAACGTTAGCAGGCTAACTGGATAGCCGTTACCTAGGTGGACGACATTTTATTTTTTACTAGTAAACGCTTATGCCCTCGCGGGCCCGCCCACATTGTGCTCAGACACGTTCATCGAAATGACTGTCAAATCCCTATAATCTAGGTAACGTCCGCTGGCTGGCAACGGCACAAACTAGCTTGCAATTAAATACGTTTCACTCTCAGTATAACATTCAAACATTACCTAATTAGCTATGTCAGTGCTTGAAGGTATGACTGCTGGTTCTATTAAAGACAACGGTGATGCTCAAGCTTCCGTATCAAGCGTAGCAACTTCACATTAGCTAAGTTGCGAAATACAGAACGGTCGCCCTGTCAAATGCCACAGATCGGCTATTGTACATTTATCAACATGTGAACAGCTAGTGTCTAACCTTGATTAACAACTGATGTTCGTCTTTTTATATAAGACTATGCTGCGGAAGCTGTCGTTGTAACTTAATTACCTGAACTTGCTGAATCTTTGCTTATCTTCGTCAAACATCTGCCTCATGTTAAGGTTACCAGCGCTGGATCGGTACCATTGTTCCAATTTCTTGTACTTTGCATCACTTGTGAGACCCATGATGTCGAGAAGATGCAGCGGTCCTATCTGCACACCTACACAGCAGCTAAGCGAGGCTCTGCCTGTGAACGGGAGAGTTTGAAGAAGGGTAAAGGCGAACAGGAAATAATCGGACTATTCTGCTCCAATAGTATTGCTGAAGTGTGCCCCTCCCCATAGATTTCCCCTCCCACGATGACGCCGCAACAGTATGGAGTATGCACACTGTGGGAGTACGGACAAAGAGTACGGATTTGTTGCTTTCTTCGCTTACTGCGCCCTGTGCATTGAAAGTAGGGCATTTTTATGTCTTTAACTAAATTGCACAATAAACACAGTGCGTAGTTGAACATTTCAAAACAAAATAGACACTCATAAAATATAACATAATATTGCGTCATAAAGAAAAATAAATAAATGCATAAAAAATAAATGTGAACAATCAGAACAATTCAACTGGTTTTTAAATTATTATTAATGTTATTTTCTTACAGTGGTTATTTATTTTTGGCCTAAAAAATTATTCTCTTCGATTACAGATGGAACTTGAAGAAAAAAAACGAATAAAAGTTCCACCAAGACCACAAGCACTTGTCTTGTGTTCATTTACAAAACAAATCGGCTCTTCAGATATGTGAGTCGGCTCCCAACGTTCACCTAAAAGAGCCGGCTCAAAGAACCGACTCGTTCGCGAACGACACATCACTACTAGATTCTGGCTTTTGCTCACTGGGCATCACCTTGTGTTGGTCTATGTAGGCTATGCCGGTTGTAGCATACATCAGTTTGGTTATGGCGATAAAAAAAATACATCTTTTTTATTGTTAATCTCAACGAAGCTTCTCACATTGAGTGTACAAACATATGCTTTCTGTACAACATACTTGCAGGCGAGAATGTTCAGATGTGTAGCCTACTAGCCTATGGTATTAATGCGCTGTATTTGAATAGTTTTCCCGTATAATAACACTTTTATACAGTAGCTACCAGTCAAAGGTTTGGACACGTACTTATAGAAGGGGTTTTCTTTATTTTTACTATTTTTTTTACAGTTTAGAATAATAGTAAAGACATAAAAACTATGAAATAAAATAAATGTAATTATGCAGTGACCAAAAAAAGTGCCTTGAAGGAATTCCCACATATGCTGAGCACTTGGCTGCTTTTCCTTCACTCTCCGGTCCAACTCATCCCAAACCATCTCTATTGGGTTTAGGTTTAGATTAGGTCATCTGATGCAGCACTCCCTCACTCTCCTTCTTTGTCCAATAGCTCTTACACAGCCTGGAGGTGTGTTTTGGGTCAACGTCCTGTTGAAAATCAAATGAGGGCCCAACTAAAGTGCAAGCCAGATGGGATGGCGTGTCACCGCAGAATGCTGTGGTAGGCATGCTGGTTAAGTGTGCCTTCAATTCTAGATAACTCGTCCAACAGTGTCACCAGCAAAGCAACCCCACCCGCCATGCTTCACAGTGGGAACGGAGTTCTAAATGAAAACTACTTGTTGGGGGTGCATTTCAAAAAAATTTAAATTTTTGTTTCGGAAAGAAATTCATACATAGGCATCAGCTTCACTATTTATATTTGGCTAAGAAGAAAAAAAAAATTCAAGCATTGAAGCATAAGCCTTTAGATAAAAATGTCTTTAAGATAATGAGAGATACATTCAATCAACTGTGTCCAAACTTTTGACTGGTACTGTGTGAAGTGATCTGCAGCCTACCTACAGCCTTATCTACTCCAGTGTATTCAGGGATCATGCGCTGCTTCTGTCGACTAAAATCAGTAATAGTACTGTACTGTTTGCACATCAGTAGGCCGACTTGTGTAGCCTACCTAAGCGTTTGATATGAGCACAATAAGAGAATGTGTGGACATACAGTGCCCTCCACTATTATTGGCACCGCTGGTAAAGATGAGTAAAAAGGGTTATAAAAAATTCACCATTTGGTCAATTAGCTTAATGTCACACTGAAAAAATGAGAAAATTCCAACCTTTAATTGAATGGCTGTAAGTCATCAAGGGTCTGAGTTATCAAACGAGCCTCAAACTATCACTCTGCTGCCAGATATGCAGTACATATCGATGGATCACTTTAAGGGTCGTTTTCCACCCCCCAATTCCCATAAACATCCATTCAAATGCAGAGACGTTATAGTATTGCTTGTAAGAGTACCACAAAATAAGATATCAAGAGTCTTTTGATGTTGTTGGGTCACAGACATCAGGAAGTGATGGCATGCAAAGGATATGCGACCAAATATTAAAAATGATTACTTTATTCTATATATATAAATGCAGGGGTGCCAATAATTGTGGCACATATGGTTTTGTTAAAAATAATAATTTCTTGATGAGGGATTTTTTTTTCTCATAATAAATTTATGAGAAATAAAGTCTGAGATTAAGCTAATTCACCAAACGGTGAATTTTTTATAACCATTTTTACTCATCTTTACCAGGGGTGCCAATAATAGTGTAGGGCACTGTATATCTGGAGTTAAAAGATTTGTTTTGATTTAATGTGGTTAGGAATGTGTGACATAAAATATTATGTCAGCTAACACAGATTTGTCAAAAGCTAAAAGCTATGGTAAATATTGGTAATGAGCAGAAAGGGTATGGACTCATGATTTTTTATTTAGTCTACTGCTGTGTTTGGCTCCTGTATTAAATTTTGTACGTGTTTTTTTTAATTTATTAATTAAATTTCTGTAGGAAACCACAAGAAGTGACAAACTCATGCTATATAGCTATGGATACCTGTAAATTGGCAGATAGCATAGCCTACCTGCCATTCTAATATTTGACTGCTAAAATTTATTTGGGTACTAAAGTATAGGTTCACATATTGACACAATGGTAAATATTAGACTATTAGTAGGGTATAGAGCACAGTATATAATTCATTTTTAGTTAATCTCAACTGTAATTTACTCTGCAGCCAGGAACAGAATTTGTAAATGTAAACAGCTAAGAAAAAATTTGAAGGAGACGTTGTTTTGTATTTTCACCAACACGTTTTAACCTTAGACTTTAGATCAAATCTGCCTCAAATAGTCAAATCAGGCTGCAGTTCAAGGTAGTTCAATAAAATGTTATTCACTAAGAGAAATGTGTGAAATTAACAATAGTCCAATATATAAAATATTTTTTATTTATAATGCCTTGGACAGTTTACATCACAAGTATGTACTTTATTATTTTGCCCTTGCTTGTTGTTTATCACAATACACATTGATTACAGGGAAATGTTGTGTCTTTGGAAAATATAGTATGAATTTATTACAATAAAAGTAATGCGCACTTTTAAAAGCATACACTGTTTATTGTCAATATGTATGACTGTCTTTTCTGATACTTAATTCAATAACCTCACACACAAACATTTGTTTTCTAGAAATGATAGTGCTTATTAAAAATCAGTACCTCTATTTTACTTAGGTGTATTTTAGAACGTACAAAGAGACGTTATACATTGCATTTGATTCTGTTGTCAAAGTAAACTTTAGCATTGTTAGGATTAAATAATTGTATTTTATTACACAGCAATACAAAGCCATTGGCTTTTCATAACGCCAGTGAGGGATGGAAAGTTAAAAGCACAATAATACATGTTTAATACTGCCACTAGGGGGCAGAAAACACCATATGATAAAACAAATGATTCATTACATTAATGATGCGGTGATCTACTATGGAATCAAAGGTCTGACGTATCTAACAAGCCTTAAATCATCACTCTGCTGCCAGAAATACAGTAGATATGAATGGATAACTTGAAGGGTTTCTTCTCCTGACTTATTTTTCCATAGAGTTCAATAGGAAAATTTGTCAGGAGAAACAATCCTTAAAGTGATCCATCCATATCTACTGTATATATGGCAGCAGAGTGATGGTTTGAGGCTTGTTTTACCTCTTACAGCCATTTTACCAACCATGTATTCCATACTGTTCCAGCATAATTTACAGCTAAATCTAGTCCCACCCCCCAATTCCCATAGAGATCCATTCAAATGCAGAGACGTTATAGTATTGCTTGTAAGAGTACCAGAAAATAAGAAATATAGAGTCTTTTGATGTTGTTGGGTCAGAGACATCAGGAAGTCATGGCATGCAAAGGATATGCGACCAAATATTAAACATTTAAAGGCACAGTCAACTTAGTGTATGTAAACTTCTGACCCACTGGAATTGTGATATAGTGAATTAAAAGTAAAATAATCTGTCTGTAAACAATTGTTGTGTCATGCACAAAGTAGATGTCCTAACTGACTTGCCAACACTATAGTTTGCTAAAATAAAATCTGTGGAGTGGTTAAAAATTAGTTTTAATGACTTCAACCTAACTGTATGTAAACTTCTGACTTCAGCTGTATATCAACTTAACTACAACCACAAAATATCAGTGAATGACTGTTATAACAGAAAATATGTGCAAATCCCAAAACTGAAAAATATACTAATACTTAAGCTTTACCTACACAAAACATACATAAGGTCACTGAAACAGTTATGCCATTTTTGTTTCTCTTTTTTTTTTGCACCGTTTTACATATAATACAATCATATTTGAGCAAAATGACTATGTGAACACAGGTCAGAATGTAATACTTTTTTTTTTTCAACTGTGACATTCCTCTAGCGTTCGCATTAAAAATATGTGAATAGTTCTAAAAGTGAAACGTAATATTTTAATTAAGCTATCTACTCAATATCTGGAACGTTTACAGAAAAAATAGCCCCCTCCCCCACACCCAGCACAGAGTCGCATTCCTCTGTATTAAGCTCACATTTCAGACTCCATGTTGCTTGGCCCTGAATGGAGAGTGAATGGACATTGTAGACTTTTTTTTAACAAACTAGAGGAGCCCTGTGTACAGGAGATTTCCATTATTATTATTACACTGCTCCAAGATGTATCAGAAGGAGACATTATCAAAGTCTCTGACAGAACGTATTCTGAGTGGAAGGATTTTTTTCTTCGCCACACACCACATTGATATTTATTGACATTAATTTATTGACACACCATTTTGCCATTTCCAAAATGGATGTGCAGAATGTGTGCTTTCAGTTTTTTTTAATCACTGCGAAAGTACTATGTGTTTTTTGTTTTTGCTTAATTGATTGAAATACTCTGCCAAAATATTGTTACCCATGATTATATTCACAATATTTAAAAAAAATAACTTTATTAATTTTACCTATCTCACAAAAATGTGCTTTCTTTTAATCACACTGTGATTTCGAAAATAATAATATTTTTTTGTTTATTATAAAATGCAAAGAGACAATATCACTAATAAAGTTAATATTAATTAACTATAAATCAACCCATTTCATTTTAGAGCAAAGGGGGTTTAAGCACTATCGAAATCGCCTCCCACACAAGCGCAGGGAAACACCCTTTTAAACCTTTTTTCCTGGTTTATATCCAAAACGTCACTTCCGGTGTACACAGACAGGGATTTGCCGCTGTCAGGACGGTGGGATGTTGCTGGTAAGCGATACGGCGATATAGCTATTTTAAAGGTGTATGGTAGTTAAAGCCTTTTAAAATTAATACTTTCGCACGTAAATATTCTCACATCGGGGAACATTCGTCCACTGGACCGGTGAAATATAGGGCGGCATTTGTATTTGCTGTAAAAGCATGAAAAGTGTTATGTCGCAGAAGATTGTCAGGGAGTCACTGGCTGACATAGCGGGGTAGCGGTGCAGTACATTCCGCTCGGTATTAATGCAGCAAGCAGCCTCTTACTAGCGAGCTAACGCTACAACTGCATAGCGCTGGATCACTGCTAACGTAATTAGCTAGCCACCTATAGGCTAGTGCGCGGTTGAAACGATTTCGGGAAAAAAAACATTAACGTTAGTGGTACCTCTTACGTTAGAAGTAGGCTATAGTCTTTTCAGATTGCAGTCGTTGCAATATTCATCCGATCTTTCGTTTAGTGTTTCCATAAAATTTTATTAATAAACCCATATTTAACGTCAGCGTATCAAAAACCTATATTTTACTCAAGAAGCTAACGTTAGCTAGCCAACCAAATGGATAATGATCATTTTGTAGCTCGCTTTTTAACTTGCGGTGTTATTTTTGTTGTCTTCCATGGGCGTTTACATTGCAGTTTCTCGTGTTGTAGCGCGTTAGCTTAGCTTAGTTCGCTATATGCATGCAGAACTGTTGCGTCGCTTCAGTTCAACAACTACAGTGGGTCAAATGCAACTACAGCGGACCAAATGCAACTACAGCGGGCCAAATGCGTTAAAGGCCCCAGTAAGGACCCACCAAACTGTCTTCACCAGTTTCCATGGATCCGGCATACTTGCGCTTGCGGGCATGGCTACGGACCGTCCTGCAGAACAGGGATCAGCTTTATTAATAGTAGTAGTTAGCTTGTGTGCTACATAGCTATAGCTACTACTACGTTTTTTTTACCCTGCAGTTGATAGTTACGGAGCCACAAGCCAGCCAGTTAATATGTATCCATGCAACTAGCAAGCTAAGTATTGCGAAAATAGTCTGGGTGCTCACTCACAATGTGTTGCAGTTTTTAAATAAATAGGTAAGTAGTAAGCTAACGTTAGTTTTTTTTCAGAATGCAAATGAAATAGTCTAACGCCATAGCTTGCTAGCTAGCACGATGCACATTTTCACTATTTAGCTCACGGTTATTTAGCGGAACCAGCTGCCAGTTTAACTGCATGTTGGCGGTGTGACGTGTGCGTTATTTTGCTCTTATTCACAAAACCTTGTTGTGTTTTCTTGCTCCTACCAACACATGCAGTGTCGCACAGTTAAATAGCATGTCAGCTAAATAGCGAGCTAACAGTGACAGTGAAAACGGGATCAATGAAACTAAGCAGCCACCATTCATAGATGTGACACACACGACCACATTGCGGATCTTCCTCATTCATGATTTAGCCATTAAATAAGCTGTAGAACCAAGCGGTTTGTAGCTATATTTCTTATAAACACGCATAGTAAATAAAAGATTGACAGCTTCGCCTCTGATTTTTCAAAATGCAGCAAAAATTGAAATGGGCAATATAGCATACACATACATTTGATTGAGTTGACGGCTACCTAGGACGAATAGCCAAAACGTTCCTGTTATTGTTGTAAGAAGTTGCAAAAATGTTCCTTTTACGTGCAAAGCCCGTAATACCTGCCTGTACAACTTAACAATAGGACAGCACTCTTAATTACATACTGCGATGCGATTCACTATTCACTTAAGCTAGTTCTATACGCCTTATGATTTTATAAATGGTGTTTTTCCTACTGAGGTGTGTTATTCGGGGAACTGGCGTTTCGTGCCTGGAAGGATTTCTGTCTGCCTTCAATGATATCATGTGGAATGTATTTCCTGTTTGGATCACTGAAGTTTGGAAACGTAGTAGGACATGGAAACATGCCACTTAATATCTCTTTCAAAAAAAGACTGTTTCGAAGCTGTTTATCAACAGGTTCATAAAGAATTCTTAAGAACAGACAGAACCACAGTAGTGGAGGATTGCATGGGTGATCTGTTGATGTTTTGGAGTTGAAGCAGAGACTTTGGGTCTGGTCAGTGTTAGGGATCCCTTTTGGAATGCGAGTGACTCAAGCCAGAAAAGCAGTACTACCTAATATAGATAAGGAAACTTTGTTCTGTTGTGCACTTTAAATAACTTTCCATATTCCTTTTTTAGGGTTGCAGAATTCCAAGTATACCACACAAAAATTCTCATAAAAAGTAAATTGGATAAAAATAAAATAGCTGCCTGCCACTCCTGATGTCTGCTGTCAAATAATTTGTGGGCTGTCTGCACAGCCTCCCCTGATCCTGAAAATTTTTTTGCATTGCAAAACCACACAACATATTTTAATTAATCCTGCATCTGTCCCTTTGTAACCCATTGACCTAATTACACCAGGACAGTAGATATTATGTGAAGAAGTTAATATGATAAAAGGCTTGTAATTATTTCTGGACAACAGTATTTGCAGGCCTAATGTGTGAACTGAATGTTACTTCTTAGGAGAGCGGAACAGAGATGGTATTCGTATGCCTCGGTCAGGCTAATTACAGCAAATCACAAGGGTTCACAGCATTTCAGCTTGTGTACAATGCCACTCTCGCTCTCAGGCAAATGCTGTGATCTCTAAGTCAGGCTGACTTCTCAGCCACAGTTGTGTTGCTATGGAAATAAATGCATTCCACTGGAGTATTCCTGAGGGGTATATGGGCCTCAGTCTTACGATTTATTGGACTCAGCTGCTCTCTTAGTTTAATGCATCTCCCTTGTCGTTCTGTTGGTATCTGCTTTGTAATGGTTCCTGAAGTTAAAATGATTTGTATTTTAGCGTGCTGTATGTTTGTTCGTTCCTCTAAATCTGAGCAGACGTCAATATTTCTTTCGCTAATATAACCAAAGCCTGCTATAGCTCAATCTGCTACCTGTCTGCGTTTTACCTTCTTGTCTGCTGTGGAGATCAGTGCGTCATTTAGTGGAGATCAATGATTTTTCCTTAACTTATTGCCTGACTTTCATACCTGTCCTGAAACGGGCGCAATGTGCAGATGGTGGTCCATTGGCCGTGATTGGCTTATTTAACATTTAATACGTCCTTAAGAGCCGGGTCAAGCAGCTAAGTTTAAACCCCTCTTTTTGGATCGTTGTTTTAAAAGTTAATGAATTTAGGCCGCAGTGGTAAAAGCGCAGATTTTCAGTCGGTGCAGTCGCACACCCGAGGGTCAGGGGGTTCAGTCGGTGCAGTCGCACACCCGAGGGTCAGGGGTTCAGTCAGTGCAGTCGCACACCCGAGGATCAGGGGTTCAGTCGGTGCAGTCGCACACCCGAGGGTCAGGGGTTCAGTCAGTGCAGTCGCACACCCGAGGGTCAGGGGTTCAGTCAGTGCAGTCGCACACCCGAGGATCAGGGGTTCAGTCGGTGCAGTCGCACACCCGAGGATCAGGGGTTCAGTCGGTGCAGTCGCACACCCAAGGTTCAGGGGTTCAGTCGGTGCAGTCGCACACCCAAGGTTCAGGGGTTCAGTCGGTGCAGTCGCACACCCGAGGGTCAGGGGTTCAGTCGGTGCAGTCGCACACCCAAGGTTCAGGGGTTCAGTCGGTGCAGTCGCACACCCAAGGTTCAGGGGTTCAGTCGGTGCAGTCGCACACCCGAGGATCAGGGGTTCAGTCAGTGCAGTCGCACACCGAGGATCAGGGGTTCAGTCGGTGCAGTTGCACACCCGAGGTTCAGGGGTTCAGTCAGTGCAGTCGCACACCCGAGGATCAGGGGTTCAGTCGGTGCAGTCGCACACCCGAGGATCAGGGGTTCAGTCGGTGCAGTCGTACACCCGAGGATCAGGGGTTCAGTCGGTGCAGTTGCACACCCGAGGATCAGGGGTTCAGTCAGTGCAGTCGCACACCCGAGGGTCAGGGGTTCAGTCAGTGCAGTTGCACACCCGAGGATCAGGGGTTCAGTCGGTGCAGTTGCACACCCGAGGATCAGGGGTTCAGTCGGTGCAGTTGCACACCCGAGGATCAGGGGTTCAGTCAGTGCAGTCGCACACCCGAGGGTCAGGGGTTCAGTCGGTGCAGTCGCACACCCGAGGATCAGGGGTTCAGTCAGTGCAGTCGCACACCGAGGATCAGGGGTTCAGTCAGTGCAGTCGCACACCGAGGATCAGGGGTTCAGTCGGTGCAGTTGCACACCCGAGGATCAGGGGTTCAGTCGGTGCAGTTGCACACCTGAGGATCAGGGGTTCAGTCAGTGCAGTTGCACACCCGAGGATCAGGGGTTCAGTCGGTGCAGTCGCACACCCGAGGATCAGGGGTTCAGTCGGTGCAGTCGCACACCGAGGATCAGGGGTTTGTGCCCCTGGTCCTGCCAGATCCGGGTACGGTCTGTGCCTTGAGGGAGTGCAGCAATTGGTGGCCGCTCCCGGGGTGGGATGGGGTGGAGAAGGACTGGGTGAGAATCGTCACGCTCAAGCGGGCGAGTTAGAATCCCAGTCAGGAGCTTGAGGAGTCGCGCCCTGAAGAGGACGTGGCGCCCTCCTTCCTACTACCGGCTGACGGGGTTGTATCGCGGCAAATTCTCAAGTGGTTGCTGCACGCGGAATTGAGTAACATAGGGTACAGTTGGCTACCAAATTGGGAGAAAACAGGAAAACAAGTAAAAAAAGTTAATGAATTTGTTATTGTTTGGATGGTCTTTTGGCCATTGGAATGGTCTTTGGTGAAGGAAGGGAAATGATTGCAATGCCTGGTTCAGTTGGAATCTGTGTTCTGTCTGTAAGTTGCTCTCTTGTTGTACTGCCTGGTCTTGACAAAAGGCTTTGAGGTGTGATATAGAGGAAAATAGACGCTGCAGGAATTCAAATATTTAGCCTAATTGGTTTAAGCTTTACCTTAATCAAGCAAGCTTTCTTGTTGGAAGGCTATAGACTTATTTCCTTTAATAAAAGACATGATTACAGAGCAGGATTATGTAAATTCATGACTGACGTGTGATGACGTGTTGATGGCAATGTAAAAATAAGGTTTTTATGAATTTCATAATTCAGCGTTAAGAAAGATAAATTTTTTGTATTTTTAAAATCAGGCTTCAAGTAATTGTAAGAAAGGAATAATACGGCATTCATTTCACTTTGTCGAAAAGATGTTTTGGGCAATTACATGATAACAGAATTATGCTCACTGGCATATTTTCTACTTTCAAATGTGCAAAGCAAAGAATTGTACACATGGGATTTTTGCATTCTTTAAAGACAAAGCCTTCTACTGCATTCAGAGGGAAAATGAAGGATGTTTTGTGCAAAAGTTCTGGCTAAAGAAACAGACACATCCTTCTTTTCATAGCAATTTCTGGAATCTGTGAGCAAAATGAGGATCCGGATTGTTGTTCAGATTCAGTGCAGTGCCAAAACTGGTGGAAAAACACTTTGCCTAAAAAAATACATTAGAAAAGTTTCTAATGTATAAGATATGCTTTCTACTGTGGTATAGTGCCTGAACCCACATTGAAACCCCTTTGCGTGTGTGTGTGTGTGTGTGTGTGTGTGTGTGTGTGTGTGTGTGTGTGTGTGTGTGTGTGTGTGTGTGTGTGTGTGTGTGTGTGTGTGTGTGTGTGTGTGTGTGTGTGTGCGCGCGCGTGTGTGCGTGTGTGCATGATATTTTCTCTAAACACCTGGGAGGTATTTCTCAAAACAAGATTGCTGACATTCAGCATCGTCACAGATATATTTAAATATGGTCTTGTCTCTCTGTTACTCCATTGCCTTCCTGCTAATGGAATGCCCACTTAATGTTTTCATTCATTATTTAACAAAATAGATATCAGTAACTAAACTACAAGCACATTGTCTACTACACCTAAAGCGGCTTTGCATGAACGTTCATTTGTTGTCAAATCTGGCTCCTCAGGCCCATATTTGCATGGAATTGCCCTTTTTTCCTTATTTGTTTTGTAGTCATTCATGTCATCATTTCCTGTTAGACATCTAAACCTTTTTATGACACGTGATACCCCCACGGTCTGTGTGTTGTTATAAAGCTGATCACATGACCCAGTGCAAACCCTCTTTTTCAACACAAATCGACTTTGAAGAAAAGCTGTGAGGGTAATGTTGGATGTCATGTGTCCTGCAGGTCTATATGTGTACTAGACATGCATATGGCATGGAAAAAGAAAGTTGAAAGATGAAGGCAGACGGTTGGGTTAAAACCGGGAACTGGGAATGAACCATCCATTTCAACCTTTTTCAACAAAGATGTTTGAAAGGTTAATCAGACTTAATGTACACATTTAAATAAATTTTTTGTATTTGTCGTGATCCGGTGTGTTATTTGTAGTTCTTGCTTAACTCTGGCTTATGATGAGGCGTCGGTACACTTCAAAGAGAGACACTGCTGCACACTTGACAGGCGTCCCAGAGCTGGCCCCTTCCGCAGGATTTCTCTAGAATAGACGTGTGGGGAAAAACACCCCAGAGATAAGCTGTATCTGTGTGAACATTTTAAAGCAAGCGTTCATGTCACACTGGCCGTCTCAGTCTATCCCGGCCCGTCTTTCCACTTCAGCAACTCCCATTGGCAAAAGCACGTCAATAAAATGACAACATCGTCTGTCTGGGGGGCGGAAAAGAGGCTATGTTCAATTCTTTATCGGTTGTTTTGAGCTTTTAGGTCCGTCACCCGCATTGTTTATTAGCTACGTGCCTGGCATCCCTCTGGATATCCTGCCGTATATCTGGGGTGTTGCGTTTGTAAGATGGTGGCGATCAGAGCTGGGAATGCTGACAGGCGATTATAGAAATTTGTCATGGCCTTTCTTGAACTTTGTGTTCCGTTGTGTGACCCAGTTTTCCATAAATAGGTGAATCCTACCAAGCCGATTTACATTCCCCTCCCAATTTGGGTCATCTTGCGTTTAGCTCTGAATTAGGCTATGCAAACATGTAGACCTGTTTTTTTTTTATCTACAGAAGAAGGTGTACACCTCAAATACCGTTGTAATGGCTTCTAATAGAGGGGAATGTTCAGCTAGAGATGTTTGTTTTAGGGGATATGTATTGGAGTAGGCTAATACAGCAATATGTTATTTGTACACTGTTACTTGTGTTGTTTTTTGGACTTGGAAGAGCATTTTTGGCTGTTTTCCTGTTTGTGGTGGGTCCCACAGATGGTATTAAAGGCTATTTTAGAAAGCAAACGGCTCACTCTTCCAGAATTGTGATATCTTTGCATCTGCAGTGCATTTGCTATTCGTAGGAAACAGCTGCACACATTTTCTACATGTAAAAAATGATTTATACTTGCAGAGCAACCACCCAATACATGCATTTCCCTCAGCTTTATCTGCTAAAGGACACATTTATCTGGTAAATTCAGCTAGAAGTGCAAAGGCAGCTGTCTGTTTCGCGCTTCACGCTTTGTTTTAGGCTGTGTTTGAATAAATATTGTACCAACACATGTAGGGGAAGTATTGTTTGTTAAGAGTCTGTGTTTGTCAATGGGCCTGACTTAACATTACAGGATATTTAACCTATTTTCTCTAACTGTGCTTTAGCTTGAATGTGAAAATCCCAGCAGGCTAAATGTACAGCTTCTGGGCTGGTTGTGTAAATGTTGACAGAGAGGACAGTATTTTAATTAAAGTTAAAATTTTAAATTTTAAAGTGTTTTCAAGTTCAGTCATTAAGTCAATGGGCCTATATTTTTGTGTCCGGAATGAAGACATTTACTCTGAGGCAGAAGAAGCGTGTTGTCAAATGGGTTTATGAGTGCTTTGCTTGATGGGAGCGATTGGCGGTTAGCGCACACGCGATTGGCGGTTAGCGCACACCTTGTCGCTGTGAAGATGCGGTGTCCTGCGGTGATGGGGCAGGGGGGTAGCCGAGTGTGGCTGATCATCTCCGTTGCCACGGACGCACGACGCGGTGCTGCTCACTCCCAGGTTGCCTGGGAAACCAGACGAATGCCCACAGTCTGAGCTGCGCGGTGTTTCCACACTGCAGATATCCCCCTCATTATTGTCCCCCCCAAACTTTTTAATCATGGATGTCTGTACTTCATAGTAAAATTCTCACATAGAGAAAGTACATTTTGTACTACTAATCAGATTTCCCTCCAAAAATCGAGAGGCCGGTATATAAGACAGTATAGGCCTAAATGTTGATAGCAGTCGTCTACTTGTGAAAATAGACTGGTTTTATTGGATTTATTGCGAACCACATATCAGATTTTACAAAAGAATTGGACTAATTTATTACCCATGAAATGATATCTTGGACTGAATAGGAGTAATTACTGCTGGCATCGTCTGTGTCAGCCCAATGAATAGATTGAAAATATCCTCCTGTCCTCGCTAGTTATCCTGCTGATTCTAGACAGTATACAAACAGCTCTGCCCTCTCCATTGGCCCTTTGCCTTTCTGCTGATATAAGAGAGCTGTTTTAAAAAAAAAATTGTACATTTGACAGAACAAAATGGTAATTTTTCTCTTGAGTCAAGTTCTATATGTCACAGAAAGAAAAGAGCTGGTAGGAGCAAAGATCTCCTGAGACTTCAAGGATATAGAGAGTTTGTTTCACTGATAAATCTGGTCTTAGTTACCAGATTTAATTTTGCCCTGGTTTGCCATAAAATGAATATGTGCATTTGACCTGCTGTTAACTCTGAGGTTGAGCTCTATCCCAGTTTTAAAATGTATTCTTTGCCTGCAGTTACGCAAAGAAGAGAGATTTTTTTTAAAATGTTTGGCAAAGCTAAAAATAAAAGAAGAAGCGACGAGTCAGAAGAAGTGTGACCTCGACACATAACTCCCACAATGCAACACTCGACACATAACTCTCACAATGCAACAGTTGCGAGAAGAAATGTGAGCTGTGTTTGCTTTGGGCCTGTAGACTCCCTGCCTCAGCTCTTGTTGTTTCTTTTTTAGATGGAGCAATGGGCAGCCTGAGTCCGTAATGGACTTGCTTGTTTCCCAGGTTGAAGTGATCATTTGACTCGTTAATTATCACACTACATTTAAGTGCTCTTTTGAGAAGTGCATTTATCACAAGCTTAACGGCGTAAACATGAGAGAGCCTAATCTTACGGCCGGACTGGGAGGGATAGAAGCAGCACTCAATGAACAGGTGACGTGACGGCTCTTGCGCAGCCTGCTTATAACGGGCGGTTTTCAGATTACCCTCAAACAGACTCGCTGGCTCTCTGGCGTCTTGTTTATCTGTGTGTATGCAGTGGGTAAGATCAGGGCTACGCGAGTTGAGGAGACACGGCTTTGTCTGATAAAATTACGAGTGATTCTTATGAATTAACGGTGAATTGGACCGTAAAGGCTGTTTTAAGCAATGCGCTTCTTCCACCGTAATGGTGTGAGAGCGCGATCGGTTTCTGTGCAACGCTTGAATGAAATGCTTTATTTGGGGGTCATTGTTACACAGGATTGGATTACATGAGTGCTGGACATGGGTACAGTGCGTTACTCTTTAACCCGTTGGTTATGGTGAAAATCTCATGGGAATGAAGCGTTCATTGAGAAGGTCAGCTGACAGGACCACTTGCTTTGCCACTTGGCTCAACAGCTGATCTTCTGCCTTTAGGAAACCCCACTGCTACATATGCTACATCGCTACTGAATGCTAACAAAGAATTCCAGTCTTCTCATTATTGAGTTGTGAATGAATGTCTCCCAGCCTTTAGTAGCAACTCACTCTAGATCATCCGTGTCTTGTATTAGGGGTGCAAAGATGCATCTGTGCATCGCGGTGCAAGCGTCACAATACAACTGCATCGATGTGACGTGGCTGAATCGTGACGAGTCGTTAATTTACATGGCATGTATTTACTTTTTACATTTAATTTAATTATAATTATTCACATGGAAATTGCGGTTTTAAAGATGAAGCAATATGTTTAATACTGTTTGTTATTTCAGTGTCGCCTGAGTGTCTGTGGGAAGGGGGATCTGTCAAATCTAATGGTCTCATTAGTCACACGGTCACATCGCGGCTAATTGTATCGTGATTTATCGTATCGTTATAAGTTCAGAGAAGTCGCATCGCTGTTCAGAGTATTGTTATTGTATCGTATCGTCATAAAGTCAAAGATTTCCACCCCTATCTTGTATCCCGAAAGCTTTTGCGTTGTGAAGTTTTGTGCAGTTTTGGGCATTTAAACAGGAGCGCGTAGCTCTGGTTATAAAATTTTTATTTTTATTTTCTGATTTTTCCCCCTTTTTCTCCCAATTCGGTAGCCAATTCAACTATTCCCCTATACTATTCAATTCCCCCCCCCATGTAGCAACCGCTTGAAATCCCCTCTGCAGAACCCCGTCAGCCGGTAGTAGGAAGGAGGGCGCCACGTCCTCTTTAGGGCGCGACTCCTCGAGCTCCTGACCGCGATCCAACTCGCCCGAGGCGCTTGTGTGCGCGGCAAATTTCACCGAGTCCCTCCCACCCGCCACTTGCTGCTCCCTCTGGGCACCGGGACCGGGGCGTGAACCGTCCCGCCGGATACAACTGCACCGACTGAAAGTGCTTTTACCGCTGTACCACCGCGGCGGCTACTAACCTGTTTTTGAAGCAGATTTGTTTTGTTCGTAACAAAGTTAGCTCATTATGAGTACACGCATTCCTGCGCCTTCCTGGCAGCAGAAGCAGAGGTCCAAACTTTGGCTGCTAAAAAAAGTCTGACGGAACAGCTGTTTCCCCGTCGAGGCTGAAATGGAGCTTGTGTGAGGTGTAGTGTGCAGGCTTGTGGCCGTGTCATCCGTGGACCTGGACCGCAGGGTGTCTGACAGAAAAGGAGCTGTCGGCATAGCGCCCTGCTATCCTCATTAGGACGGGTGGATGTTGCTCATTGGCCTCCTCCCATAAGATATGACCCTATCAAACAGAAACTTCGTCTTCTCTTCATCCTGTCATTTTATGTGCTTCCCAACCATTCTTTTTTGTAGTTACTGAGAAAGGGACAGAAATTATAGTGCACTGCTTTTTAAGTGGGGAATCCTAGCACAGTGGTTTTGGGTTCGCGTACTCTGTGCAAGATGGAAAAGACATCAATTAAATATCCATAGTTTTTATTTGACTTTTTCGTAACCAGGATCACCCACTGATATTATTTACATTAGTCGTATGAGGCCTAATTTTGGAGATTTTTGCTTGCAACCGTCCCACCCCCCACCCCCTCCCCCCGCCCTCCTCGAGATAAAGATCAGTGTTGAGAAACAGCCATGTCTTTCGATTGTGTCTGTGCCTAGCGATGACATCATTACTCATGATGTTTCTCAACTGGCGACAGAAACTACGCTGGGCGGAAAGCGATCCCGTCCAAGTCTAGCAGCTGAGAGGCACGCAGGGAGAACCGCTGAGCTAACATTAGACACCAGCGCAGGAAGAATGTCATTAAACCAGGCTCGCACCCTGCCAGTGCAGACCAAGGGCTTTTCTGTGGCGTGCGCTTGTTTGGGTGGAAGGGCCATTAAGTTTCTCACTGCTACAACAGGCCGGGCGATCGGTCATGTGACACCTCCATTGCTCGCCGCCCTGGTTTTACCTCAGGCCCCAGATCCATGAAACAGATTCACAGTTTATAGACCCTTGTCACTGTCTAACGCAATGTGAGTGGTTTAGAATCAGCCTAAATAAAAAAATTAAAAAAGGCTAGTTTACCTCACTTCACTACTAGCGATCTTTAATTCACACACAAGTGAATGAGACCCTGTGTGGGTTTTGGCTTCCATTACGATTTGCCATAGAGGGTGATCTGCAGTGCAGGATCTTCATTTACACACATTTTAAGGGAAAACCCCAGTTAGTCCTTCCCATCACAGATTGCGTAGAGAGTGGTTATATATCAGTATACACACATATCCCACACACATAGCCGTCTGTCTGATGGGACAAGCATGTAGCATGTTAGTGTTCATCTGCTGAATCATTGGCTCAGTGCTCTTGTTCCGATTGGGTAGATTAGAGTAGGCTGCTGAATCATTGGCTCAGTGCTCTTGTTCCGATTGGGTAGATTACAGTAGACTGCTGAATCATTGGCTCAGTGCTCTTGTTCCGATTGGGTAGATTACAGTAGACTGCTGAATCATTGGCTCAGTGCTCTTGTTCCGATTGGGTAGATTACAGTAGACTGCTGAATCATTGGCTCAGTGCTCTTGTTCCGATTGGGTAGATTACAGTAGACTGCTGAATCATTGGCTCAGTGCTCTTGTTCCGATTGGGTAGATTAGAGTAGGCCACATGTTAGAAATGTATTGGTCTTTTACTGCCAGACGTTAAACCATTTTAACACACTCAAAGGTTTTTTTTTTTTTTGGAGAAAGTTGCTTGATATTGATATAAAATTCTGTAGTGACTATACCAGGCTCAGAAGAAGCTCCATTTTCAATACCAAGTCAATTATTAAAATGAATGAATTTAAAATTGCCGACAATTATAACTTAATTTGGAAGATCCTCTTTTAAAAGGTCCTCCGATTCCACCCTTGACAGAGTTTCGGAAGAAAGTCGGGGACAGCTGTGCTAAACACGCAGAGGCTAGCCCCGAGTCTTAGCCCTTCCTGTTTACCGGCAGCCTTGTTTCTGCCTAATTGGCCGGTTAAATGACGGACACTGTGGGGCTTCTTAAACGCAGCAGTTTAATCCAGGGGATTTGGAAATCACAGTAGCCCGTTCTGCGTCTCTCCGGCTGCTTTTCAATGCCCTGCTTTTTAAAGCGGGCCGCCTCTTGTCCCCGTACAGAGGTCTGCAGTGTTCTCCGAGAGTTCGCCTGAGGGGGAACGAAGCCCGCCTCCCGCATTGCATAAAGCACTGGGCCCAGCCACCAAGTGCCTATTATATGATGGCTATTATGGCGGGGTTTTCATTAAACGTTCTTTTGTGCCCGTGGAAATGTTTACGACTGTACGCCTCTCTCCCCCGGCCTCAGTGGCTTATGAACTTCTCCATTGTGCGACCGGGAGCCTTCTCCCGGCGGAGAAAGGGCTGTTATTCCTCCATTATCAGTGCGCCTCTGTTAGCGAGAGGAAGTGACACGCGAAGGTCAGGGGAATGGCGGGATTGGATCATCATCATCGGCGGCGGGCGGTGGAACGAGCCGGCGCAATCCCGCTCCGCGTCGAGGGGGGGGGGGGGGGGCATGTCCTTGAAAAAACGAAAAGGGCGCCGTTTGTTACGCAGAGCCCGTTTGCGTCGAGTCGGCGGTGGCGACGTCCCTCGGTGCGTTGTTTGCCCGTGTCCGGCCGAACGCGATGATGTCATTGGGAGTGTGTGCATGCGTAGTGACGCGAGGCTACAGAGGATGGAAATGTAACAGTTTGCCTATATGGACCTAGCCTGCGAGGAGCTGAATTGGCGTATTATCACTCCTGCAGCCTGTCTGCCTTTCTGTGACAAAGCATCAGTGTTATTTCACAATGAGACGCTTACAGGCAGTTTTCTTTTCTGCTTCATGTGCCATTTTAAGGGATTTGAAGGGGTCAGTTTTAGGGTTGCCATCTGCTATGTATGTAGACTATCACATTAGGTCATATTTTTCATGTCAATCGACTTAGTGCAGGAAGTATTTATATCTTCAGGCTTTTCAGTTACACACATCTTTATGGATATTCTCCAATCTCTGAATGTAATTTTAAGCCATTATTTTACAAGGAGTCATTGCGAAGTAAATCTCAAATGGTCATTAACAGACTTCGCTGTTCTGGTGTAGGCCTATATCAGGATACAAAGTTCTTAGTATGAGATTAGTAGGACTATTTGAATTGTTGTTGATAGTCATAGTGTACAGTGTATTACTGTGACATATCGCACAACATAGCAAGGTTTGTGTCCCTCAAAATATACACGGGCTTCATTTTTATTTCATACCTTGTAATTCCGATAAATGTAACCTGCTTGCTATTCACATTTCGTACAGTTAGATTATTGCTTCCCCCCAAATGTTATTACACTGGTTGCATAGACCACTATATATTTATATTTATATTTTGTGTTACATTTTTCTTCATGTTGTATCACTATTAGCATTTTACATGAAGCTGTTAATTAGAATTTTGTGTCGAGCCAGTGACAACACAATCTGCATGCGATGCCTTTCCAGGAATTCCGTTGTGGGTAACCTGTCTTTTCTTTGTGTCTCTCTCTTTCAGGAAATGACCTAGAGGCCTTACAGACTCATTTCCGCTTTGTCGCTTCGGACTACAGTTGTGGAGAAGCTTGGTCTGGAAGCAGCAGGTTCACCCCCCCCCCCCCATCCTCTGTTTCAGTAATAACTACCTCAGCCGTTAGAGCAGGCAGGAGGAGCCCAGGCTAAACAAAGTCCCGGCAGATTTTGTGGGCCGTACCACACACTCCTCGCGACGCGAGCGCTACACGGACGGGATCCCAGTCGTCCCTTAAAAGAGGAACACGCAACCGAAGACTCCTGAAGGAAGGGCCAGGGCGCTGCAGTTATTCTGTCCCTTCCTCTCTTTCTCTCTCTTTTACTCACATCAAGTCTGCTGTTGACCAGTGTCATGTTTTCATAAACCTTTTTGTTTTAGCTTAAAGCTTTTTGAAGATTGATATTTTTACTAGGGGTATATATATATATAAATAGATATATTTACACGCAAACAAAAGGAGGGTTTTCATCCCTCTATTTGAAGAAAAAAAACAAAAGAAAACTTGTGCACTTTGAGACTTCCCTGGATTGAAGCTACCAGCCACTAAGAATGAGAACCAATCAGAGGCGGTGCTGCCCAAGTGCTGGATCACTCACTTTAACTGCGTATCCCTCCGCCGCCCATCACTGATGAGTTTCAGCTGAAGGAGGACACACAGCCGTACACCTCGCCTGATCACGCCCTCAGCTTTGGCTGTTAAATGGGACCCGCGGCCGTAGCGCTGCGCAGAGAATTCGAACCCAGTCAGCGAGTGTTTGGACACGCCCCTGTTGAGCCTTTAGAAATGCCTTCTACGCAGATTACAGCTGTCGGCTGTCTTTATACCTGACTTTAAAAACAGAAAAAAAAAGCTCTGAGTTTGGGTGGAGAGTCTGTCACTGTGAAACGGATCAGCTGATAAAGCGGGCGTTAGGGCCAGCACGCCGGCGATTCACCAGACAGTCCAACACTTATGTATTGTTGCAGCGCACAGGAAAATAAAATGGACTACAAGCGGCGCTTTTTGCTTGGCGGGTCCAAGCAGAAAGTGCAGCAGCACCAGCAGTACCCCATGCCCGAGTTGGGTCGGGCCCTCGGGGGACCCCTGGGCCCCGCCTCGTGCTCCGCGCCCCCCCCCCGCCTCCTCCGCGGGAGCCGGCGGCGGGTCGCCCGGCAACTGCGGCCACGCCCCTCCCCCCGGCGCCACCCACCGCCATCGCCGACATCCAGCAGGGCATCTCCAAGTACCTGGACGCGCTCAACGTGTTCTGCCGGGCCAGCGCCTTCCTCACCGACCTCTTCAGCGGCGTGTTCAGGAACTCGCACTACTCCAAGGCCGCTATGCAACTGAAGGACGTGCAGGAACACGTGATGGAGACGGCCAGCCGGCTGACGGCAGCAATAAAGCCCGAGATCGCCAAGATGCTGATGGAGCTAAGTGCCGGGGCCGCCAACTTCAAAGACCAGAAGGACTTCAGCCTGCAGGATGTGGAGGTAGGGCAGCCAGTCTCCCCCTGTCCCAATGGCGGGGGCCCCTCTCTGCTTTTCTGGGTTTATATTTAACGCCGCTTTTATTTATTTATTTATTGTGTGTATTTGTCAGGGACCGTGTACAGCAAACATTATTCTCAAACAATGAGAAGAGATGCTTTGCACCAGATTTTAGCTTCTAGCTAATTTCCATCTGCAGTCCCAGGACAGGGCAGGTAGATGTAAAACATTACAAAATGCAACTTAAAATACAAAAACGACAAAATCACAGGATCACAATTACAATCGTATTCCCAAGCCTGAACAACATAACCTACCCCCACCTCGAACGATATACTTGAAAAGACAAACGGGTTAGAACTGTGATATTTTAGACCAATTGCGGACAGGGGCGGGTCAACAAACGACAAACTTCGCCTGGGAAAGTTTGCAGAAGACGTCGTACGAAGGCAAAGAAAAATGTCTCCGTTCTGTTCGCTGTCCGCAGACGTCTGAACGGAGTGTGCCGTCCGCCGTCCGCTTTGACCACAGTCCCGTTTACCTTTGGGTCCCGCTAAAAGTGCGCTCGGTTCGCGAGAACCAGCGGTGAAGCTGAACAGTGTGAACGTTCGAGGCAAAGCAGTGGCACATCGTCCCTGCTCGCAGGCCTCAAACGCACGAGAATCTAATTATGTTGGACAAATGGGACAGTTATAGGGGTAGTGCGTTAGACATGACTGCACGGCATTACACGGCCTTGAGTAGGTTTCTCTGATTCACAGTTTCCTGGGCCACTGAGGCGCTAGTGTGTGTTATTAAAACTGCTGATGAGATCTTATGGCAAAGTGTGAGAAACGGTGAGGACGTGTGAAAAGGCAGGCAGATGATTAGTGCCGGAGAACGAAACTCCTCTAAGCCGGGGACGAGCCGAAAACGCTGCAGTCCACCCGTTCCCATGGCTCTGTGCCTCATTTCGAATTCCGGGCTTCGTGGAAGCGTTTAAACTGCCAATGTGCGCAGACGGTGGAAAGATTGAACAGTCACCAGTGAGTCAATCTGCTAAACCTGAAACCGAGCTGAGAATTCTGCACTGTGCTTCTTTTTTTTTCTTTCTTTGCTTCCTGTTGGATTTATTTATTTATTTATTTTTTGCGTAGTCATGAAGAGAATTTATATTTTACACAGCCGCCATCTGCAGTGGGAAATGAGTGAGCCTGCAGGCCTGTTGCTGTGCTTGTGGTCCAGCTATGCTCGCACTCAGAAACCCGTGTGTGTGGGGGGGAAACCAGCGGCGCTGCTGCCAGATTCCGTAGGACGTTCTGAGGCGGGAAACGCGGCGGCCCTCTCTCGCCGTGAAGAAAGCAGCTGTTCACGAGCTCGCCGCAGCGCTGCGTCGCAGTCCCACGCCAGGGCGCCTCTGCCGCATTTCTGCGCTAAAGCGCCGCTCCCAAAGCATGCTGGTCTACCTCGTGGGGAGGAACTCGCAGCGCCAGAGAAGCCTTTAAGCCCGGACCCCCCCCCCCCCCCCCCCTACAATGAAGGAATCGCGTTTCTAAAGTAGCCCGACTTAAAGCTGCAAGGCAGACACAGTGTTCATATTTCTTCTGCCCTGGATCGTAACGTGGCGTTCACCAAATAACCAGAGTCACTGTGCTGTGAGGCGCTGCCATTTGGTGTCGCTGGGAGTTACCGGTGCTGTTTGGGCTATGGAATCTGTGTTTTCTACAAGCGCAGGAGGGAAGGCTTGTTTATGTACAAAATGGTGGATAAAACTGGGGCTGTAAAAAAAATAGCTGGGGATTGTGGGAAATGCTGGTCTCAGGATTTCCTCCCCCCCCCTTTACCCCTCCCTCCCCTCTTTCCTTCTTTCTACTAAGAAATACAAAAGTCCAGTGTGGAGTGGAAATGCAGGCGAGTGATTGGGGCTCTCTGGCTGCCAAAGCGGCTGGAGAGTGTCACGGTTTGTTAGTCGGGCTTCTCCTGAGCTCAGGAGGAAACCGCAGAGGAAGGACAAGCAGGCAGGGCCAGAGTCCGGAGCGCCAGTCCGGGCCCCGAGTCCAGAGCGCCAGTACGGGGTGCCAGTCCGGGGCCAGAATCCGGAGCGTGATCCTGTAGCCACTCGCTACACTGCTGCTGCTGTTTTTTTGGGGTCCAGCGAAGTGCTGTTGTCTTTATCTTGCCTCGGCACCCCTCCGCTCTCATTTGGCAAAGGCCCTCAGAAACGTCGGGGACCCTCTCCCTCGCACAGATCAGCTGCGGGGGCTACCCGGCTCCCTTTCCACCGTTCACGGCCCCAGCACGGTGTCGTCTTTGCCGTGAAGACTCACAGACCCGGTGAAATGAAAAAAGGATATTCGCCAAGCTCCGGGTTTGATTGATATGGCTTAGGGGACTGTGGAACTGCAGTGGATGAAGATGATTAGATAAGCAGCAGTTGTGAGCTGCTCTGGCAGGGAATGGCGTATCCTGCTTTACATTAACCGCCTGCATGACCCCTGCTTCCCAGGAGCAATGCTGATAGCCTCTGAGAAATACCCACAGGTTATTGACCCCTTATCATCATGCCATTAAACAAATAGTGCTATCCAGAGCTCTGGACAAGGCTTGAGATGAATGCAATAAATACCAAAGTCACAGTGGGGAATAAAATATGAATTGCATACCATTATCGATTTTACAAACATTACAGAAAAAAACACTACCGATATACCTGGAGTACAATTAATAGAAAATAAATGTGATGCGTAGCCTAATAATTGAACACAAAAATCAAGTATTTTCAGAGCCAAGAACAGAATACGTTTGGCGACCTAAAAATGGGACGTGAATAGAAGATCAGTTTACACGATTAATCACTGTTTGTTACATCCTTGTTTAGTCATTCAGTTGCTGATTTATTGCGTGACTGAAGCCCATCTGTTTAGGAAGCTTTTGCTCTCAAATGGACGCAAAGGTGACATCCTAAGATCATGTGAGAAAGTAGTGAATGACTCATTCCCACAGTGGGCTAATCTGGGAGATTTAGACATCCTGGTTTTGCTCTTGAAAGGGCTAGTCATGGCATCGCCGTTCAGAACAGCCTTTTGTCCTGCAGTGGAATATGAATACATTGCCACATGTTTTATTGAACATCCTGGCAGAGACGGGCTTTCATGGCCTATTAGTGTGGCAAAATCTGTAAACCATGCAACCAGTTTAGCCGATTTCCCCATTTACATTCTGAGTGGTTGGCATGCCAATTAAATCGCTGTCGGTACTTTAAGTGATTCGAATACATTGCAGTTGTTTTATATATTTGCCGGATCACTGGTTTGTCTTTTATTTTTCCAGGTGTAGATTATGTTTTAATCATATTTAAATGACTGTGGGTGAATACTTTCATCCGGAGTTTATGTGACGGATGACTCCCGGAGAATTCCCTCAGCTTGCACATTTATATGGCAGGTCTAATGATGCTCAGTCCTGCTACTATACTATACTACTATACTACTATACCTGCTACTATACAGTGAATTTGCCTGTGAAGTGCATCCTAACACAATGAAACAGTTTGTGAGGAATGCCTTATCTCGGAGGCAGAACGTGTGCAATGACGGACAGTGGCTCGGAGCCGGGCGTGAGAGCGAGAGTCTGGCCATCAACAGGATCTCATTGTGCTGGCTGTGCTTACAATGAGCAACGAGAATGGGGCGGGGTTTGGAGATGGAGCCAATGAGCTTTCTCCGTGGCATGTCCTTCCAGCTGGCTGTCCATTTGTGAAATTGTGCGTTTTTTGGCATCCTTGCGGTCGGGGGTTTAATTTTCCGTGTCAGCAGGACAGAGGGACGTCGAAGTCGGCTGAAACCAGACGTGCAGAGTAGAGGCTGCTTTTGGCGAAGGCTTCACAGATGGGACGAGGCCTGACATCATTTCTGCTGCCGTAGGACAGCAGGATTTGGACATAAGATACCACCCTCTTGCGGTTGGATGTTTTCTTATGTCGATCCATATTTGAACGACTCCAGAATCGGGTTCTTTATTGTGATTCCTTTGGCTGCCTTCCAGAGGTAGTAGGAGGTTTTTGTATGATTCAAAGCTGGTAAACTGATACACCAAGTGATTCGGTAATAGGTTGCCTGGTCCTATTTAATAAATGGACCCATTTACAAAGAAAATACAAATTTAACCTGTCATATCAGTTACCTCACAATAACATTGGATTTATTTTCATTCTCAGTCGTCTCGCCGAGAACGTTGTGCCCACATCCTGCAGATATCAGGCTGACCCTGGCTTTGGACATTGATACAGTGATTACTGTGTTTGTGGTACATTGATGCATCCACACAGACAGGAAAGCATAGAAAATCACTTGGTGGCTTGTTCATTTGCAGATAATCAGGTAGATCGCAGGTTCCTGTATAACCAGAGGAGGCGCTAACGAGCAGTGAGGCTATGTTTACTCTACATCAGTGCTTCTCAAACTCGGTCCTGGGGGACCACTGTGTATCCTGGTTTTCGTTCCAACTGCAATTGCAACCCCAGAATTTTACCAAGCTGTTAACTTGTCTTGATTAGGTGCTTTTCCTGTTTAGAGGGACTATTTACCCTCTTAAGCCACATTATGTCAGAAATGTCATGAAGAATAAAAGTACCCTATTCACATTGTGCTTATTGTGCTATATTGCAAACAGTTCCATAAAATGAGGTTATAGGTGTATATGCATTATGGTATAGGCAGCGTGCGAACTTTACACCAGCCACCAGCCAGCTGCTGCTAAAATTTTGATTGTGGCTGGTAAGATTTTTTAAATGTTGAAAATGGCTGGTGATTTTTAGAATCCACAAGCCACTCTGGTCAGTGGGTGAAAAAGTTAATTTCATACCCTGGTATAGGTGTGTTACGCATAAGGCTATAGGTGTATATGTATAAGGTTATAGGCGTATTATGCTTAGTGAGCACTTTGGTTTAAAAACGCATTTATACTAAACTGCAGTGCTGAAGTGACCCTCACAATGGCAATATGTCCAACTGCTTGAGTTAACACAACTCTTATTTTTAAAATGACTCTTTTAATCTGTACCTTGGGGATAGGGTAGCATAATATTTAAAATGGCACACTCGAGAAAACCAGTGTGTGCATGTGCACAAGTCTTCAGAGATTCTTCAGAGTCTTCAGTCTCTTTCCTTCCGGAAACCAGCGGGCAGTTATTTACCTTCTTGTGAATACAATTTAACGGCATCGATTTATGTATCATTCTCAGAAGCATGGAATAGCTTAGTGTCCCTTGTCAACCATTGTCGGAGAATCTCTCTCTCTCTCAATATTAATCTCTCTCTTTCTGTCTCTCATTGACCATTGACTTGTGACCATTCTCTAAAATAAATAATTCTTTATTTTAGAGAAACAATTCTTCTGACGTAGGCTATCCCATCCGGCCCTGTTACAGTGGCATCAAAACGCAATCGTTACACATCGACCCGGTGCCATTTATGAACGCAAGCGAGAGTGTTTGTGCTCTGTACCCTGCCGTACCCTCTTATAACGAGCACTGATCCTGCTAGGGGGTGTCCAAACTTTGGCTTTGTGACCAAACGGAATGTGGACTGGGGAGACTGGAGGCTTGTGATCTTTTCTTTCCACCAAGCCGACTCTCAGTCGCCCGTGTTTAACATTCCTTCTGCTACTGGCTAATAATTAGCGCTCTGGCTTTAGCTCTCTTAAATAGAAACGGACGAGTGTTTGATGTTGTGCGCGGGGATGGGAGGGCGGGGTTTTTGTGGCGGGTCGGTGACGCTCGCTCGCTCGCCGCTGTTCCGCAGGTCCTGGGCCGCTGCTTCCTGACGGTGATGCAGGTGCACTTCCAGTTCCTGTCCCAGGCCCTGCAGAAGGTTCAGCCCGTGGCCCAGTCCTGCCTGGCGGAGGCGCTGGCCCAGGCCCAGGAACGCCGCGTCGCCCCGCCCCACGGCTCCGGACCCCTGACCGAGCTCGAGGAGGCCAGCAGGTCCTGGAAAAACGCGGCCGAGGTAAATCCCCCCCCCCCCCCCTCCGCCGCCATTCCTGGAAGTGAAAAGCAGGCCCCAGACTCAGAGGCACAAAACGTCTCATCTGGGGCTGGGGGAAGAAACACTTCACCGTATCTTCTGACGACAGACTAAACTCAATTTATAGCCCTCACGTGAAAAAAACACTATTTACACAGATTTACACAGATTTACACAGATTTACACAGATTTACACAGATTTACACAGATTATTTCTGCACACTCGTAGAGACGGCTGTTCCTTTGACGTTACTCGTTCATCAATATCTTGGAAACTGTGTGTCTTAATCAGTATACACATATACACACACACACACACACACACACACACACACACAAATGCACGTACATATACAGGTATACACACACACACACACACACGTACATATACACATATATATATACACACACATGTACATATAAAACATATATATATACACATATATACACACACACACACACACACACCCACACACACACACATATACACTTATTAACCAGGGCATTGCTTTAGCATCTCTATTTTTAGAAAATGAGACAAATGTTTACCTAAAATGTATTAATGGCAGGTAATGGCAGTTGACCCAGTTGGCTTCCTGTCTGTCTCCCTGAAGAATGAGCTCTGTGTGTTAGCTTCCTGTCTGTCGCCCTGGAGAATGGGTTTTGTGTACAGTAGAACTCACCCTTTCTGTCCGGTTGTTCTTGGAAATTAATTCTTTGATGTTTCTGACTGAAATTCCTGCTGAACTACTTGATTGTCTATTTTTATTTGATTCGTCGTTTCTAAAATCATTCCAATACGAAGACGGCAGCCTTCATTAACCTTTACAAATACAGCATGATGCCTGGTTTATGGGGGCGGCTTATGGTCATTGTAGTGTTTTGCAGTTGTACAGTTTCAGAAATGACACCATATATTGTTCTAATTACACATTTATTTACTTCAAATATTACATTCTGATGCAGTTTACAGGTAAATAAACGACGACTAACTTTCCAAATACTAAAGATTGCAGGTAAAATGATACACTGTTAAATACAGACCAACAGTGTTTACGTTGTACTCCTTAATAGGTGCAGACTTGGGGGGTCTCCAGGGTCCAATTAAAAGCTCACTTATATCACACTTATTTAGTTTTATTTCTCCAGTGATAATGTTTCTACAGTGGTGCGAGTTCCCCAACACCACAGAAGAAGAGAGGTTTTGTGCTCCTGAGGCCTAGAACAAGAGGGGAAATTAGAGTTAATCCAGCAGATTATCATCTGAGCTTGTTTGTGTCAGTACAGCAGTGGACTGGGGCCGGGGGGTTGAATGGCCGTGTTTTGTACAGCCCTGGCATGTGAAGCTTTAGCCCTGGCAGTCAGCGGGCTGGTTACCCTGCAGGAATGTGCTGTAGGAAGTGGGATGTCTCTCACAGCTGGAGGGCTTTGTTCGAGAGAGCCATAGTCAATGCGCAGTCTCTGCTTCCTGTAGAAGTGGGGCCCCAGCAAATCCTATTCTTCTGACCTCAAACGCACAAACACACACACACACACAGACACACACACACGCACACACACACTGGGGGCAGTCTGGCCTCGTATCCCGCCTGCACGCTGAATTACAGCTGAGCTCTGGGGCCTTGTGCGGAAAAGGGCTGTGGTAAAACGGCATTCCCTGGGCAGGTTACATTGCCAAGTCTGGCTCACTTTTCCTGTTTTTTACCCCCTAATCAAGGTGAGATGCTTTAAGGATGAGATCACTATGACATCACTGCTCTTTATTTTTCATTGCAACCTGAGCCAACAGGTTTCTGAACTGTGTGTGTGTGTGTGTGTGTGTGTGTGTGTGTGTGTGTGTGTGTGTGTGTGTGTGTGTGTGTGTGTGTCCGCACGTACACGTGTGTGAGAGTGTGAGTGTGTGTGTGTGTCAGTGTGCGTCTGTGCACGTGATCGCATGTGTGAGAGTGAGTATGTGTCAAGAGAGTGTGTGTGTGTGTGTGTGTGCCTGCGTGCATGTGTGAGAGAGTGTTTACATGTGTGTGTGTGTGTGTGTGTGTGTGTGTGCGCGCGCGCAATAGTGTCAGTGTACGTGTGTGAGAGAGAGTGTTTATGTGTGTGTGTGTGTGAGTGATAGTGTTAGTGTATGTGTGTGAGAGATAGTGTTAGTGTGCGTGTGTGTTCTCTAAAATAAAGAAAGAATTACCCACAGGTCAATGAGAGAGAGATTGTGTATGTGTGTGTGTGTGTGCGTGCGTGCGTGAGAGCCCTCTGACCCGTGGCTGGGGTGTGTTACAGGCCACATGGCGGCTGAGGGAGAGGGGTAGAGATTGTGTGTGTGTGTGTTAGTGTGAGTGTGAGAGCCCTCTGACCCGTGGCTGGGGTGTGTTACAGGCCACATGGCGGCTGAGGGAGAGGGGTAGAGATTGTGAGTGAGTGTGTGTGTGTGTGTGTGTGTGTGTGTGTGTGAGCCCTCTGACCCGTGGCTGGGGTGTGTTACAGGCCACAGCACGGCTGAGAGAGAGGGGTAGAGATTGTGTGTGTGTGTGAGTGTGTGAGTGTGTGTGTGTGTGTGTGTGTGTGTGTGTGTGTGTGTGTGTGTGTGTGTGTGAGTGTGAGTGTGTTAGTGTGAGAGCCCTCTGACCCATGGCTGGGGTGTGTTACAGGCTACAGCGCGGCTGAGGGAGAGGGGTAGAGACGGTTGCCTGGCTGGGATGGAAGTCCAGCAGCTCTTCTGCTCTCATAACACCACCATCCCTGAGAGCCAGCTCAAAGACCTCAACATGAAGATAGATAACGCCTTACAGGTGGGCCTGCGGGCCTGACACACCCACAATCTCATAAAGGATATTATACCTATAATCATCATCACAGTACTGTTATCAGACTTTATTATATCTCTGAACACCTGAGTGTTACCCTGGCTGTTATTGTTATTGTTTATTGACAGACACATTTATTGAACTTCTAGAGTGTGAACAGTTATATTTATGAAGTTTTATGGGTTTTTGAAAGTGAGATATGTACATATAGGACAGCGCTGTGTTTTTCTCCATCCAGGCTTATAAAGTAGCTCTGGAGAGCCAAGGGCACAGTGAGTACGCCCTGAAGGCTGGTTTCCACCGTAATCCCAAAGCTGTTGAAGCATCTTTACAGGTACAGTGCGTGTCTTCAATGCTGCTCCAAGGGCTTTATTAAGAGAAGAACAGCTTGTGATGTGGAAAAGCAGACTCTTTAAACCTGAGATGCATTTGATGAAAAGAAATGCCACAAATACTGAGAAAAATCTGATATAAATGTGGACGGGGCCTTTTGGTATCTCATGATGTAAGGATCTCACACATTCTCTTCTGTGTTTGCATGTGTGTGTGTATATATGTGTATGTGTACGTGTGTGTGTGTGTGTGTGTGTGTGTGTGTATACGTGCGTGCAGGGCTGCTGTGGTGACGCTGAGGCCCAGCAGGCGGGCCGGATGCAGACCCCCTCCCAGCCAATCCAGTGTGAGCTTCCCACAATCCCCCTGCAGATCTGCTCCCACTTCCTCAAAGGCGTGTCCTTCAACGAGTCCGCCGCCGACAACCTCAAGCTGAAAACGGTACTGCTGCTGCCCGGCTTTATCTCCTCATCATTATCACTGTATCATCCTGTGTCTGCTGGGAGATTCAGGGGAAAAGCCTCCCTGGCAACTGGCATAAGTAGCCTGCCGTGGGGGTTGGGTTTCCGTCAGGTGATGCTCTGCAACCTTCCCTGTGTGGATGGATGTTATGGATGTGGTAACATGATGAGGATTTGTACGGCCGTAGACTAGCTGCATTTCCCGGGTTTTTGGCTGAACGCAGCTGTGTGTGTGTGTGTGTGTGTGTGTGTGTGTGTGTGTGTCTCTTCAGCACACCATGCTGCAGCTTCTTAAAGAGGCCGCTGAGCGTAACGGAGTGGCTCTACGGGACGACTCCCCCGTCACCGACGTCCTCAACCAGGTGTGTCCGTCCAGCTGGAGAGGAGCCTGCAAGACCGCCGTGCAGTTACTGTTCGGCCAGGCGGGGCTGGTGAGTAGCGTGCTCACACACACTCGCGCACGCGCACGCGCATACACGCACGCTATCTAACACGCTCACGCACGCGCATACACGCACGCTATCTAACACGCTCACGCACGCGCATACACGCACGCTATATATCACATACACACCTAGACGCACGCTATCACGCTCACACGCAAACGTGCAGGCTATCTATCTCTGTAACGGAGGAGGGTTTAGAATGAGTCTGTACTCTGTAACGGAGGAGGGTTTAGAATGAGTCTGTACTCTGTAACGGAGGAGGGTTTTAGAATGAGTCTGTACTCTGTAACGGAGGAGGGTTTAGAATGAGTCTGTACTCTGTAATGGAGGAGGGTTTAGAATGAGTCTGTACTCTGTAATGGAGGAGGGTTTAGAATGAGTCTGTGCTCTGTAATGGAGGAGGGTTTAGAATGAGTCTGTACTCTGTAATGGAGGAGGGTTTTAGAATGAGTCTGTACTCTGTAACGGAGGAGGGTTTAGAATGAGTCTGTACTCTGTAACGGAGGAGGGTTTAGAATGAGTCTGTACTCTGTAACGGAGGAGGGTTTAGAATGAGTCTGGGATTTCACATGTAAAGTGTCAGCAGTTGTTTCAGTGCTGCAGCAGCGCTGTGTTTATGTGGCCAGTCAGTGTGGCCTGTCCTGCTCACTGTGTTCAGGGCTGTAAGTTGTGTCGAGGTGGGGCCGTCACTTGGGAATGTAAACTACATCATACCGATGGAAATTACCTTTACATTTCCCCCTCATCGGAGGTCCGACAGCCCCAGACAGCCCCCAACAGACCTCAACAGACCCCGTCAGCCCCCGACAGACCCCGACGGCCCCCGTCAGCCCCCGACAGACCCCCGACAGCCATCGACAGCCCTCAACAGCCCCCGACAGCCCCCAACAGACCTAAACAGACCCCGTCAGCCCCCGACAGACCCCTGACAGCCCCCGACAGCCATCGACAGCCCTCAACAGCCCCCGACAGCCCCCAACAGACCTCAACAGACCCCGTCAGCCCCCGACAGACCCCTGACAGCCCCCGACAGACCACTGACAGCCCCCGACAGCCGTCGACAGCCCCCGACAGCCCTCGACAGCCATCGACAGCCCTCGACGGCCCCCGACAGCCCTCGACAGACCCCGATGGCTCGTGGTCCTCTGTGGAGCATGAAATCCACTCTGAATGCCGCTTGGCGTGAGGTCATTTCAGGAACCCGGAGCGATGCGTGACACACGTCGTTAGTAACAGTAGCCGCAGCCGAACCGTCCCTCTCCGAGGATTAGGGTAGAGCCCCCTGCTGATGTGGAAGACAGTCACACACGGGCGTGTCATACGAGCTGCGGGCCCTGCTCAGGATGTACCTGCTCTATAAATAACAATAGGCTGCTTTCCTGAGAGACGGGAAACTCCTTCCTTCCTAATGCCTGCAGAGGCTGTGAGCGCTTTCTGCTCACAAGTGGATTCAACTCCAAGCAAAGAACTCTTCAGTGAACCCGTATGATACAATGCGCGGGTTTCAATGTCATACTGATTATATTTAGGACAATATAGGACATATAGGACAATAAATGCAATGGGAATTAAAATGGATTCCCAAGTACATATAATCAGTATCACATTGAAACCCGTATGATACAATGCACTGGTTTCAATGTGATACTGATTATATGTACTTGGGAATCCATTTTAATTCCCATTGCATTTATTGTCCTATATGCCCAGAAAAGAGTTCATAGGTGAATAAAAGACATAATAATTGGCAAGGAGTACCACTTTAATATCTGCTGTGTGGTTTTCATTACTTTGCGTAATCGCGTTTTACTTCATTCAATGAACAATTTAACATTTTGTATTGGCGAGACATGATGTGTGTGTGTTTATGTGTCTTTCTGTCTGCACACGCATACATGCACACACACACACACACACACACACACACTGAGTGTGTGTTTTGTAGAATTTTTTGTTTTGGAATGGAAAGACCACAAATGTAAAAGCTCACTGTTGAATCTGTGCACTCTTAACTGTGATGTTAATTTGTCTTCCTGAATGATTGTGCATGCGTGTGTGTGCGTGCGCCTGCGTGTGTGTGCGTGTGGACAGGTGGTGGTTGACACGGCTCAGATTGAAAATAAAGAAGCTTACGCTGCACAGATCACCCTGGAAGGTTCCAGAATCGTGGTCCAAGTCCCCTCTACCTGGTAAAAACACTTACTCACCTTCACACTTTTTCACACATTTCATCTGTGAAGAATAATAAGTGACATCACATTTTCTCCGCGCAGTCATTCCCATAATGATTATTATTTAACACAGTTAATAGGCGTTAGGTATTTATAGCCATGCACGCGCATATTCCAGTTTGCCTTTCAGTTTTACTGTGGCGGCTTAGTGGGGTTTGCTAGGCGAGGCTAACTGCTGTAGATTACTGGAGGAGCAGAACTTGCTGTGCTATATGATCAGGCAAAACTGTCAGGCTTTGGCACTCTATGTCTTTAGCGCTCTGTGTCAGAGTTTAGCGCTCTGTGTCAGAGTTTAGCGCTCTGCGTCAGAGTTAGGCGCTCTGCGTCAGAGTTAGGCGCTCTGTGTCAGGCTTTAGCGCTCTGCGTCAGAGTTAGGCGCTCTGCGTCAGGCTTTAGCGCTCTGCGTCAGAGTTAGGCGCTCTGCGTCAGAGTTAGGCGCTCTGTGTCAGGCTTTAGCGCTCTGCGTCAGAGTTAGGCGCTCTGCGTCAGAGTTAGGCGCTCTGTGTCAGGCTTTAGCGCTCTGCGTCAGAGTTAGGCGCTCTGCGTCAGAGTTAGGCGCTCTGTGTCAGGCTTTAGCGCTCTGCGTCAGAGTTAGGTGCTCTGTGTCAGAGTTAGGTGCTCTGTGTCAGAGTTTGCTGCTCTGTGTCACACACAGGTGTCTGAAGGAGGACCCAGCCACCATGTCCCTGCTGCAGCGCAGCCTGGACCCAGAGAAGATGCTGGGCCTGGTGGACGTGCTCTACACAGCTGTGTATGACCTCAACCGGTGGAGGGAATGCAGGTAAGCAAACTAAAGGAGTTATTACAGGTCATTAGTGGTGTCAGTGAGTGTTGGTTACATTGCTCACCAGCGTTGCTATAGAATGAATCTTTCGCGATTTCTCCTGAGCGATGTCACGGCAGTAACTCTCTTTGGCCCAATCAGGGAGCAGGCCCTGCCCACCATCCAGGTGCAGCTGCAGCGGGAGAGTCCGGACTACAGTCCGCAGGCCGACCTGCCGCCTGGGGGCGTGTCCAAGTCCTCCGGCGGGGGGACTGCCCAAGACCATCTCCAAGCTCACCTCCAAGTTCACCAAGAAGGCCTCCTCCAGCGGCGGCGGCGGGGGGCGGCAGCGGGGGCAGCTACTCCATCCCCAACACGCCCTCCCGCAGCGCCCCGGACGACAAGGCCAAGGCTCCGGGCGGGGCCGGGGGCGGGGCCGACGGCAGGCTGCAGGGCATCCTCCACATGAGCAGTCTGCCCTGCACCCCCGACCACGGGCAGTCCCCGCAGAGCCTGGCCGCCCAGCTGGCCAACGGGTGCGCGGCGGATGACAAAGGCGTCAACCTGCCCACGGACCAGGAGATGCAGGACGTCATCGACTTTCTCTCAGGGTTCAACATGGGCAAGTCCCAGCAGGCCTCGCCCCTGGTCAAGAGGAGGAACTCGGTGGCCTCCGCCAACGTGTCCGAGCAGAAGCCTCCCACGGGCGCGGCCCCCGGTTCCCTGCAGCCCCCTGCGGCACAGGTCCTGCAGCCGCAGCAACCGCCGCCGCAACCGCAGCAGCAGCCACACCCGGCCCAGAAACCGCCGCAGCCGCACCCCCCTTCCCAGCAGGCTTTGCAGTACTACCAGCACCTGCTGCAGCCCATTGGTCAACAGCAGCAGGCCTCTCCGCAGCACCCTTCCCAGCAGCACCCTTCCCAGCAGCCTCCGCCCCAGCAGCAGCAGCAGCAGCGTGTGCCGACCAAGTGGCCCGCCAGCTCCGCCCCACACCCCCCGCAGGCCCCTCCTCCTCCTTCGGGGCTGTCTCCGATTGGCCAGCTGGGACAGTGGGGCGCGCCCGGTCTGCCGGACCTCAGCTCGGACCTGTACAGCCTGGGCCTGGTGAGCACCTACATGGACAGCGTGATGTCGGAGATGCTGGGCCACAAGCCCACCGGGCCCCGGAACAACACTTGGCCAAACCGGGACCAGACAGAGGGAGTGTTTGGAGCTCTGGGAGACGTTCTTCCATTCGACCCGGCCGGTAAGTGAAATCTACCTCAGCCCTGCTTCAGTCTCCATGGTTAGAAGCCCCCTGCTTGTTGAGAAAAGCTGCTTTTATCCTGGAAATGGGGTTCAATCCCCAATGAGAACTCCTTTTTTTTTTTATTGGAACAATGTGATTTTATTGGAACAATGTGATTTTCCCCCCTCTATAAACTTCAACTGGAACATGTTGAAATCATACAGTGATCGTACATCTGTGATCCAGACAAAGAAGAGAGCGCCTTTGTGTCCATGATTACAGTGGTGCTTGGAGCTGTGCTGAGTGGAGCATTTCAGCGCACAGATTACACTTCTCTCTCTATCGTTATAATATCACTCTCACTCTCTCTCTCTCTGACAAAACAGAGACACTCCCATCAAGCACTGCAGTCATTAGCAAAGTATTCATTACTGTGAGAGCCACGCTCTGCTTTTATTGTTACGGTTATGTTGCGGTCTGAAATCTGTTGGTTTAAAAGGATCCCATGTGTTTCAGTATCGACCATAACCATAACTCACCTTAGCCAACTGTAGGCTACAGTACACAACTCACAATCCGTAATCAAACTTCCTGCACCGTATAAACGGACGCTGACGTTGGTGTGTATTTTATGCGGTGTCTGTGGTCGATGTGTAAACGTGTAGAAGTGAGCTAAAGTGTGTCACTGTGCCGTGTGGCGAAACAGCTTTTTATTTTCCGCTACATTGACCGCGGAGCGTGGCCCGGGGACCAGATTGCGTAACCCGTTACGCGAACGTTCGCAATCTGCGGAAACGCGTGCGCTACCTCACAGATATCTCCCGTCGTGAGGAGGCCTGGATCCACGGCACGCCTCGGTACACACAAGAAGGCTCGTCGGGATTAGCCGCGACCGCCGCGTTAGCCCGCCGGATATTGACCGCGGCCTCGGGTCGGTGCGCGGAGTCGAGCGGTGACTGATATCCGGCGAAAGTGCAGTGCGCTCTCTGGGGCCTGCTGGGGCCTGCTGGGGCCTGCTGGGGCCTGGGCTCTGTGAGGATAATGCAGCTATGCTGACACTGGCATCTTCCTTCGTTTGAAGGGCTGCGTTTAAGGGGTTCAGGATCTCGGGAGTATTATTTACTGAATTATTCCGGTGTGTAATTACCTAAATAAATTCTCATAAATGCACGCTTGTATCTCGCTACATGTAATTCTTTTGTCTTGTGCTCCTGTTGATCTGACGGTGAGCTGCGTTAGCAGGTTTTTAAAAAAAAATCATGTAGCCTTTCTGTACGGACGGAGGCGATTGTGTGCAGCCGACTGGCTATTGTGTCTTTTGTGCTGTGACAGACAGTCTGGCTTAAAGGCTTGCACTGCGGGTCCGAGCGCAGTGAAACTAGCTGAGCGAGTCAGAAGTTGACCGTGTGGGTTTTTGTCTTGTGTGTGTGCAGTTGGCTCTGACCCCGAGTTTGCGCGGTATCTGGCCGGGGTGAGCCAGGCCATGCAGCAGAAACGGCAAGCGCAGCACGTCCGTCACCCCAGCAACGCACGCGCCAACTGGCCGACCGCCGACGAGTCACACAGGAGCTGGCCCCACCCGGAGTACTACACCGAAGGGTGAGCCAAAATGTCCCCCGACCCAAAACCTCTCATTTATGTCTGCTCTGAGTCTCCCGTTATTGAGTAGGTGATGTATAAATCAGCCTTACTTCTGAGGGTGTAGATAGCCCCTGGGATGGGAATATGTACGACCATGTCGGAGGGTCAGGGGTATCTGACCGTTTGATAGATTATCCCATAACCCTGGTCCTGGAGAGCCGCAGGGTCTGCTGGTTTTTGTTTTCACATTAAATACAGCAACTACTTAGACCAAAGAAACCAGGTGAGGTGAGGTAACTGCTTTAATTGATCAATTAAGTGGCGAGTAACAACAAAAACCAGCAGACCCTGCGGCTCTCCGGGTCCAGGGTTGCCCACCCCTGCCGTAGCCCGATAAGTGTGAGCAGTGTGTGCAGTGTGTGCATGTGATTGAGATGCTCTGCGCGGGGGAAAGTGTGAGGTCGGCCATTGCTCTGAGGATCCTGCCGTGTGTTTCTGGAGCAGGGAGACCATGAGCGGCAGCTGGTCGGCCAATCAGGGCGACTCGGCCAGCTCCAGTGACGAGACCTCTTCAGCCAATGGGGACAGCCTCTTCTCTATGTTCTCAGGACCTGACCTTGTAGCAGCTGTCAAACAGAGAAGGTACACCTGGCGCCGTTTCTGCTGTCTAACTTCATTAGGTTTAAATTTAAACCAGGCTTGTCCTAATGTCACGTGACAATGAAAGTATATTATAATATATATTATAATATTATAATATATATTATATTATAATATATATTATAATATACTTTCATTGTAATATATATTATAAATCTTTGTCAGTAACCCAAACCCAGTCCAAGCTCTTCCTAGTATTTATGGTCCCATTCATATATTTGCTTTCTTCAGGGTCCAAGTAACATCACTAATGAAAATACTTTGTGTGCAGAAAACACAGCTGTGGGGAGCAGGAGGCTTTTACCCTTCCCTCTCCTCCCCTGCACCACGCCGGGGACGACAGCAGCCAGGTAACAGTCTGTAACAGACGTCCCTTTTACTGCAGCCCTGAAATCTGATCCGGGTTGGTGTAACCACACCCAGCCTGTCACAATGGCATTTCTAGGTCTCCTTTTTTTTTTTTTTTTTTTTTACATGGAATTTCACGCGACTGTTTCATTGTAAATTAATTTTCTTTCGGCTATTAAACAGTTGAGTGGGAAGCATAGATTCATGTGGAAAATAAAATAATCGCTTCCAACAAACTGAAAAGGGGGTGGGGGGGAGGGGTTATAGACTGATTTCAGCCACCTGGAGCCAGTAGTATTTGAATGGTGTTTAGTGTGTCATTTTGGCGATATTTGGTATGGCGTACGCTAATCGTGCTCCCAACTTTTACCCCCCAGGACTGTAAGATGAAAACCTGGCCGCCAAAGGCTCCCTGGCAGCACTCCTCCCCCCACACCAACACGCTGCCCAATGCTAGCTCTTCCTTGTACCAGATGACCATCCCCTCCAGCCAATGGAGCGACTCCATGCAGATGCTGCAGTCGCCGGTGTGGTCGACGGCGGGCGACTGCTCCCCCTCCGCGGGGATCACCTCCGGCTTCCCGTATGCGCAGACGCAGTCGCAGACTGCGCAGTCGCAGCTGCAGACCCAGCAGCAGCAGCAGCAGCAGCAGCAGCAAGCTTCCCAGCACAAAGCCGCCATCGGCAAGGGCTTCAAATCCTTCCCCCTCAAACACGAGCACAGGCCCTCCTACCTGCACCAGTACTGAGTCCGAGCCGCGTCGGGAGAGCCGGAGCGCGTACCGCGCGCGGGCGGGCGGCCATGACGACTCGGCACGGCAGAACTCGGGCCCCAGCGGCGCGAGGCGTGTATATAGGCCTGTCGGATACTCGTAGTTGTGTGTGCGTGTGCGTGTGCGTGTGCGTGTGCGTGTGCGTGTGCGTGTGCGTGTGTGTGTTTACTGTAGAGCGAGCCGCGACCATTAGTTATGAGCTGCTCCGTTCTTGACTCCAAAACGTGTGAAACGGGGGAGGGGAGGGGAGATGGGAGGGGGGGCGTGGGGGTCTTACTAAGTTTGTAGCCAAGCTGAAGCAGACACAGCAACACTAACATTTTATACCTATTTTTCCATTTGAGAGTTTTTCTAAGCTGCCGTGTGCCGGCTGAGTTGTGTGCATGACAGTAGCTAGTCAGATGGTCGCGTCGTGTGTCCAGTCCAACGTATACGCTTTGTTTCCTCAGCATTAGGTAGCCTGTGGAATGCAGTGGAGTACAAGTGCTTGTCCATTTTGCTACTTTTGCGACTGATAGTTTGTGTTAGTTATGAGGACGCAGAGGCCCTGTCCATCGGGAACGGAGCCCTTTGTTCCTGAACTATAACTGTGTGGCTAAGAAACTGTAACTGCCAAATCTCATGCAAGACGAACCAGACAACAGCTCTCATTTATTGTTCCATTGCTTGTAAATGACTCAAAACTGAAATATAAATTATTTACTTCCATTTGTATTAAATAGGCTTTGAGCTGGCTCAGCAGAAATATAATAATCATTACAGAAGTGTAATTTGAAAGACACACTCTACTTTTTCAGCAACTGATATTGCTATAGAGTCAAAATAATAGCAAATATGTGCCATGTTAATATTAATAACGCTTTACAGATTATTTTTCCAACCAAAGCGTTGTTCAGAGGATGAATGGTGCTTTAGAGTAAAAGAATGAGTTATATAATAATAATAATAATAATAATAATAATATCTACCTATCCCATTGTACAGTAACCTTGGAACATCTCTGTGGTTAAATATTAAATGTTCATTTTTTTTTTCCGATTGGCAAGTTGTTTCTGAATGCGAAAATTTGAAAAACAAACCTAACATTTTTTTTCATTTAAATACAATATTTTTTTGTACAAAAATTGACAGTATTAATCTTATTTTTGTATTTTCTTAAATGTTATACCATTACTGTACGTTTCATGCTAACATAATTTAGGCATATTGATAGACACTCTTCCTCCACCTCCCAAATTGAATGGTGAAAAGCACATTTTATTTACTACAGAGTTTAACTACATCATATAACTATAAGGTTACCAAATATGCCATTATAACACTAAAAACATTATTGTGTGTTTAGGGCACTTTCAGCCTGTTTCTCCGTTTGTATGGCAGTGGGCTGTATTTAAATGCCCAGAATGCTGACTTTTCTGTGACGTTTGTGGATGCCAATGTTGCCTGTATTTCTATGACACCATCGTTTTCTGAAAACTAACATACCATGTTTACAGAGAATCATTCGCTGTACATACAATACCTTTTTATAGTTAAGTGCTTTGCACAATCAAAAATATGCGGTTTGTTGCTTTTTGTCTGTGTCAATCTCCCAAACTGTTGCTTTTTAAAAACAAACAAACAAAAAAAGATATCTATGAAGACCTTGAACTGTAACTGTAAGCATTTCTCAGCTGTGTCAAACGGTTTACCAGTTGCTTTACTAAAAAAAGAAAATGTAGCTCTGTTTGAGCAGATATGAAGGGGGACTGCTTGGCTTATGTTGCTTATTGTTCTCTAGAGGTGGCAACTTAAATCTTTCCAACTGTTCCAGCAAAGCAAAAAAAATAAAATAAACTGAATTAGCAGAGAGGCCTTCTTTTTTTTTTCTTCCATTGTGCATTTCCATTCCATTCAAGGTATGTTTAATGTATCTCAAAGCAAAGACGTGTGCATTGCCCCTCCCCCTCCCTAAAACTGTCTCATCATCGTGACTGTGACATCAGAGAAACATCTTCTCTTCGATGACTCATCAGTCCGGCTAACCAGAAGCTTATGTGAAAGGTGGAAGAACTCTTAACTATGGTCAATATGTGAACATGCAGCATCTCTGCCTTTCTAATGAAAACCGAAGATAAAAACTATTTTCCTGCTACTCTCTATAGGTGCTATATATAGCCAATGTGCCCTATAAAAACCCAGATGCATTTCTATCTGACTGCTCTATGCCAGACCAGTGCTACCATGAATAATCCCTGGCTCATACCAACACCCAAGCTTGCTGGCAAAATTCACTCACTTTCTGTGGGATTATGTTTTTGAAATTGTTCATTGTGTATTCGGTCATTTCAAAGCATCTGCTAGTCAAATATATAAATGTTTTATCTGTGAAAAAGCACATAACAGTTAATAAGTTGAATGTACTCTTGTACTCCCAGGTCCCGCTTTAGTCCAGTGTCACTAAGTGCAATTGCTTGTCATTTACAAGAAACTGACAGCAGAAGATTACATGAACATGATCAGCATTACATGAACAGTATCGAAATGCATCTTGATGGGACTTCACAACTACAACTGCACCCTCTACAGTCCAAACTGTGCATCTACAATAACTATCTCTTGCACACACGTAGGCCAACAACTGATGTTTACCATTACTAGCAAAAGATGCAATGATTATATTTGTTACATATTACAAAACTGTGCGTCATGTCAAATAATTCTACAATATGGAAGATTGTTCTTGAGCTATTAAAAGTAAAAAGGCTGTCCTTACTACTTCAGACCTATACAACCCCTGGCAAAAATGATGGAATCGCCACACTTAGAGGATGTTCACCAATGCCGGAGTGGCTAATCGGGAGAATCGGGAAGAATCCCGGTGGGGCGAAGATCGGTAAACACAATAATTGTATTTAGATCATATAGGCTACTGGCTGCAGTGTGGACCGCATGAGTTCTCACTCGGCCCCCTCTCTCTCGCACAAAAACGCACAAAACACGCACGAAAAGCAACCACGGCCCACACCAGAAACTTGGATGCTGATAGGGGGGATGAGAGTGGCCCCTCCCAAATTCCATAATTGGTTGAACCCAAGTTTGTTTTAGATTATGATTGATCACCTGATGTAATTAGTTTAGTTTACGAGTTTGTGCCAGACGAAGATGCTAAAATGGAGATTAAAATAAGAAAAGGAACAGAAAAGGCTAGGATTAAAAAAACAAAGGCAGGGGAAAAAGAAGCGGCCAAATGCGCCAAATTAACCGACATATTTCGAACAAAAACGCAGCTGATGATGAGAAAGGTAGCGTATAGTGTTAAGATGTCATAGGCGTGTAAAGCACAATATCATTGCATGCAAACCACAATTTAAGTTTATTGTCAAGGAATTTTAAAGCATGACTGGCGTATTTACGAATAACTGCTTTGATAAATGCAAAATGGTTATGGGATCATCTAATTGTGAAAGGCATTTTGCTATAGGCTATAGTCTCTGAGCAGCCAGGATTATTTTTTTATTTTTTTATCGGGGGGGGGGGGGGGGGGGGGGGGGTAGGTAATTGTTGGAAATTATTATTCTTGTTTATTATTAGGCCATGAAAGGTATTATAATAAGTAAATTATTAAGTAACACTGTTTTAGATGTAGCAAACTTAGCTAACGTTAGCTAACATTGCCTACTTGCTGTCGCTTCTTGTTGGTTTTGTTAGCTAACGTTATTAACTTTTTATTTATTTGACGTCGAATGTCACCCTTCAACCGTGAGGTAACGTTAGCTATCTAGCAAAAGTTAACAGCCAAATGAAGTTAATTTAACTTGTTAACTTACTGGAGATTTAAATATTACATTCAGAGAACACGTTAGTTAATCGTCATGAATGGACGTTTTATATCTTTCTGGGCATTGTCACGAAAGTGAACATCTGCCAAGTTAAGAGTGTTATTTACTAAATTAGAAACACGTTGACTAAAACAGCAATTAAAGGCCTTATGATAACGGTGACTTCTTAACGTTCAAAAACAATAGTTAACAGTAGTTTTTATTAATAGTCAGTGTTAACATTATCCTATATTGTACGTGATTCAATAACGATTTCATATTGAGGACACCTGAAAAATGTGGCTGTATTACTTTCCCAGACATTAAATACCTAACGTTAGGACAATACGCTTTATTTGCACAGCATTAGCCAACTTATTGAAGTTGTACATTAGTATTAGGCCATGGAAAGTATTATTCTTTATTATTATTATTACTATGTTTTAAGTGACAGAGCAGAGTCTGCTGTTAGGCCAAGTCATTGATGAAGCAGTGCCAGGACCGAGCCATGAGCCCAGAAGGATCCCTGCTGTGGACAGCACAGGTAGAGCTTTACCACAGTGTGTGCAAAATCTAAAAAGTCCAGACAATTAGTTCCAATATCACCACTATACATACCTATTTTACTATTTATCTCTTGTATACATCTTATAATTGTTCTATATTTAAAAAAATCGATAATAAATAGTTAATCAAAGAGCTAAAATGGTCTATTTTTCATTGTGGAACCCCCCCCCCCCCCCCCCCCCCCGGGCTGAAAATGAGTCCCACTCCGGCCCTGATGTTCACCCAGCTTTTTTACTTTGTAGCAAATAAACAAATCACAGATATGACACAAAACAATTTTTGTTTAATAGCTGAACATTCTGGCTTCGTGAAACATACCTCAAACAAATTCAATTTAATTATTTTAATTAATGGCATATTTTTTTCAAGATCAAGTAGAGGAAAAAATTATGGAATCACTCAATGTTGAGGAAAGAATTATGGAATCACCTTCTAATTTGCATTTCTAAAACAAATACCGGCACAAGTCTAAAAATGCAAACTAATCTGCAGTTCAAAGAGTGCTTACAGACCTTAACAAGCTGTTGGACTTGGCTACTTGAAAGGAAACATGGCCCCAACAAGAGTTGTCAATTGAAACAATGGAAAGGATTATAAAACTCCAAGAAGGAAATCCAACACGGAGTGTGGCAAAAGAAGATGGTTGTTCCCAGTCAGCTGTGTCTAAAATTTGGTGCAAGTATAAACAAAATATGAAGGTTATAAAAGGAAAACATACGGGTAGACCAAGGAAGACATCAAAGCGTCAGGATAGAAAACTCAAAGCAATATGCCTTGAAAATAGAAAATGCACAACAAAACAAATGAAAAACAAATGGGCAGAAACAGGAGTCAATGTTTGTGACAGAACTGTAAGAAATCGGCTGAATGAAATGGGATTTCCATGAAAATTTAAACCAGCACTAAAACCTAAACAGAAGAAAACAAGGTTACATTGGGCTAAAGAGAAGCAATCATGGGAGTGTGGATGATTGACTGAAAGCGATATTCAGTGATGAATCACGAATCTGCATTGGCCAAGGAGATGATGCTGGAACTTTTGTCTGGTGCCGTTCTAATGAAACATAAAGATGACTGCCTGAAGAAAACAATCAAATTTCCCCAGTCATTTATGATATGGGGATGCATGTCAGGTAAAGGATCAGGGGAGATGGCAATCATTACCTCAACAGTCAATGCACAGGTGTACATTGAAATTTTGGACACTTTTCTCATTCCATCGATAGAAAATAGGTTTGGTGATGAAGTCATTTTTCAGGATGATAATGCATCTTGCCACAGAGCAAAGAGTGTTAAAGCTTTTCTTCAGGAAAGGCATATCAACTCAATGACATGGCCAGCAAACAGTCCGGATCTCAATCCGATTGAAAATTTATGGTGGAAATTTTAAAAATTGGTCCATGACAAGGCTCCATCCTGTACAGCTGATCTGTCAACTGCTATTCGAGAAAGTTGGAACCAGCTTGATGGAGAATATTGTTTTTCATTAGTGAAGTCCATGACTCAAAGAATTCAGGCCGTCATAAAAGCCTGAGGAGGAGCAACAAAGTACTAATTGTGATTTTGTTTGTTGATGATTCCATCATTTTTTCCTCTACTTGATCTGGAAAAAAAAAATGCCATTAAAATAATTACATTTTTGAGGTATGTTTCACAAAGGCAGAATGTTCAGCTATTAAACAAAAATTGTTTTGTGTCATATCTGTGATTTGTTTATTTGCTACGAAGTAAAAAAAGCTGGGTGAACATCCTCCAAGTGTGGCGATTCCATAATTTTTGCCAGGGGTTGTAATAACCTTGGGTCAACATTACAGCATATACCATGGGTTTCTGAAGTTCTTGCAGCATGTGAGGAAACAAATACCAGACAACACTGTGGCCTACATTTTAAATTTGGGATTATGCAGCCTCCTTTATTTCCTTGAACAAGATGGGAAAAGAGAGTAAATGCCAGAGTTGGACAACCCAGGTTCAGAAAGTATAAGTCCTCCCCAGTATTTTGTTCCAATCGCCTGGATTTGCCAATAAGCCCAATTCTTCAGCCAGGAGGTGGAAATAATTAGCTAAATCAGCTGGTTGAGTTCATGGGTGGAAGAAACACGTGGCAGGACTTTTACTTTCTGACCCCTGGATTTTACACCGCTGGTAAATGCATAGGTCTGGTGGTGGAATGACGAGGTTCCCAGTTGATCAAGAAAATTGGGACTTAGCAGTTCAAAATAATTCAACACTTTATTTACACATCTGTATTGAATGTTGTCAGAAAAGTGAAAGCAATTACAATATTTAAAATGGTAAATATCCAGCAACTAACTAATGGTTTGGTTTGAATGTTATTCATTTAAAATGTCTGAATAAGGCAGAAGGATGCAAAATGCTTCCAGAAGCATCCAAAATGAGAGCTCACGATGAACCTGGGGAAATAGTGAGAAAGCATAACCTGTCAACATCATACATGTACCATTCAAGCAAGGACTAGTGATCACCAAACAAACTAGCCATTTCAAAGTGCCGTAAATGGTCTTTGTAGAGGCAGTATTAAATGAATGCAACGTGCTTCCAAAAGGATAAATCCGGGGGGGAAATGGCTCCTTTTCAATCTTGAACTCTCAGATCTTTCTGATATTTGACACCCATAATGTAACCTTGCAGTAGTGACCATTAGTATACTTTTGAGAAGAAAAACACAAACCATCGATCAATAAGAAAATTAGGGACAAAGTGTCCATTTTCAGTCCACGCTTGGCCTACCCACCTCTACTTTCGACATGTTTGAATACTTCAACATAATTCTTAGATTATTAATTGTAATTCTTAATTAATGCAAAGTATCTCTAAACTACTTATTAAAAATTTAGCTGAAGCTGTCATATGTTCTATACAGTCCAATGTATACACATGCCAATTTAGAGTGGGATACTTTTTGTTTTAGAGTACTATTACAAGGGGTGATTGACTGGTTAAAGGAACAGTTCACACTAAGATTAATAAAAAAATAATTGTTTTGATTGTCTGATGGATTACTTTCAACTTCTTTTCACCAAACTGTAGGTCTGTTTTTTCCCCTCAAAACCAATGGCCATTATTCCAAGGTTACATGATGGGTGTCAAATATCAGAAAGATCTGAGAGGTCAAGATTAAAAAGGAGCCATTTTCCCCCAGAATTTCCCAAAAAACTCTACTAAAATGCTAGTAATGCAACATTTTGTTTAAACATGTTTTATCGTGTGTGGTTCTCTCACCGGTCACTTTATTTTCTTTATCATCTGACGTGCTAGGATTCGAACCCTCATTTAACACCGACATGGTCACATGGCCATGGTCACTCGGCACCTCCCCATTTTCAAAAGGCGTCTAAAAATAATTGAGGGGGAAATAAATAACCCGCAGGGTGCGGTACGGTTAGTAGGCTATGCTACAAATGAACACATTGTCAAGATGTGATGTTGAAATAAGATAACTCACTGCCAAGGTCGGAGGAAGGTTTGGGCTGGCATCCGCGATAGTACCTAAATAAACAATGTTTCGGTGCAATATCTGCTGATATCTAGACATAGAAGGGAAAAACACCTTAGAGCACCACGTTTCAGCAAAGATAAGCGACTAAGAATATTTAGCTAAATTCACTCTCTCACACACACACACACACACACTCTTCCTTGGTTGTGTTCACTTACTGGACACATTCCGTTGCTCGTCCTTTTTGCATGTATTCCGTTATACATCTTACCAACTGGTCATTTTCGTCGAGTAACTGTAAATACACCAGAATATTACTTCATTATTATTTTTTTAAAAATGACATACTATCGGCTAAGAAGCATGATGCTGTACAATCAAGTTATCACCATTGACTACCAACTCAAATGTTTAGGAATGTTACGATAACAATGCTAGCAAGTTAGCTAGCTGGTTTGCTACTATAACGTTAGCAAGTAGCTATTGGGTTACCCGGTTTCTAGTTAATTTGTAACTAGTAACACGACTAGCTTCTAAGGTTCAAGTAGAAAACGTTAACTTGCGATCCAATAAGTGTTAGAAAAAAATCAGTATTGTGAAGTAATGAAACAAGTAGCTGACGCTAAATTAGCTTCTCCAACGTCCAATGCTTACTCTTTGTATTATCTCCTGGTCGATTTGTGCTTTCCCACGTTGCTTCTTCGGCACAAAGACGACAGACATTTTGCTTACATTTCTGGATCGCAAAAAATTATATCGAGGTATCTCAATTAGTTAACGCTAGCAAGCTACCAAGAAAAACAAGCATAACGTCATTAGCTATCGCTTTAGAATTCACCGCTCATTGTGCGCATTGGAAAAACAGTTCCGTATCGCCAAGGCGTCGTAAGCCAATCAGAAACGAATGCCAATGCGTCATGTTCTTTTCGTGAACGCAGCTTAGCTTATACTCCACGTGATTCTTTATACCCAATCAGTGCTTCATTCGTTGAATATTGTTGAACAGAACATATTACGTCAGGCTCTGGACTAAATCAAGACACGAATTTGGAGATCGTTTCATTAGTAGTCTATCAATTTAAACACACCCTTCGCAAATAAATCTGGCTTGGAGTTTAATTGTTGGTTCGCTCAATGTGTAGGAGGCGCTTGATTTATTCATTGTACCATTATAGGTAGTTCAATTCTCATACTGTCACTGTCACTTTCCACATAAAAAATTCAAGCAATGACAATAATCAATATACAAAATAATTTATACGAATTATTTGGATAATTAAATGGGTATGATCAGTGTCAAACACAGGACAACCAAACCCAAATCTGAAGGACCAAGATAGCCATTGGGGACCCTTTTCAACATATTTGTCAAAAGCATTACCTGGGGCAATTTATAGAGTGAAAGGCTAGAGCAGAATTTATCCTTTACAGAAATAAAGTTGAGAATACTGTTCAAAATACAATTTGCAAAGCAAATCATATGGAGGACTCCAGTATCACAAATTTGCACAGGTGAAGTGTACATATATTGCTTCCCCTTCCAGGCATTTTAAACAATGGTGCCTTTTATAGTAGCCTACTTGCATCTCTGAATATGTCCAGTGTGTGATGCAGCTCAAATTCATTCTTAAGCTCAAACTATGCAAAAGGGTTAGAAAGGAGACAAATTTATTGAACAACTGTTTATTCCTTGCTTTGAATAAAAACCCCAATCACACTGAAAGTACATCATGCTGTTAAATTTCTTGTTCTGAAACAACATCTGGCTATTGACCCAGAGGTTAGGAGGAGTAACTAAACTGTAATTAAACCCTCAGAATATAGCATTTGGTATGTACAGTTTCTTTATCTAAAATTAGCATGGGACATTTCAGTAAGTTATTGCAACACAATTGGGGATCTGGCCATTCAAGCAACATCCAAGTTGTTCAGCGTCATGATTTTGTGGCTTCTCATGAGGCACTGACTACCAGGCAGTGTTTTGTGTTTACTAACAACGTCCAGTCAGGCTGTACATATTTCACTACTGTACACCTCACTAGCTGCCCAATGTATCATGTTGTAGTGCTTTAAAACTGTATAAGTAAGATTTGTCTTCTAATTTTCCTATCCTGTCCTGATTCAACTTTTATGATGAACAGCTCACCACCATTCTTTACCCCCCCCCCCCCAAAAAAAAAACAAAAAAATATACACAAACTTGAGAACATTTGGAACAATCTGAACCCCCCCTCCTTCCGAATATTCGGATCCCTTTGTTCCAGTCTTTGTAAGCAACAAAGTGTTATTAAAAAAATTCCAATCACTGCAGAAGAGCTCTTTCTGGACATCTCACTAACAAAATGGGTTGTGCTGAAAAGCAGAGAATGCTCCATTTACGTCCCCCATAGCATTTGACAATAGCCATCTACATAATTAATGGGGAAATATTCACAGCAAATAACTAGTACATTTACACTTTATAGAATTGTGAGAACACTGATCACTTAGAGGGCCTGAATGTAGCAAATATGACAACGTAGCAAATTCGGATGCCAATGAATATCAAGTTTCCTCCGAATTCAAACTGGTTTAATGTTCACACTTATACCAATCTGAATCATTGTTATTTTGGGGGGAAAATCCTGCCATGTCCCTGAGGCCGTTCTATGTATGCAAGGGGGGAAAACAAACTTTTGATGGGGCACATGAAGTCCGCTTTACTGCAGGATCTGACCATCTCATTTTACTCTTGACACTTTTTATTTTAGTACATTTCAGGAACCAAACCAAAAAAAAACATACACCACTAATATTAAATTTAAAATGTAAAGCCTTACAAGTCCTTTGCAGATGAACTAGTTTCAAAGGCCCATTCACACAAGGTATATAACAGATCTGACAAAATGAGTTTACCACATACTTTCAGCTACAATCCATTACCTACAACCTAGAATACCACTGACAACTGTAGGCTATTTTCTAAAGGGTTAACTGACAACCTGGCGTTATACCATTCCTTAAAGTGCAATTAAACACATTTTCAACCAAACCTAATCTCCAGCAGTGTCTAGTCTTCTTCCTGAGTAAGTACTTTAGACAACTTTTGAGGGGAGGAGAAAAAAACAAAAAAAACAATGTCAGGTCAGTAATTCATCGAGCGAACTGCTAATCATCTCCAGAATTACAAGGCAGCGATACAAGTGTACTCTCCATATCCTGCAGAAATACCAACAAACTCAACTTACAGCGAATAGCATGTTGCTACAACAGACAAGATACTGCCCCTACATTCGACAGAAATGAAGCAAACATGCACATATTGCATCACAAGCTGCTACGCAACATGAGCCACCTAGCGTCAAACCAAGCACTGCAAAACTAGTACCTGCGCGAGAGTATTCATACATTTGCTACGTTTTGTGAAAGCCCTGGTGAATATACTTCCGTCTGAATGTTCGTAACTTAACAACATATCACATCAGGTCCCGATGGCCTGCCGTATTTCCTGTGTGAATGGGTCTTTGCTGAGATTTAAAGAGTATCAAACCAAAAAAGAGGACGAAGCGCTGAAGTCTTGCAGCAACAGCTCTATGCAAGCTCCACACTTTTGAAGAATCTAATCGCGAGTATGCTCAAATCCAAGCTGCCTTAACAAAAATGGACTTATATATCCAAGCATGACAAACTGTTAAGTAGACTGAGTATTCCAGTCAAGGACACAGTAAAACGCAGCAGGCCGCTGAAAGGTGGGATTGCTAACTATCAAGATATGTGAAGTAGAAAAAAAAACGAAAAAACATATGTAAAGTAGAAAGCTGTAACTGACTCAACTGGCTCTGTACAGGAATTTGGTGTGTCTAAAGGTACATTACAGGATATATCCAAAAAAATAAAGCTATTTCAGTGATCGTTGTACTCTCATAGTTTCAGCGGGAGTCGGAACTTCTCGTGACACCTAACAGTACATTATCAAATACAAGTTTAGTAAGAAACTCAAATATCGATGCAAAAATACTGAAGAGTCCCACTGAAGCATGGTAATCATATACAAGATCTCCCATTGGCTTATATTTCAAACGAAAGTTTTAGGTCGCATTATATTTCTTTTGCTTTTTTTTTTTTGAAAGAGGAAAACAAAACTGCATTCACACCCTTTGAAGACAAGCAGTCTACTACCCCCAGTGCTGGTGACAAGTTTTACAGCAAGTACATTTCTCCATTCCTTCTGTCAGAAGTTGAAATCAAAAAACAACGTTTTCTGGACCGCGAGGAGCTACATTTCTGATTGGATCCCGTCCTCCTGGTATACTACGCCGCCACTTTGTTATCCTTCTGGAAAAAGAAAGAAAAAAAGAAACATTATGATACTTTAAATGCTGAGGCCCTATAATTTTAAGAACAGCCCACAGTGACAGTGCTTTACACATCCTAACAGTGTGAGAGTGTTACCCTGTATTCGAAGTCTGAGAACTCCCTGCCGCCTCTGCTTCCCCTGTAGCCGCCCCTGAAGCCGGGGGGGCCCCCACGCGGGGGCCCGAAGGACCCTCGGCTCGCCGAGCGGCCACGCCCGCCGCGGAACCCTGGTCCGCCTCGCCCCCGGAAGCCGCCGCGGCCCCGGTTGTGGCGTAGCGGGATTCCGAACGTCTCGGCGTTCATCCGCCTCTCCTCGGCCCACGTCTGCCTCCGTTCCCTGCAATGACAGAGAGAGAGTCAGTCTGGGGAACGGCACATTACACACAGCCCCTTTAACCTTCTGACGTCAACCTGAAGGGGAAATACCTGCAGAGCATAAAAAAAAAAAAAAAAGTATCGTCCGTCCTAATGAGGTCTTAACTACTGACAAAATTGCTAACTGCAATTGCTCATTGATCTGGCACAGTCCATAAATGAAAGCAGGGTTACCTTGGGAATGCCAAAACTCCAGATTTCTCCGCAGCTTTCCTGAAGAACAAAAAAAAAAAAGTCAAAACTTTAAAAAGGCATTTCACAATTTTTCTTTTTTTTTTGTGAAAGATATTAAACACACATCACAGCATACACGCTCTACAAACATCCACGTACACAGTTTATTCCTTCATCGTGTTTCCTGCATCTTAGAACACAGTACTCCGGCATGTATTACATTGATTCAATTACATTTTATTTGTATAGGGCTTTTTACAGAGAACTGTCACAAAAAACGCTGTGCAGAGAAACAGAAGGAGAATTCGGCAAAAACCAGGCCTTGATCACCCCAAACAGCAAACGAGATGGGTACTGACTGAGGGCTGTTTTACCTGGTATCATCGCAGGAGATGTTATCAAAGAAGGACTTTGACTTGTCGTAATAGCAGTTGGGTCCCAGGGGGTCCTCTTCATCAGCGTTACCTTCACTGGTCTGGGTCTCCACCCCCGAGTCTCCTTTATCCTCCCCGTTCACGGCCTTCTCAACCTTCTCCGGCTTGTCATCTGCTCGCCACAAGTACAGAGTCACTTAAGCACGCAAAAATACCAATTAAACACACCCCATTACCTTTCAGTAAACAGGCTTTGGTAAGCATGCGACGAGCCACTTAATGACAGGTCCCGCCCAGCAAGTTGTGATCGCTGACTTGAATTTTTGCAAAGATTAGACCACACACCTTTCAGTTTGAGCTTGTTCTGGAACTCTCTGTCGATCTCCTCCTTATTGAACTGAGCATTGGCGGTCTCAAAGTCAAAGTCCTTCTCGAACTTCACGGGTCCGTCTCTGCGCACGGCGAAGCGGCCTCTGCCACGGTGTCCCCCTCCGCGGCCCCGGCGGGGAGGTGGAGCCCCTGCTGGAGGAAACGCGACACTGCACCATCAACCATCGTCCCCAAAGCCACACTGTGACCTATATTAATATAAATCAGTCATTCAACCAGCTCATTACATTACAGGCATTTAGCAGACGCTCTTATCCAGAGCGACTCACACAACTTTTTAAAATTATTTTATTAGCATTTTTACATATTTACCATTTATACAGCTGGATATATACTGAAGCAATTCAGGTTAAGTACCTTGCACAAAAGAACAATGACAGTGTCCTACCTGGGAATCGAACCTGCAACCTTTTAGGCTCCCTAACCATTATACTACACTGCCACTCATCTAATAGAACATTCCATTCTAGTGCTGGTTACAAATTCAATATTGTATGACTGACCACCACTGGGACAAAACATTGGAAGTTTCAGTAGAAAACTGCTATAAATCAGCCATAAAGGCAGAGAGTAAGTGGAGCACAGAAACGAGCAGGTACGGTAAAGAGAAGCATGGTGCAGTCTTACCGGCTTGCCGTTTATTGGCGTCCCTGTTTTCACCCCTGCCTGAATCAGACTCTGGTCTGGCCAATTTCTGGGTATCTGGGCCTGTAAAACAGCAGCATCTCACTTTTCCTCCTCCAATCACAAAAACAGAGCCAGTAAGTATGCAAACACATATATATATTTATACTAGCTGATGGCACAATATCCGCACAAGCAAAACAACATTTAAAGCTGCATGTTCTGCTGCAGCTCCAGACCTTACTCCCCTCCAGCCCCCACACTTGTTCTCTCAATAGTCAATATTTTCATGTTTATGCAAATGGAAGATGTTTATAGCATCCTAAATCTCCCCCACAAAACATGTTTTTTTAAAAAATGAAAAGTCGCTGCATCATGCGTTAGTGTTACTTTAAAAGAGTAGCGTTTCCCTTTAAAACCAGTGATAACTAGAGTTGTAATGAAAGGAGGACTAAAATAACAGCTGGTGATTTTGTGAATATGACCAGCAGCAATGGCCCTTCCTGTAGCGCACCGTACAGCGTTACCTGTAGCACACAGCGCGGCGTTACCTGCAGCGCGCCGTTAGCTGTAGCGCACCGTTACCTGTAGCGCACCGCGCACCGTTAGCTGTAGCGCACCGCGCACCGTTAGCTGTAGCGCACCGCGCACCGTTAGCTGTAGCGCACAGCATGCCGTTACCTGTAGCGCACAGCGCGGCGTTACCTGCAGCGCACAGCGCACCGTTAGCTGTAGCGCACCGCGCACCGTTAGCTGTAGCGCACCACGCACCGTTAGCTGTAGCGCACCGCGCACCGTTAGCTGTAGCGCACAGCACGCCGTTAGCTGTAGCGCACAGCGCACCGTTAGCTGTAGCGCACCGCCCGCCATTACCTGTAGTACACAGCGCGGCGTTACCTACAGCGCATCGCTAGCTGTAGCGCACCGTTAGCTGTAGCTCACCGCGCACCGTTAGCTGTAGTGCACCGCGTACTGTTAGCTGTAGCGCACCGCGCGCCGTTACCTGTAGCGCACCGTTAGCTGTAGCGCACCGCGCACCGTTAGCTGTAGCGCACAGCACGCCGTTACCTGTAGCGCACCGCGCGCCGTTAGCTGTAGCGCACCACCCGCCATTACCTGTAGCACACAGCACGGCGTTACCTACAGCGCACCGCGCGCCGTTAGCTGTAGCGCACCGTTAGCTATAGCGCACAGCGCGCCGTTAGCTGTAGCGCACCGCGTACTGTTAGCTGTAACGCACTGCCCGCCATTACCTGTAGCGCACTGCGCGGCTCCGGTGTGCAGCTCAGGCCAGGCCTTACCCCTCCTCTGATCTGGGACGTCGGGGGGCTTTTGGCCGCCGGTTGTGGGGGGCCTGGCTGTGGCGGGACTCCTCCGGCCAGCGGGTGCAGGTGGGGCGGAGGCGACCGATGGGGCGGTCTGTACTCCCTGTTCCAGCGTAGGACTCTTCCTCAGAGGATCCAGGCTGGGACTTGTGCGACCTGGAACACAGGGCATAAGCGTTTACTGGGCCCACTCAATGCTCTTATAGTGGATGGAGTCCATGACAGCGCAGCATTGATTAAGGGCAGGCTTCACTGCTTCCGTATAAACCCCTGCATAGTACATACTAAAGTTTATAACTCGTTATACCGTGCAAACGATCCAATGTCAATGCCCACTTGATAAACACAAAATCTGTATCCTACTGTATGTCAGATTAGTTAAATCGCAAATATGGAAGGTATCATTTTTATTTTTAAATTGGACAATGCAATACTATCTTCTGCTTAAAATGTCTGAACATGTTCCACTGTATAACACAAGGAGAATGAGGGACAGGAGTAAAACAGTAACTTGCTTCAAAGAGAATCATATTCTGATCTTACTGGTCCCAAATAAAATGTTGAAAATACAAATAGCCAAACTAAATATACTTTGCTGTTTATTAAGAAAACAAGCATCCTTATGTACAATTTTTCGTTAGTTTGATTCAGTTAGTATGACAGACGTGGGCACTTCAGTTAGCTCAGTTAGCTCAGTTTTCTTTTTTCCTTTTTCCATTTCCTTCGCCTTCATGAAGCCGTTAGCTCCGCTTATGCGTGTACTCAATGAGCATGCGTCAGGGGAAACAGAGGAGTCAAAAGTACAGCTCTGGGACAGAGGTACAGTTGTGCTTGTGTCTCTACCAAAGGAGGGGAACGAGCTACCTGCATGGAGGGGAACTGTGGGTTCAGCCCTGTGTCCACTAGCACGTCACACAGGTAATTAAACTTACCGCTTTGTGAGATAACGTAATAAAGTTATATTCATAAACGATACAGGGGGAAAAACATTGATATTCAGTCTTTGAGAGTGAAATTTACTACCCTGATGTAAGTCACGGTTTACAACAGAACAGATAATTTGACACAGAACAGATTATAAAACAAATGTCACTAAACTGCGTTCATCTTACATATGCCCCTTTCATTTATAGTTTGTAGAATTCAAGTGATGCAGAAATACAGCCACTAAACAAGCTTTAATGTGGCTGAATGTCTGCGTTATGCTAGAATGGTGACAATTCCAAAGAAATATTATTTCACAGGGGAATGAAAGAAAGATGCAAAAACCCCTTTCAGCATCAAATTAACCAAACAGCTGTTTGGAAGATATACATCCGTAGACGCGCTCACACGAGAGAAAAAAAAAGAAAAGAAAAAAAAAACACTTTTAAGGGGATTTTGGTCCATCAGTGATACATACCTACACCAACAGGCCCAAACTGCTGGGGTACCAGGGGACTGACGCCAAACTGACTGTAGGGAGGAACAGGGACCCGGCTGAAGGGCCCGTACGAGCCAACAGACTGGAATGAAGCTGCCGCGGCTGCTGGGGCGGTCCCAATAGATGACTAAAACAGGATGGAAGAACAAACCCATAAATAATCATATCAAGCACAGGCAGCTCTAAAGCAGGCGTGACTGATTAATATCGTACACATTACCAACGAGCATCCAGGGACAAGGCATTTTATGCTTCCAAAACATAAATCTCAAGCAGAATCACAAACGCCACGTCGTAATCAAACGCCGAGCTCGCGTTCAGAAGGCCTCCTTTTACCTGGACGATGGCGGGGTCCTGGGGAAGCGAGCATGTCGGTTTGGGAGGCTCGCAGACGGTGAGGTCTTTGATGTCGCTCCCGCGGAAGATGATGTACTCAAACACCTCGTCGCGCGGCGGGATCGGCCGGTCAGTGGGGCGGTCTTCAGTGCCAAACGAGCGCACTGAGGGAGAAAACGGTGTTCAGCAACAAATCAAAAGCCACGTGACATCAGCCGCCTGCTGCTACTGTGGCCCCTCGAGTTTAACCCGTAAAGGATTGCAAAACATATTACGTGCACAGCATTTGCAGAAGAAATATATGGCGTCCATGTCCATAGCCAAGCATGAATATTTTCAGTAGGTCAACGATATGGGCACAATTTCTCAATGAAATAAACAGAATAATTTCAAACAGCCTGTATTATCTTTTAGGAAGAAGATCCTCTGTCAAGTGATACGTTTTGTCAGTTTCCCCATTTCTAAAAAGCTTCTTGTCTGCACATTCTAAATTTAACAAATTACACAGTAGGAACTGTCACTTACATACAACTTCAAAATTAGTCTTCAATGCACATTTTTTTCAAAAATGGTAAATAAATTCTACTCGGAAGGAATAAAATTGTATAGTAACATTTGGATAGGTTGCGTGTGCGCTCTAACGTTACACATTTTAATCCACATTACTACATTCTACTCGTCATGTTACAAATAGGGCCAAGCTTACATACGTAATAGTTTAATTGTGAAAAAAGCCCAGGGGAAAATGTTCGCCATATATTAAAATACATGCACCAGGTAAACTGTACGTTTCCGACTCCGGTTGCTAAGGCATGAAACTGGTAAAACTCGGCGTGTTTGGACTCCGCCGCTGTGCTGAAGAGCATTACGTCATGCCTCCAGCTGGTTCACTCCGTGTGGACGCGGACGATACGACAAAAGCTCCGAACATCCCACTCAATTTTAATGTTCAAACACAACATGCAACGATAGGCATTCAGACGAGCAATTTGTTTTCATTATCATTTTAAACCGACAATTGATAGTAAGAGCGAACAAGAAAAAAAATCAATTCAGACAAACCGACCTGCGCCGTTTCGACGTTAATTAGCTAAATAGTCACACTTTTTAGCCAAACAACTAACGTTAGTTCACTTCGCTAATAAGTTATGTTTACAACAACACTGCGTTTTTAGATGCAGAGTTAATGAAACTACGTTATACAACTACCAAAGTTTGTATAGTTTAATTAACATTAACTCTGCATCTTCATATAACTGACTACCGAGCCACAGAGCGACTCGGAAAAGTACACAAAGAGAACGGTTAGCGTTAGCTAACTATCTGAACCATGACTACACGGCCCGGGCTTTTCTGCAAACTGTTATTAACCCAGTTGACTCCATGTTAGTGCCGTTACGTTAGCTAGTTAAACAACGTTAATACGTTGACCATTTATTTAATAGACAGTTGCAGTAAAAGGCATAACATTACAAATTAATCAATCGATTTTCTATTATGCAATGTGCTTTTGTTTTCCAAAAGGCGTCAGCTAACGTTAGCTAGCGCCCAAAGGTTGGCTATTTATTTAAGTACTGTCAGCTAACTCCGTTAAGCTAGCGAAGTTATAGTTTAACGTTTACTAACGTCAATTTACCTGTACAAGAACGATATATCTCGAAAACTTGCCATAACTGTAAATAACACAGACTGACGCATGTTACAGCAACAGAAAGAGCCAACTAGATAGCTAGATAATGTTATGTAGCTAACGTTAGCTACTGACACGTCTGGCTACGTAGCCATCTAAGCTAATGTTAATTTAGCTTGCTACAGTAATGCTATCTCGCAAGTTAGCTAGTCAATGTAGCAGGAAAGCTACCTAGCTAACACTCATTAGCAACAAGCTATCCCAGTAATAGCTTTCTCGCTAGCTAAAGCTTTAGCGTATATAAAGTCACGAGAATAATATTGAACTTTATTCAGGGTTTATAGTTTACCCGAGTTCCGCTGCGAGTTTTGTGTAAGAGAGTTTGTTATCAGACCTAAAGCGCAAACCCAAGGCCTCGTTTCTCCTTCCCCGGTTAACGTACCTTTAGCGAGTGCGACGGTAGAGTTTTCCGTATCAATAGTGTACAAGATCCCTTCGTAGCGGATCTCAGCCTTGGAAATGAGGCTGATTTTACTGCCGATGTATGGAGTCCCCCCGCTCATGATGTCTCCGGCTGGGTGTTCTGAGTGAACGAAATGTATATTAAAGGTCTTCTTCTGGGTCTTCCCTTTCTACTCTTTCCCTCTAGCTACTCGGCTCGGTTTCTTTCTCCTTCTTTTGGACTGCTGCTACAACATGGCCGCCTTCATTTTCCTTCGTACGAGCCGCGGGGGGTAATGGGAAGCGCTTTGTCGGGTTGGGGAGGGTGCTTCATGAATTTACATACATCAACAACTAAACATGACTAAGTTTTAACAATAAGCACCCATGCGCGTACGCACAGTGTATTTATGTATACAGTGCCCTCCACCATTATTGGCACCCCTGGTAAAGATGAGTAAGAAGGGTTATAAAAAATTAACCGTTTGGTGAATTAGCTTAATCTTACACTGAAAAAATGAGAAAAATCCAACCTTTAATTGAAGACAATTTATTATGAGAAAAAAAATCCCTCATCAAGAAATAATAATTTTTAACAAAACCACGTGTGCCACAATTATTGGCACCTCTGCATTTATATATAGAATAAAGTAATCATTTTTAATAATTGGTCGCATATCCTTTGCATGTCATGACTTCCTGATGTCTGTGACCCAACGACATCAAAAGACTCTTGATATCTTATTTTCTGGTACTCTTACAAGCGATACTATAACGTCTCTGCATTTGAATGGATCTCTATGGCAATTGGAGGGTGGGACTAGATTTATCTGTAAATTATGCTGGAACAGTATGGAATACATGGTTGGTAAAATGGCTGTAAGTCATCAAGGGTCTGAGGTATCAAACGAGCCTCAAACCATCACTCTGCTGCCAGATATGAAGTAGATATGGATGGATCACTTTAAGGGTTGTTTCTCCTGACAAATTCCTATTGAACTCTATGGAAAAATAAGTCAGGAGAAGAAACCCTTCAAGTTATCCATCCATATCTACTGTATCTGGCAGCAGAGTGATGTTGCTCATGGTAAATCTATGTACATATTGTTTATTAAATGCAAATTATGTTTAGTGATATTGAAATGTAAAGTAGAATCTAATGTTTACGAACAGAATAATTATCGACTAAAAATTGTTTCTTTGTCAGCCTCTGTTTCAACCATCTGCACCATCTGAAATAAAAGGACCGAAAGATGAATTTGGCGCTCTGACGTCACACTCATTCCCACAATGCCCAGTAACACGCATGCGTACAGGCTACATGAAAATTTGGACAGCGATCCTGAGATCAAAGATGGCGGGCGCCTCCGACCCTCTGGAAGATATGCTCTTCTCCGAGGTGGACGAAAAAGCTGTTAGCGACTTAGTGGGCTCACTACAGTCGCAGCTTGTCGGCCAAAGCAACCCTGCAGCTCCCCATACAGAAACCAGGAGTACTGGGTCTACAGGCGCTGCCAATCACCACTTAGGAAGAATGCTACCTGCCCAAGTGGGCACTGTAATAGAGCAGCAACAACAAGGACAACATAAAGCAGGGCTAAATCAGGAGCCCAACTCAAAAGAAACTAACTCCGATAAGATACCGTCTTCACTTAGTTCAATTTCTCCTTACGAAGAAGCTTCCATCACTTCTGCGGCCGGGGTAAGCGCCAACAGCGGCTTGCAATCACATGGAGCATCTAACACCACAACACTGTCTGCATCTGGTGTGGTAACTTTGCCACCTCCGCTGGTCAGCATCAACCCTCCCAACAGAGGTACTGTTTTGGGTTCAGGTGGGTCAGCAGCCGTAACGACAGAGACTGATTCTCTAAAAAATCACATCACTTCAACCATAAGGACTACTCCTACGGGGATACAGAGTTTGAACGGTAGCAGCGGAGCGATAGTGAACTCTCATTCAAATACTGCTGCTACTGCCGATGTTGCGGGATTCCAAAGCGGAGGTGGAACAGTGTCTTTGGTCAATAACGTTAACACGGTTGTTAGCTGTACCAGGTCAGTTAACTCTAATATAACAACGGTATCTTGTGCAAATACGACCACTTTAGGTGCAGCCGATTTCCCTCCATCTCAAACCGCGAGTACTGTGGATGGTCGAGCAACTCCTACTATAGCCTTGCAAAGACTTCCGAGTCACATCATGGCTAGCATATCACAGAATGGGAACGGGACTGCTGCCTCAACATCGGTCCAACAAGACGCTCGGACAGGTCCCGCTCAGCTTGTGAACCACAGCAAGAGTGCAGATGCCAGCAATCCAAAGTCAGACAGTCCCGTACAGTCAAAGATTATCATGTCGACTGGTCCTGTCGGCTCAACAAATAACCCCATCACCTCCCCCGCTCCAACTGTTAACCCTACAACCGGCCAGCAGCAGGCTTCTGTAGCAAATTCGGTGCCTGCAGCCAGCAGTCCCGTAACTCTCACTGCGGTGACCAAACCGACGGTAAATATTGTGGGACAGCCGACAGTCACAACTGTCAGTATAAGACCCGGGACTCCTTCACCATCCCCTACCGTAGTCACTGCCACGCAGCCTCAACAACTTCGCCCTGGGATGGGTGCGACTCAGAGGATTGTGGCACCGCAGCTGATTGTAAGACCACCTCAACAGCAAACCACAATTCAGCTGCCGCCTGGATTCACCATACCACAGGGTAAGGACATCAATGTCGTGGATAATGTACAATATCACTTTGAAATTAATTCGCCTGTTTGCATTGATAAATTGCACCATGTAAATGCAATGTCCCCTTTGACCAGCACAGCCTTGATCAGGTACAATCATACTTGAAACTAAATTGGAATTGCATGTTAATTATGTGAGCATTCTATCAAGAAACTTTAACTTGAAGTGTTAACTAATAATTTTTTTTTAAAAACGAATCATTTTCTTGGTTGGCCTATGTGTGTTTTTAAATATGACTTTTAACATGGTTATTTCTGGTTTAAAACAGATTTTATTTCTCTAACTTCTGCCCCTCTTTAAATTGTGTACACCCATCAAAGACAAATTTTCATTTGCACCTGGAAGGTCTTAAGACTTGTGGCCTTTTTAATGATGTTCATCGCAAAGACTTTAGGCCTGCGATCAGTATGTTTCAGGCCAACAATCGATTACAGCTGTCTTAAGTTGAATTTCCCCCCCAAATGATGTAAAGGTTGTGGTCTGCAGTAAATCCTGAGTCTCTACTCTTTCACTGAAAGACAATCCAAAGTTATAAGGATCGGAGTGTACACACACACTTTACGTTAATGTATAATGTATAAAATATCAGCGTGTTTTTAGATCCATGTGTATGTACCTGTTGAATGAGGATGTGTGAGAACCAAAAGGGATTCCATTGCATCCTTCCACTGAGGAGCTTTAGTGACGTAGCAAAGTTTGTATCGGTGACTTGGACACCTATTGATCCCACGCTCCTGTGGTATTTCCCGAGCTGTATCCTGAAGCTGAGGAGCAGATGAAGTATAGGAAGCAGGTGCTGTATACGATTAAGCTGCTACGGTCAGTTAGCATCAATTGGCCAGGCATTGCCTGACAAACCTATTCAAATGGATGGTATTTATACCATGCTGCTCAACAGCTCAAAATATACATACTATACTTTTAGAAATTCAAGTGTGATTAAAGTATGCATTTTTAATTATTGGTCTTTAAAACAAAACCTTTTTTCTCTTACAATGTTTTTAAAAAAAAATTTTTTTACACATCTTAGGTCAAAAAACAGAAGTTCGTTTTATTAGCAACATTGATTTCATTGTAACGCAGTCTTCTGTATTTGAACCCGCACCAACTATGTCCAAGTCCATTTACCAGTAATGAGTTGATGAAGACTACTGCCACCTATACTGTTTACAGTGTGGGAGATTTATCCAAATATAATATTTCATATTCAGTCTGATTGCTGCCCAGCAACCATTTTAATTCTCTTTATAGTTTTTACTCAGAAAAAAATCAAATTGACCAGATTCCTTCTCAAGTTTTCTCCACCTCCAATTTCACACCTTTTCTTTAGAGGAATGGTGAAGGGAAAGTTAACCTCTGTTTCCTGCCAAATGTCTGGCACAGCAAATTTTAGTTTGGAAAGAAACATTAAAATACAATCCAACATTTGAATCATACCTGTGAGAGGTACTATGCATCAGTCCACCTCAACTAGACATTTGTGTGGCCAGTGGAAAGAAATGGTATAAATGAGTAGATGGTGAGCATCTCTGCAAAAAAAAAAAAACACACGGTAAATTAGCATACGTTTTACATTTTTATTTATGTTTTCGGGTAACAGGCCACAGGAAGATTGGTGTGCAGATGGTTGGAAGGTTAATTTAGGGCATTACTGCGACCTGTTGTGAGGCAGCTTTTGGGTGTATACACAATATTGTATATTTATACAATGCCACAATGCAGTGGAAGCCACAGGGACAGTCAGTGTGAAAACACACAACATAGTTTATACACCCTAATGCTACGTCTGCAAGAGCAGAAAGTGTTGTGAATGAATACCTGCATGTGTGAATGAAGGTAGCTAGTGCTTTTCTGATCTGACATTCATCTGAAGAGCATTCTTAAATGGGAGAAGGTTCTGCACCTGTGTAAATTATATGCAACCATTGCAAATATGGTGACTCAACTTACTCACATGGTTTTTAAGTATTAATATGAAATTTTAAGTGATATTGATAGATAGATGGATAGATGGCTGGGGACAGTCACGTAATATAAAGCCAGAACTCTTATTGCCATGTCTTCTACAGAGGTCCCAAAGTGTGTGGGTTTGTTTTAGGAGTCTCAGCTAAATTCACTTGTTTGGTGTGCTTTATGAGAGCTAATCATACGTTGTTTCTCCTGTGTTGGAGAAACTTTGTATAAGAGTGGTAACATTAGATTGGTGTGCTCAAAATATTTGCAGAAATGGATTACAAGAGGGAGCACAACTCGGTACAAAGGTCTCTCATTGTTGAAATACACATTCCCATTAATTTACTTTTTCCAGACTAAACTAAGGTAATTGGTTGGAAAAAAAACAGGACCAGATATGTGTACCCCTACTTTCACTAGTCAATCACCCCCTTGTAATAACCTAGTGCTGTAAAACAAAAAGTACGTGAGACCCCACTCTCTAAATTGGCCTGTGTAGCCTATACATCAGACTGTATATACAACATATGATAAACTGAGCAAAATTAGTAGTTTTGAGATAATTAGATTATTAATTTTAATTCTTAATTAATTACTGCAAAGAATTAAGTCAAAGTATTCAAACATGACCCATGTTGTAGAGCAAGTCTTTGTGATTAGAGTGAGACCAAGGAGTGTTTTTTAAAATTAATTAATTTTATTTATTTATACCATTTACCGTTGTCAAACTAGGTCTAGGTCGGAAGTAGAGGTGGGTAGGCCAAAAATTGAGTAAAAATGGACACTTTCCCCCTAATTTGCTTAACGTTGGTTTGTTTTTGTTTTTACAACGGTGGTCATTACTCTAAGGTTGCATTACGCGTGTTAAATATCAGAAAGATTTGAGAGGAGAAGGTTAAAAATAGTTGATTTCCCCCTGGAATGACCCCCATGGAGGAAAAAGATGGGCCTGCAGATCATCCTTTGTCCAATTTCCATTGTTTGTGTTTGGGAAAAAAATGGTAATTGCTATAAACTTTGCTAATAAACACTGTGATATATTTTTTTGTTGTTCCATGGATAACAAAAATAAATAAGCCACGTAGTACTTGCCTACATTACACATTGGCCAAAGGGTGAAAATGATTTGGCTGTAATTTCTCCGGGTCAAGGTTTTGTCTGCCCCATTTCTAACAAAATAACCATGTTAGGAGGATGTGGTTCTGAGTGGCAGGTGGCTTTATTTGTAAAGGCACCTGTTATAGCTGCCATTATTTTATAGTAAGTGAAGATTATATGATGACTACCATTGTGTCCTAATTTTCTCAGTAATAAACTGAGATCCAGCGGTGCTTGGAAGTGCACAGTTCACCCTGTCCTGAGTGCCCAGGGCTTCTGGGATTATGTTGGCCAGGGTTTCACAGGTTGGTTCTTCCCAACTTTACATCGAGTACCCACTGGCTACCAACCTGGCAACCACTGGCTACCAACCTGGACACCACTGGCTTCTGTTATACTCTCTCCTTCATTCGTGAATACTGCTGAACAAAACAGAAAATATGGCCCATGAACATTGTTCTGCGCATTAACACGCAGTTAATTGGTAATTAAATGGCTCATTAAGACTAATCAGCTAACAAGTAAAGTGTTATCATTTTTAATGGTTGTTCAACTGGTGGCTTGGCTTGACGAAGGGGCTGCTTCAGCATTATACTGCTGGGTGACTGAATTAATGGATATAAAATCCAGATTCCAACAACACTAGGGCCCTACTATATGATTTCTATATCCATTTTGGCTCAGTGGAATACATGGTTGGCGAAATGGCTGTATGTCATCAAGGGTCTGAGGTATCAAATGAGCCTCAAACTATCACTCTGCTGTCAGATATGCAGTAGATATGGATGGATCACTTTAAGGGTGGTTTCTTTAGCCAACCATGTGTTCCATACTGTTCCAGTGTAATTTACAGCTAAATCTAATCCCACCTCCCAATTCCCATAGAGATCCATTCAAATGCAGAGAGGTTATAGTATCACTTGTAGGAGTACCAGAAAATAAGATATCAAGAGTCTTTTGATATTGTTGGGTCACAGACATCAGGAAGTCATGGCATACAAAGGATATGCAACCTAATATTAAAAATGATTACTTTATTCTACATTATGTTTAACTGTCCAATATTTTTTGATGCCCGAAAATGGGGGGGGGGGGACTATGTACAAAAGGTTCTATCATTTCTAAACGGTTCTTCCAATATGGATGAAAATACCATTTAAAAAAAATCTAATTAAAGCTGACAGTCTGTACTTCAACCTCATTGTCATTGTATCCTTTCAAACTCAAAGTGCTAGAGTACAGAACCAAAATAACAAAACGTGTCACTGTCCACTGTGTGTGTTTGTGTGTGTATATATATATATATACAGTGCCCTCCACTATTATTGGCACCCCTGGTACAGATGAGTAAAAAGGGTTATAAAAATTCACCGTTTGGTGAATTAGCTTAATCTCACACTGAAAAAATGAGAAAAATCCAACCTTCAATTGAAGTAAATTTATTATGAGAAAAAAAATCCCTCATCAAGAAATAATTATTTTTAACAAAACCACATGTGCCACATGTGAATGGATCTCTATGGAAATTGGGGGGTGAGACTAGATTCAGCTGTAAATTACACTGGTACATTATGGAACACATGGCTGGCTAAATGGCTGTAAGTTATCAAGGGTCTGAGCTATCAAACAAGCCCCAAACCATCACTCTGTTGCCAGATATGGAGTAGATGTGGATGGATCACTTTAAGGGTTGTTTCTCCTGACTTTTTTCCCCATAGAGTTCTATAGGAAAATGAGTCCGGAGAAATAACCCTTGCAGTGATCCATCCACATCTACTCCATATCTGGCAACAGAGTGATGGTTTGGGGCTCGTTTGATAGCTCAGACCCTTGATAACTTACAGCCATTTAGCCAGCCATGTGTTCCATACTGTACCAGTGTAATTTACAGCTGAATCTAGTCTCACCCCCCAATTTCCATAGAGATCCATTCAAATGCAGAGAGGTTATAGTATCGCTTGTAACAGTACCTGAAAATAAGATATCGACAGTTTTTTGATGTTGATGGTCACAGACTTCAGGAAGTAACAGCATGTAAAGGATATGCGACCAAATATGAAATATGATACTTTAAAAATACGTTAAAGCAAAGGGTATGAATACTTATGTAAATGAGAAATTTTAGTTTTTTATTTTTAATAAATTTGCTAAAATCTCAAAAAAACTTTTTTCACATTGTCATTATGGGGTGTTGTGTGTAGATGTTTGAGGCAAAAAATGAACTCAATCTATTGTAGTATAAGTCTGTAACGTAATAAAACGTGGAGAAGGTGAAAGGGTGGGGAGACTTTCCGGCTTGACTGTATGTAGGCACTGCATTGAAAAAACTGTTAGAAATGGCCGTAATAATCAACCTCTCTCTGTCTCTCTCATACATATTTATATAACTAGTCTTTTTCTCTATTACCATGCCACAGCAACCTGTTGTATAATCAAACTTAAAATTTTATTGTATTTTTTAAATTTTTAACCAACTTATTTTTTCTTCACACGTGTTCTGTAGCAACTCTGACTTATTTTTTAAATTTAAGTATTGCATGAAAATGATAGCATTGATATAAGGACTGAAAGTTTAAATATAAATAAATAGTTTCTGGGCAGAGTAATTTTAATGTACTTCAGTAAACCAGAGAGTAAAAAAAAAACAAAAAAACTCCCAGTATGGTTGATGGAACTGATTTCACATGTCTGCACCCCATCAGCTATATTATTACTGTGGTATGTCTGGGAGTTCACATTGGTGGGACAAAATGAACTTAATCTCATGAGGGGGTATATTGTGTTTTTAATGGTAATAATAATAACAATACCTTGCATTTATATAGCACCCTTCTCCCACTCAAAGCACTTTGCAATGATGAGGGGGAAACTCGCTTCAACCAATGTGTAGCACCCACCTGGGTGATGCAACGGCAGCCATTTTGTGCCAGAATGCTCACCACACATCAGCGAAGGTGGAGGTGTATCCTAGTGTCCACTTATACCCGTGTTTAGGTTCACACAAGGGGTTCCACATGTCACGTTGCATTCTTTCCTCCCAAAAATGCAGCAGGTATCCACAGTAGGGCTGTCACTTTTTCAAAAAAATTGTGTTCGAACGAATATCTCATAACAGAGAAGTAGATTTGTGTTAATATCTGTATGGGGTGAAGATGATTAATAGCCTAAGTGGCTGGCTAATGTGTAGGCACGTTCCAGACGACTCTAGTCAGTTGTGTTTGTTTATTGATGAAAGGGATGTGTCAGCTTAGGCCAACCTGATCTCTTCCTCTCTGTGAAATATTCAGGGCTATCTTGCATCCCATGTAGTATTGCCAGGCTTCCTCATGCCCAATCAGGGGTGTCCCATTCCAACGATCACTTTTGTTGATAATGAGTAGCAACCTGTTGTGCTTTCATCCAAAATGTTAATTTCTATAAAGGGCATTAGTGTGGCACTGTTTAAAGCCAGGGAGAGTGCTGGGGCCATGGGGAAGAGCTCCCGGTGGCTTGGAAAGTCAGGGACAGTGCTGGGGCCATGGGGTAGACCTCCCGTCAGCTTGGAAAGCCAGGGACAGTGCTGGGGCCATGGGGAAGAGCTCCCGCCAGCTCTGAAAGCCAGGGAGAGTGCTGGGGCCATGGGGAAGAGCGCCCGCCGGCCCAGCAAGTCAGGGACAGTGCTGGGGCCATGGGGAAGAGCGCCCGCCGGCCCGGCAAGTCAGGGACAGTGCTGGGGACATGGGGTAGAGCGCCCGCCAGCTCTGCAAGTCAGGGACAGTGCTGGGGACATGGAGTAGAGCGCCCGCCAGCTCGGCAAGTCAGGGACAGTGCTGGGGCCATGGGGTAGAGCGCCTGCCAGCTCTGCAAGCCCTGGACAGTGCTGGGGACATGGGGTAGAGCGCCTGCCAGCTCTGCAAGTCAGGGACAGTGCTGGGGACATGGAGTAGAGCGCCCGCCAGCTCGGCAAGTCAGGGACAGTGCTGGGGCCATGGGGTAGAGCGCCCGCCAGCTCTGCAAGCCCTGGACAGTGCTGGGGACATGGGGTAGAGCGCCTGCCGGCTCGGCAAGTCAGGGACAGTGCTGGGGCCATGGGGTAGAGAGCCCGCCAGCTCGGCAAGTCAGGGACAGTGCTGGGGACATGGGGTAGAGCGCCCGCCAGCTCGGCGAGTCAGGGACAGTGCTGGGGCCATGGGGTAGAGCGCCCGCCAGCTCGGCAAGTCAGGGACAGTGCTGGGGCCATGGGGAAGAGCGCCCGCCAGCTCGGCAAGTCAGGGACAGTGCTGGGGACATGGGGTAGAGCGCCCGCCGGCTCGGCAAGTCAGGGACAGTGCTGGGGACATGGGGTAGAGCGCCCGCCAGCTCGACAAGTCAGGGACCGTGCTGGGGCCATGGGGAAGAGCGCCCGCCAGCTCTGCAAGTCAGGGACAGTGCTGGGGACATGGGGAAGAGCGTTTGCCGGCTCAGCAAGTCAGGGACAGTGCTGGGGACATGGGGTAGAGCGCCCGCCGGCTCGGCAAGTCAGGGACAGTGCTGGGGCCATGGGGAAGAGCGTTTGCCGGCTCAGCAAGTCAGGGACAGTGCTGGGGACATGGGGTAGAGCGCCCGCCGGCTCGGCAAGTCAGGGACAGTGCTGGGGACATGGGGAAGAGCGCCCGCCAGCTCGGCAAGTCAGGGACAGTCGGCAAGTCTCCGCCGCCGTACTTCCACAGAGAATATAGTTCAGCACAAAGTAAAGGATTCAATGATAGTTTGACTTAAAAAATGATGGTATAAACACTCAAAATAACCCCGATAGACTGTCGTTGTATTTTATTTGGGTGCGCTGTGGAGTGTTTAAGTGCGTTTGGTAGTGGATGCTACCGGTTACCTTAGAGTTGCGCTAGCATTAGCAACGTGTGTATGTCCAAAAGAAGGACAGCATGGAATTAGCTGAAAATGGTTTCCATCAATCAACTACATCATGGGTAAGTCGTAATTGAGACATTATGTCCAAAATTCCAAACTCTCCCTTTAAGTTTGCTTTAAGCTTTAGGGCATGGATATTCAAATCTGGACCTCTTCTCCCAGGTAATTAACTGAACATTAGTGCTACTGATTGGCCAGACTGTCTTCACACCTGACACCCAGGTAACGGGAGGGTGGAAAATCATCAGTTCTCGGACCGCTGGGAGCGTGATTTGAGTAACAGGCCTTTAGGGGTTTTGGAGTCATATTGGTGACAAATTAAAAAGCATTCGGACCAGTCATGAGCTACGGGCAGAGTGGCCCAGTATCAATCTACTGTTGGTGTGCTCAGTCAATCAATTAAACCAGTTTTATTTATATAGCGCATTTAACAAGGACCTTGTCACAGTACTCTTCAAGAGTATATCTTGGCCTAAAACCACACCCAAGTAACCAGAGGCGACGGTGGCAAAGAAGAACTCCCTGGACATCGTTTAGGATGAAACCTTGGGAGGAAGCAGACTCGTTGTGTGTGCTGCTTGTGAATACTTTGTGTTTCCCTGCGTTTCAGGCATGGTGCTGGTGCGCACTGAGATGGGACAGCTGGTGATGGTCCCACAGCAGGCTCTGGCTCAGGCCCAAGCCCAGGCTCAGGCTCAGGCTCAGGCTCAGGCCCAGGCCCAGGCCCAGGCCCAGGCCCAAGCCCAAGCGCAGGCCCAGAGTCAGGGCCAGAACAGCATCTCCCCCCGGCCTGCGACTCCCACCACCGGGGCCACCTTCAGAGTGACCACCACACAGGTATGTGCTAAAGCCCCGTCCCACCACTATAGCGCCCCGTCCCACCCTTATAGCACCCCGTCCCACCCCTATAGCACCCCATCCCACCCCTATAACACCCCATCCCACCCCTATAGCACCCCATCCCACCCCTATAACACCCCGTCCCACCGCTATAGCGCTATAGGCCTATAGTGAAACAGTCTTGCAACCATTTGTAACAAATTAAAGATTTGCTGGGAATTTTCCCACATTCTGTGCTGCACGTCAGTTTCTGCTTTGAGGCTGATATCATTTGCATACACGACACTTGATTTTGGTCATTCGATTTTATGCATAAAATGGCGTTTCCACACTATTTAATTTTTTCTGCAGGTTAAGCTTATTGTTGCAGAAAGTGGACAGCTTTGGTTATAGAACATACTTTTGCCAAATAAAGTTTGATGACCTTTTTAGATTGGGTGGGTGACTGTACTTCAGCTCAGTATTAAACTGCATATTCTATTGCTTCATACAATTGCATGTGGTCAGTTTACCAGTAGTTATCATTGTGGTAAATCACTTAAAATACAGTCAAGCCGGAAAGTCTGCACACTCCTTTCACCTTCCCCCACGTTTTATTACGTTACAGACTTATTCTACAATAGATTGAGTTCATTTTTTGTCTCAAAATAGCCCATAATGACAAAGTGAAAACAGGTTTTTAGACGTTTGTGCTAATTTATTAAAAATCTAAATGTAAAATATCATATGTACACAAGTGTGCACACCCTTTGATATGACACCCAAAAGTGAGCTGAGGTGCATTTTGTTTCCACTGATACTGCTCGAGATGTTTCTACAACTTAATTGGAGTTCACCTGTGATAAATTCAATTGATTGGACATGATTGGGGATTGCCAACACCTGCCTATATAAGGTCCCACAGTTGACAGTGCATGTCAGAGCAAACTCCAAGCCATGGGGTCAAAGGAATTATCTGCAGACCTCAGAAACAGGATTGTGTCAAGGCATAGATCTGGAGAAGGGTACGGAAAAATCTCTGCAGCTTTACAGGTACCAAAGAGCACAGTGGCCACCATCATTCGTAAATGGAAGAAGTTTGGAACCACCAAGAATCTTCCTAGACCTGGCCGCCCGGCCAAACTGAGCAATCGGGGAAGACGGGCCTTGGCCAGGGAGGAGAGCAGGAACCCGAGGGTCACTCTGACAGAGCTCCAGCGTATCCTTGTGGAGATGGGAGAACCTTTCAGAAGATCAACCATCCAGGCAGCAGTCCACCAATCAGGCCTTTATGGTAGAGTGGCCAGACGGAAGCCCCTCCTTAGTAAAAGGCACATCACAGCCCGCTTGGAGTTTGCCAAAAGGCACCTAGAGGACTCTCAAACCATGAGAATCAAGATTCTCTGGTCTGATGAAACCAAAATTTAACTTTTTGGCCTGAATACCAAGCGTCACGTCTGGAGGAAACCAGGCACCGCTCATCACCTGGCTAAAACCATCCCTACAGTGAAGCATGGCGGTGGCAGCATCATGATGTGGGGATGTTTTTCAGCAGCAGGAACGGGGCGACTAGTCCTGATAGAGGGAAAGAGGAATGCAGCTAAGTACACCGAGATCCTTGAAGAAAACCTGCTCCAGAGCGCTCTGGACCTCAGACTGGGGCGAAGGTTTACCTTCCAACATGACAACGACCCGAAGCACACAGCCAAGAGAACAAAGGAGTGGCTTCGGAGAAAGTCTGTGCATGTCCTTGAGTGGCCCAGCCAGAGCCCAGACCTGAATCAAATTGAACATCTGTGGAAAGAGCTGAAAATGGCTGTGTACCGACGCTCCCCATCCAACCTGACGGAGCTTGCAAGGATATGCCAAGAGGAATGGGCAAACATGTCCAGAAACAAGTGTGCCAAGCTCGTAGCTTCTTTCCCAAGACGCCTTGAAGCTGTAATCGCTGCCAAAGGTGCAGCAACCAAGTATTAGGCTAAGGGTGAGTACAGATATGTAACCCCTAAATAACCTATTTTTGTCAGTAAAATAAAATTGCATATTTTCTAAAAACCTGTTTTCACTTCGTCATTATTGGCTATTGTGTGTAGATGTTTGAGGCAAAAAATGAACTCAATCTATTGTAGTATAAGTCCGTAACGTAATAAAACGTGGAGAAGGTGAAAGGAGTGTGCAGACTTTCCGGCTTGACTGTATGACTAAATGGCTGTACTTTTTTTAGAACAAAACGTTATTCCCCTACTGTTCTTACCTGAAGTTCCCCCTGGAACTTCCCCTATCATTCTGTTCTTGCCCAGTTTTCGAATACGCGGTGTGGCCGTCCACCTCACTGTGTATTCAGCTGAGAAGTGCCTCGGGCCGAATACACAATCCGAGTTTTTAAATTCTTACGTTGAACACAACACGTAGGAGAAAGTTAAACTCCGTCTCTATCGCGTGTATAAGAGAAACGTCTGCCCTTTAATTTATGCTCTTAGTAGACCGCTTTGGTAGACCATTGGACCGCATGTGGTTCAGACTTGTATTGGTTTCAGATTGAGACTTTTTCCACTGCGTTCTGTGTTCTAGCCATTCACCCACAGTGCAGGATATCTACAGAATGTAGCGCTATAATGGAAACTGAACATCCTACTGTAGATAGTTTATGGTCTTGCTTTTGCTGGTTTCTTATTTGTTTTCACTGCAGTTAGAAACGGCGCAGTCCAGGAATGTTGAGTTTGTCGGCGGAAGACAGGAAACGGTTCAAAGCAACGCGGGCAGCAGAATATTCCGCCAGCGGTTTCGTTTAGATAGTTTTAATTTAAACACCCTAGTGTGATTATCAGAGCTTTCACATGTGGCTTCAAACCGTCTCTGCTTCTTTTTGCCGAACAAACTCCGTGTGAAATTGCCGAGTCCATTTGCCATTAAACGTCTGCTTATAAACCTTGGCAGTAGCCAGACGTACTCTGAATTTCACAGGAAATGCCCACACCTTTGCCCTGTTCAGAGACAGGATGAAGAATACAATTAGCATCATCAGCTAGTTTTCTCCTTCATGCCTGTGGCCCAGAAGGAGAGCGATCAGGGCGGGACGGGGGGGCACCTGAACATTGAGGGGGTTGTGAATGGCGCAATTCGACCATCTGTTCTCTTGCTTTCAAGTGACATTTTGGTGGTAATTGCGAGGAGACCCGTAAAGCTCTTCTCAGACGGATCTGTTTGACGGTGTACGGCTCTGTCTGCCTCTGCCCTCCACACTAAGGTCACCTGTGAACAGCTGCTTACCTGGGATAATACCTGCTCAGGCCTCGGCTTCAGGTGGCATAGGTAATGAACTATTACAGGGAATTACACTGGCAGGTGGATTAATGCAGGTGCATTCTGGGTGTTATGTAGGATTCCGTGGGTATGGACTGCCATCTAGCTGTCTCAAATGACACTGTTCTTTATTGTATCTGCAGTGGAATAATATGGAAAAGTTATGATCCGGAGGTGCGTTCAAATTCAGCGAACGTTTGCGAACGTTTGCAAACTATTTCAAACTTTTTTCCGTTAGCTTTGTGTTCGCAGCAAACGTTTGCAAACATAAGCGAACGGTCTGAAAGGGTAGTTTGCGGCGAACAAAAATGGACGCTGGACTGAGGGAAATGTGTTCCCATGGAGATTTCAATTGAAGGTACCGGTAATGCAAACAATTTGGAACGTTCTTAAAAAGCCGTTCAAATTTAACCGTTCAAAGAAAACATGTTTGCCACGCACGTTCGGCTCTGTTCGTTGAATTTGAAAGGATCTCTGATTTAGACTGATTTTTAGACTATAATATTTAGGCTATCCCAGGGATTTCTTATTGCCTTTGAGAGTATTTCACAGCCCATTCTAATCCCAGATTAAGGACATCATTGTATGTCAAAGAATTTTTTTTAAATTATTTTTGATCTTAATTTCGATATGCTTCTTAATATAAATGGTGCACTACATGTAAATGTTATCGACAGGAGGTGTGAGCAAAATCGGTCTCCACTGCTTTACAACATTTCATTTTTAAACATTTATGTTTAAATCTGAATCAGATGAGGAGCCTTCATATTTGAGCTATATCATCACATAATTTATGTAAAACACATTTTTGTTCCCGTAGCTACTGTCTCTCAGCAGAGTGCCCTGTTCACAGCGCATTGACTTCCCATTGTCCACTTAAAAATGTAAAAAAAAATAAACTCCTATTTTTCCTTCTTGATTATTAATCATTATGTCTTCTCGACGAGGTGATTTGGATATGTAAGCACACTGTTGTGGTTTGAGGCCTATGGTGATGATCAGGAAGATGTGGTCAGCAGACTTCAGATTAGTTGCGGTTCTGACCTAAGAGCTTATATGAGGTGTGAAAGATGCAATAGAGAGATGCATATATGCACACTCATCATTCTCATAAGTGAGAACAACGTTTTGACGCGTGATCTTTATTGCGAGTATTATTATTGTTATTTGAATTTATTGCCCCATGGCTAATGTAATTGACAATAATTCTTGTCTTAAGATGACTTATTGTGTTTGCATAAAACCTCAAATGATATTTTTTTACAGCCAATGTAAGTGGGGAAAAAATAGTGATATATTACCTCTGTATTGTAGTGCATTTACCTAGTAGATAATTTAATAAATATATTTCTAGGATATTGAACACATATTAATTTATATGCTAATTAACTTAAGCATCTGTGACACGTTTTAATCATGGTTGGCAGGGCTGTGTTGTGATTTCCATCAGTACTATTCCTAGTGGACAGCCGCTAGGGGGCAGCAGTTCACCGTCTTGCTTTCAAACCAGTAGATCTGAGGTCCATGCATTTAAAGTGCACCCACTGTCTCATCCTGTCTCCACCTACTACACTATTTTGAAAAATACTTTGTGGGGTGAGTGAGGGATGGAGTGGGTATGTCCTTCGTCATTTGCAATAAATGATTTTGTATAACTCGGATCAAACTGTCAAACTAGACGATGATCAAATATTAATCAAGATTCAGCAACTGCATGGCCTATTTATCACCTCAAATATTTTCAGAAACATACTTTAGTGGAGTAAGAGCGTTTATGAGCAGGAAACCACGTTGTTCCGGTTTAAAAACGTGAATCCTAAACCAAAGGACCGTAGTGCGTCTAACCAATCAGGTGCCGGCTATTTCCGTTGAGGGCGGCAACAATTATCCATATGGCGTAGAGGTACCTCCACAGAGGTACTCTGACATCACGATTGGGGCGGGGGCAGTGTGGGGAGCAGAAATGGAATTTCAACCGTTAGAGGGCAGCACAAACACGCTTTTCTACCAGTTTCTTATGATACACAATATTATTTCAGAATTGATGAAATAACGGAATGGATGAGTAAGTTTCATTATAAGGTACAAACACGTTTACAGCAACAACAAAAGAAAAGTGATCTAGAGTGTACTTACCCTTTAATAGTGATTTTGTATAGACAGTCATTTCTGTTTCTCTAAAGCTTTCACAAAGAGACTGATGCAAGGTCTGATATTTTCATTGTTAGAGTCTATACTGTAATTAGGCCACGTTTAGATTTGAATCGTACAAACCAAATGTTAATTGACTTGTCAGTTCCTGTACAATAGCTTTTTTTTTCGTTTAGATTTTGTGGTATGCTGACCGTTTCCTATCATTTGAAGGATACGGTTCTCGGTTTCGCTGTGTGTGGTTTTTATTATCTACTTTAATTGAATATTCTACTCTGCTCGTAATGAATGCAGTGCATTAATTAATTAGCCATATGTGTTTTATACAACAGTGATGCATTTTCATTTCCCCCCCATGAATACTTGTGTAGGGTCAGACAAGATGGCCTTCAAAGCTTACAAAGCCAGGGTTCTGCCCTGAATGCTGCTTTCTTTGGGCAAGTATCTTCTTAAATGCTGAATGCCCTCATTCTGGGGCGATGGGCCTTGAACTCTTGAAATAGCCCCTCTACATATGGGGGTAGATAAGGGCAGGCCCTCTGATGACAGGGAGTGTTTTTCCCCCCCGTTAGTGACTGACACGTGTTGGTAACATGCTCTGCGGCTGTACTGGTGGAGGAGATGTTCTCTGTGTCCTATAGGCTGTGTCTTTGCACTGCTGTCAGGTGACCTCCAGCTGAGCTTCACTGATTCTTCCTGGGTCCTACAAATCAAGTCCTCTACAGGGAATGACAGTGTTAGCACAGAACATCCAGGGGTTGAGGTGTGCCATGCCGGTCGGTTGTGAAAGGATTAAATCTGGGTCCTTATCCCCCTTATTCCACATGTAGGTTGACTCAATGAAGACCCTTGAAGCACTGAGCTATTGTCGAATAGGACGGAGGGTGTCATTTGAGTGTCGTTTGAATTTCGGTTTGAAGCACAGGCAGTGAGGGCTTTCAGCATTCAAAAATGAAGGGAAGCTAAGGTGAATTTCTGAAAACATTGCAAATATGCTGAGCTTATTTACATATCTATTTAGACTGGATTTGTGTGCACGCAGACATCACTGGGTGAATTCAGGTAAACCGCTCTAGTGTTCTCTCTGTGTCCTGTACTTAAGAAATGCTAATTATTCCCAAAGGTCCACTGACTGCGGCCGGTCTAAGACCAGGGTTTACTGTCACTCTGTGGATTCATACATTCATGTGCATATTAATATCGTGATCTGTTTTTAGGTCCAAAATTTGCATTGTGCTTATTTGGGTAACAAATTTAACCCATGGCCCATGGCTGGAATTCTGGTAAGATTGAATGTGGCCCATGGCTGGAATTTTGGTTGGGTTGAATGTGGGCCCTGGTTGGAATTCTGGTTGGGTTGAATGTGGGCCCAGACTGGAATTCCAGAACACCATAGATCCAATTCAGAATATTCAGAATATTAATTTTTTACTCTTATATTTAATTTTATTAAGTATTACTTTGGTAGTGTATTGATGTAGAGCCATAGTGTGCCATAATGGATTGAGATCCAGACTTGTATCCTCTGGATTATAGCTTCAAATTCTAGGTGTGACACTAAAGCTATGTTTTGAGCAAGATGCATAAGTTGAAGTGGATTAGCTGATATCCAGCTGTTTAAATGCTAAATGTAGTAGAATGGATGTGATGTCTCCCATCCTAAATCCGTATATTACAGGTGCTTTTATTTCTATATAATATGTAACTGGGGATTCAGTGCCATGACCCTGTGGCCATGATCTCAGTGCGACCAGTATGCATTTCCCGAAGCAGTGTTTACAGAGTGAGAAGCATATGAAAGACACATGTAACATGTTAATGTTACATCTCTGTTGTTCTTAAGCTCCTCTTCCAGGATCTACACTTTGAAGCGATTGTCAAACCCTGAAACGGAGCCTGTGGCACCGCACGCAGAGAATGGGCTCTGTGGCCTGCAGAGAGAGGCGTTGGCTGGTTAGCGCACGAGCGGCGTGACTGTTGTCGGTGCCCCTTGCCAGCCAGGCCGTGCAGAAAGTAAAACGTGGAGGGACTTTCGCACACAGCTCTTTCCACATTCATTAAATCATTCATCGCCCAACTGTCTGATGGTTTTCAAAAGCCAACAATGCTTTTGACTCATGAATGAGTAATGGCTTGTGATTGGATGCTTCCCGGGGGGCGGGGCCCTGCGTGCCGGTGTGAGAGCTGGCCGTGTTCCGCGTCCGTGTTGGCGCTCTTCCAGGAACGGCTTCAGGTAACGGAGAGAGCGCATGCTGCAGGCAAAGCCGGGCTCCGAGGCATCGGCCAGAATAGAGCGCCAGGGCCGCTTCCAGTCCAGTGTCCTTGGCAGGCAGCGAGGACAGCACCCCCTGCAGCACTGGTGGACACCTCGCCAGCCCGCCTGCAGCCGGGCTCGTCAACCACCATTCCCCAGCACTTAATCTAGACAGGCCTGCGACCCCAACACACACACACACACACACACATGTACACACACATACACGCACACACTCACCCACACACACTCACGTACACATTCACGCAGCCACCTCTGTGGCTTCCTCTGTGCTAATTAGCCTCCGCCGCGCGGCCGTCGGTATCGGTGACAGTGACAGATGTAGCGATGGCGGCGGTTTGTGGTCCGGCCCCGCCCCTCCCAGTGGCACACGCAGCGCAGACGCACAGCGAGGTCTCACCACAGCCAGACGGCGGTTTCCTGGCGCCTGAGTGTGTGGACTCCCCCCCCCCCGATGTCTCCCTCTCCTTTTCTCTACTTCCTGTCTGTCGTTCCTGTCTCCCGGTGACGTGACCACACCTCCTCTCCTCTCCTCCTGCAGTCTCCTATGACCTCCCAAGCCATCCGTCCAGGCCCTCCGGTCCAGGCAAAGATGGCGCATTCCCCCGTTCCCGCCGGCAGCCCTGCCATTCAGGTCTCCATGGCGACAGCCCCTCCCGTGAGCAGCGTCCTCATCCCACACCCCCCCCCCCCCCCCCCCCACCCCCCTCGTTCTGCACCTATTCACTATTCCAGGGCTCCCCTGGAAATGTCACACACTGCACCCATCAGAGACGCCCATAATTAATAATGTCTTTGCTCATTTTGTCTAGGGGCAGAAATAATGACCTGACTTTAGCCAGCATATGCGTATGTTTTGTCTCAGAGTCAGACTGAATTAACAGGCATAAATACTGACTGCTGAATAAGTCTTCACTCTGATGTCTGTGTTTGTTTGAAACTATTTAAAACTGCTACTTGACACAGAATTGTTTTCATTGAATTACATTGAAAGTTCGGACCTGCAAGCGAGAAAAATGTTTCTATGTAAGCTAGAAAAATCTATTAAAAAAAAGCTAGAAAAATGAGGACGTGATGGTGAAAGACATGTGCGTGACGTGGTAACGTCTATAAGGGGCACCCCTGTGGGGGCTGTGTGTTTGGGGCTGTGACCCCGAGCCTGGTGCGCTGACGTTAGCCCGCCCCAGTGTGATACGGTTGCTCCTGGGCGGGCGGAGTCACATCCTGTTTGTCTCCCTGTTTTCCAGAAGGCGACGGTGACCGGGGGCCCACTGGCGACGGCTCCCCAGCAGGCCCCCGCGGTGATGGCGGGCGGACAGAGCGGCCCTCAGACCGGCCCCCAGCCCCAGCCCGCCTCACAGCCCCTGCCCCCGCAGAGCGCCACGCCCGTCATCTCAGCGCCCCCCGCCCCCGGAGTGTCCGTCATCTCCCAGGTCCTGGCTCCGCCCCTCTCCGCTCGCGGCTCCGTTTCCTCCGCCCTCGCCCCACAGCTGGGCTCTGGCTCGCTCCGCTCTACATCAAACCCCAATTCTCACACTCCAAAGCGCTCCAATTGTCTTGCGTTTGGCAGAGGCCCTGCTTTGATTATTTCACACCGTCGCGCAGTAGAGCGTTGCGTGCCAATGAAAGGTTAGCTACGTTTCCCGAGTAAGATGGTAACGTAACAAAATGGATTAATTTGTGTTAGTTTCCGTGGCAGTCTCCAGGGGACCCCATGTTAGTCTCAGAGGTGAGAGTTCCTGGATGAAGTTTTGTTGTGCTGCTGTGATTTGGCTGTATTTACACTCACTGTGTCCAAGGCATTTTCACACTTCGGTTGCTCATAAAAAGAAGCTTGCAATAGCAGCCGTTGATATTCGAGATGCTATAGCTAGTGTAGAATCCAGATGTTTGGACTGTATGAATGTGTTGCCCCCACCGACCCCTCCCCGCCAAGCACACACTGCAGAGAATGAAGTACTACATCTTGTTCCGCAGGACCCAGGACCTCGAGCACAGTTATCCTGTATTGTTTGTTGAAGTGCTCCTGTTACGTTGTCGTGTTTCTACAGTAACAGCTAACAGATACGGCACAGTGCAGGTGAAATGATGAAAGGCCGTTTTGAGGCGTGTTTAAAACGATCGGGTGGTGACTGCACAGCGATTGTGGGCGACGCGTATGTTGTTCTTAAAACCCAGAATATAAAATCCCCACGCCTCTCCGGAGGAACGTTTTTTTAATTTTTTATTCTTTTTTTTAACGTTTTCTGGAATCTCAAGCTCAACCTGCACTCGCTTTCCCCTCCTAGGAGATGCAGGAAAATGTGAAGAAATGCAAGAACTTCTTGGCCACGTTGATAAAGCTGGCTTCCCACAACTCGCCCTCTCCAGAAACGTCCCGAAATGTGAAGGCGCTCGTCCAGGACCTGCTGGTGAGTCAGCCGTTTCAGTGTGAGCTTGTGGTGAAGAGGAGGTGTCCTAAGTCTGTATACCCAGTACTGTACTCCAGGGGCATTCGTGCTCATGTTCACTGGAGTCACAACGTACAGGTACCTTATACTGTCTGCATATATCTGCTGTGAAGGACTCGTGATTTATTAACACAAATAAATATTAAATTGTGAAAATTAATGGCCACATTTCACATTGTAGTGTTGTACTGTCTGCTCTGGTACTTGTAGTTTTTCTTGTTATTGGCAGTTGTTTTTTCCCCCATAATGTCCTTGCATGTTACTTTGCAAGGAAGCATCTGCCAAATAAATGAAAATGTGACGTAACATTCATGACCTTTCTGTAAGCACCTTTTGTGAGCCCTGGATTTGTTTGTGGGTTATTGTGAAAGGCATTAAATATTAATTAGATTTATGCTTTGGATTACTTTATAGTAAAAAGTAGATTAAGTTAACAAAAAGAACATGATAATTGACGCACCGTAATAATTGATTCCCATGATAACCTTGATAATTGATTCCTTATCTGTTGTAATGCACACATCCGCCTGCTGGTGGCAGCAGGTAGTTCCTTTTCGAACGGCAGCAATATCCTGAATTGGGCAAATATGTCAATGCACAGCTTCTCCCTCTAGAAGAAGAAGAAAAAAAAAAAAAGCTTTTCATGCAATGTAAATTTTTCAGGCTCTAATTTTCAAAGATCACTGTAAATCTGTGTATATATATATATATATATATATATATATATATATATATATATATATATATATACAGTGCATCCGGAAAGTATTCACAGCGCTTCACTTTTTCCACATTTTGTTCTGTTACAGCCTTATTCCAAAAGTGATTAAATTCATTTTTTCCCTCAAAATTCTACACACAACACCCCATAATGACAATGTGAAAAAAGTTTTTTTGAGATTTTTGCAAATTTATTAAAAATAAAAAAATAAAATTTCTCATTTACATAAGTATTCATACCCTTTGCTTTAACGTATTTTTAAAGTATCATATTTCATATTTGGTCGCATATCCTTTACATGCTGTTACTTCCTGAAGTCTGTGACCATCAACATCAAAAAACTGTCGATATCTTATTTTCAGGTACTGTTACAGGCGATACTATAACCTCTCTGCATTTGAATGGATCTCTATGGAAATTGGGGGGTGAGACTAGATTCAGCTGTAAATTACAAACCATCACTCTGTTGCCAGATATGGAGTAGATGTGGATGGATCACTGCAAGGGTTATTTCTCCGGACTCATTTTCCTATAGAACTCTATGGGGAAAAAAGTCAGGAGAAACAACCCTTAAAGTTATCCATCCATATCTACTCCATATCTGGCAACAGAGTGATGGTTTGGGGCTCGTTTGATAGCTCAGACCCTTGATAACTTACAGCCATTTAGCCAGCCATGTGTTCCATACTGTACCAGTGTAATTTATAGCTGAATCTAGTCTCACCCCCCAATTTCCATAGAGATCCATTCAAATGCAGAGAGGTTATAGTATCGCTTGTAACAGTACCTGAAAATAAGATATCGCCAGTTTTTTGATGTTGATGGTCACAGACTTCAGGAAGTAACAGCATGTAAAGGATATGCGACCAAATATGAAATATGATACTTTAAAAATACGTTAAAGCAAAGGGTATGAATACTTATGTAAATGAGAAATTTTATTTTTTTATTTTTAATAAATTTGCAAAAATCTCAAAAAAACTTTTTTCACATTGTCATTATGGGGTGTTGTGTGTCGAATTTTGAGGGAAAAAATGAATTTAATCAATTTTGGAATAAGGCTGTAACAGAACAAAATGTGGAAAAAGTGAAGCGCTGTGAATACTTTCCGGATGCACTGTATATATATAAAAAAAATCTTATTAGATTTTTGGAATTAATTTTTATGAATAGTTTTTAGGTGACATCAGAGCTTGTTCACCCCATTGACCTCCTCCTACCTCTGCAGGACGCTAAGATTGAGCCTGAGGAATTCACCAACCGCCTGCAGTCAGAGCTGAAGTCGTCTCCCCAGCCTTACCTGGTGCCCTTTCTCAAGGTTGGTTTGCAGCCGCCAGCCGGCCTATCACAGGGGAGGGGTGACCTCATGTGACGCGGGGTTGCCAGGGGAACAGGGCATGCTCCTCCCCTGGTTAGTCCTCGGGATGTAGAGAGGCTGTGTGTAGCAGCCAGCGGTGGCTCTACAGCCAATCGTGATGAGTGTCACTCACTTCCTGTCAGAGAGTCACAGCGCTGGCGACAAACACAGTCCTGTTGTCACGGGAAGCAAAGTTACTTAGATCTAAATTTGTGGGATATTAATTATCGGCCCTTCACCTGTTTTTCCCACAGTGGATATTTAAGCCTCTCATCAAAGAGTCTAGAGTTGCCAGTGTTACTGTTGTAATGTCATAAAGGGCTTTAAAGTCACTCAATTATATTCTTGCAATTGCTTTAGCTGTTTATCTTAAGATACTAAAATACCAAATATTTTAGTTATGAGGGAAATAGCTTTGGTTAGTTCCTTTGGCATTTAAAAACTAGGTGGAGAGATTTCACAGAAGTTGCAGGGTGTTGAAGTTGCAGGATGTTTAAGTTGCAGGATGTCCGTCTGAAATAGAAATGTGTGCTTGCTGTAACTCTCTTATTTTTGGGGGATGAACAGAAAAGCCTGCCTGCCCTGCGGCTGTCCCTGATGAACAGCCAGCAGTCGCTCACACAGCCCCTGCAGCAGCCCAAACCCGCCCTGGGCACACCGCAGGCCGCCGCTGGGACCGTGCCCGCCATCGTCGCCGGGCCCATCGTCCGTGCCCGCCACCCCAACAGCATCAGCGCGCCGGCGACCAGCGTCCTGCCAGCGGGCGCCCAGGGGCACCCCGCCACCTTGGTAGGTCCCCCTCTGGGGAGCGGAGAACAGATGTATTACTTCCTAACTGCCATCGTATTGGAATGACACCGGAGCTAGTATTGCACGTCGCTTATGAAATATGACAGCCGGTTGTGAAATGGGGTGTACAGTTAGGCAGGCACAGAAGCAGCATGGAGAGGTTCACCTTAACAGGCCGACTGAGCCCAGAAAAATGTCACTAGTGGGTGAAGTGCTTGGTTGGTTTGGACTGTGGCTAGCAGCTAGCCTCCCTACTAGCAGGGATTCTGGATGGAGGCGGGGCCTTCTTGAGGGGAGGCGGGGCCTGCTTGAGGGAAGGCCACTTCCACCGATCCGATACTGGGCTCACTCACATGAACTGTTCTCAGAACTGTTAGAGAATAGAGACCACTGAACTATACACAGGAGTATAACATTACATTACATTACAATTATTTGGCAGATGCTTTTATCCAAAGCGGCGTACAATAAGTGCATGTTGAAGGTCATTAACACGACTACAGAGCAGGTCCGACAAAGCACAACTTTCTCATAACGTAGGAGCTATCCCTAGTAATGAACACAGAATCTGGTACACACAGTCAGTTATACATTCTGAACTATAAAATAGCAACAAAAAAAACAAAACAGGAAGCAAGTACTATAGAATTGGCCCTAGATAGGTAGTTTAGTCGAGGTGGAGGCTGAAAAAGTCTTCAGACCACAACGGAAAACAAACCGTATAAGGCAGAGGAACTGTTCTCCGGACTGTTTGTGTGTGCGGTTGTCGGATGTGAGGTTGTTCTCCGGACCGTTTGTGTGTGCGGTAGTCGGATGTGAGGTTGTTCTCCGGACTGTTTGTGTGTGCGGTAGTCGGATGTGAGGTTGTTCTCCGGACTGTTTGTGTGTGCGGTAGTCGGATGTGAGGTTGCAGCCTAAACCCCTGTAAGGATGGAAACATTTGCATGTCTTTGCTTACTGAGAACACTTCAAGCGGAGTGTCAGGTATCTGTGAGTACCGAGACTCCTCTAAATCCCTCCCCCCGAGCTCCGGCACGGCCTCACACGACACGCACACGTGATCACACGCCGCGCGTGAAGGAAGAGCGTGTTCCTAAATGTGCTTTTACACCAAACGGAATGTGATATAAGCTGGAAATATTCCGACCCTTTGCTCGGAGCACGCCTGTGGAACCAGAAGGGTTGGCGTTCCAGCCAAAATGTGTAGCTTAGCCTCAGTGGGCCCAGCAGACGGTTTCCATCATTTCCACAGGAGTTGAGCAGTAATGCACCGAGAGACGGGGGTGTGAGGGAGGGGGGGGGAGAAGGCTGGTGGGAGAGGATAGCGCCCCCCTGAGGCCTCGCCGCTCACGGACATATTGACGGAAGAAAATGTTTTCACGAGCCCTCCCGTTTGTCCTCCTGCCCCCCCTCCCCCCACTCCACCCACTCCATTCCTCTCCTCTTTTGTGAGAAAGAAGAGGAGATAAAACACAGGAAAAAAAACAGGAGCTGGGTCAGGTGCAACTTTGCGTCCCGAATATGTTAAAGCGCTTTTCCCTGTCGCGCGATTGGGTGGCTTAGGAAGGGCCACTCGTTTGCGTTTGTGTGTGCACTCCTCTCTTTGACTGGGGACCTTGTTAATAATAATAATAAAAATAATTCCTTACATTTATCTTAGCGCTTTTCTCACACTCAAAGTGCTTTACAGTGATGAGAGGGAAAATCACCTCAAACACCCACCAGCCTGTAGCACCTGTAGCTAAGCACATGATCACATCAGCAGGAACGCTGTGAAAGAGGTGTTATGACTTCATTATCATTCTGTACTTATCATTGGCGGTGTGGCATATTTGTTGTGTGGACTCTGACTTGACCCCCCACGTAATGCTCTCTGCCCCCTCCTCCCCCCCCCCCCCCCCCCCAGGGTGTGAAGAGGGCAGGTCTCCAGGGACCGGTTCGAGTTCCCATGGTGATCACGCAGACCATACGAGCACCAGGTACGGTACAAGCCCGGTGTTGCCCCGTCTCAGATTGAGTAATGGCCCTTTCACGCACACAACCCGGGAATGGCCCAGGGTATCCAACACGGGTTTGACCCATTCACACCTCGCTATGGTGACGGGTAAGTCCCGGGCCGTCACCGTTCACACAGGACCCGGATCTGCAAGTTTACTTCTGTACACGCTCTGTTTTTTCCTGCTAATACAGCTAGTTTGGTAGCCAGCTGGCTAGCGGATAGAATGCAGCCATTACGCTGGCTTAACCCTGTGTGTTAACCCCTGAATCAATAGCCCAGTGATGTGCTCCAAAATCTTGCCAATGCTTTTATGTAAAAACCATCGCAAAATGTTTTAAGTAACGTTATTTGTTATTTAATAGGCTCCGCGTAAATCCCGGGTCATGAGCTGGGTCGGATAGCGTGGGTCGGCCCATTCACACCAACGATAAACACGGGTTTTACCCGAGTCGGGGTATGTGAGAGACTGGGCACACACAGGGCCCAGGTCTGGTGTTATTCACACCACTGAGATCCTTTTCTAGAAATACTCCAGGGAACCCAATCCTTGCTCTTTGGAACAGAAACTTCAGGTGAACTTAAGGGATCATAAGAGGGGATCATAGGCCAGCGGTATACTCAAATCATGTGACCCTGGTCGCTCAATGAACACCAGTTTCACAAACAAAATACTGATACACCCGAATTGGCAACCTGGTACCCAAAGCTAAGGGCGTTTGCAGTTTGTACCGTGCGTGCGTGCGTGCGTGCGTGCGTGCGTGCGTGCGTGCGTGCGTGCGTGCGTGCGTGCGTGCTCGCTCGCTCGCTCGCTCAGAGGTGTGTATAAATTCTCTCCGCTTCAGCTTGGAATTGCCTGCAGTGAGAGCTCTGTAAGTTGTTTTATGTCCTTCAATTGAAATGCAGGGAAGTTCTAAAAATACTTTGTGCCTTTTGGCTAGGAACACGGCTGTTAAAATCAAGTTTACATTAATTTTGGCTGTCGCCATGCCTTCACGGAAATGCTTCTCGGGAGCAGCCAGACGCGCTCAGGCCTATAAGGAGAGCCGGCGAAACGCAGGCATATCGGCGGGACGATGCGTTTTCATATACCGGCCCGGAGAGAATGTTCCGAGGCAGTTTTTCCATACGTCTTTCCCTAGCGACGGCACAGACGGTTTGAGCTGTTCCTTCTACAGGAGGATGTTTGACGGAAATGCTCCTGGACAGCTCATGATAATATTGCTGGTGTTTTTTTTTTTTCAGGCGCAGTTGGAAAGGGACCAACAATACAAGCAAGCAGAAGTCCCATGGGCTTCGCTGTACAGGTCTCCGCCAGTCAGAAAAACAAACTGAACGACCCTGGAGGCGGTTCTTTCAGGTAAAAGAACAGAGTCTCCATGTAGACAGAGTGGAGAACTTCTGCCTGAACTTACAGAGACATAACACCTGGGGGCAGCATTTCACCAAGATAGTGAAGGGCTGCCCTCCCAGCACAGCTACCCAGAGATATGTAGGCTAGCTGCTTAAAGCTAGCATGCATGAAAATCTTTCTCTTTAATGACTAACAGTTGTTCTTCCACTACTGTAAGAACTAGGATGGACTGCTAATAATGCGCGCAGAAAGGAAGTATGGCGTTTTGTTTTGTTTTTCAAAATTATGCTGAAAGAAACACTATGTAGACACTCAAACTTTCTTTGAAAATGGTCATTTTAATCTGTATTTCCTCTCAAAAAATTAAGAGAGAAAATTATTGGCAGAGGAATCAATTATCTTTAGTCCTGTTTCATTTGGATGCATGTAATAACACTATATCCATCAAACAGTTGCTATATATTCGCCAAGTTATTTATGTAATAATTTACAACGAATTGTAATGTATAATATATATGCTTCAGAAAAAAAAAGCTACCAGTAAGCCATTGCATTCTGCTGCACTCTGAACTATTCAACCAATAGAGGGTGAGCTGTGTAAGATGTGTATTAGAGGGACAGGGGACCCCTCTCTGCACCCAGCTGAACTGCCCCCACCTCCTCCCCCCCCTCCCCTGAGGTCAGTCCTCACTAATACCCCAGCGCAGAGCAAGTAGGCTCCAATCCAAATAAAGAGTGAAATAAACTGTGAGGCGGGGACCTGAAGCGGCTCCTTCAGTCACACTCTGTGGTTACGTTGCTCTGTCCCCTCAGAGACGGTGGACCGGGCCTCTGCAGCCCGGCTCAGGTCACATGGGCTTCTGCCCAAGTCCATGGTGACTGTTCAGTCTCCTCGGGGGAGAGGTAACCCTGCTGCTGGCTCTGATTGATAAATCGATAAATCTTTAGTGACTTTGGTAATCATGCTGTCAGCCTTCTTTTACTGCGCACAGAACCCCGCCACCGTTCATTCCCTCCACGATCATTTGGACCCGGGCCGTACGTTAGCGGCCCCAGCGCGATAAAAAAAAAACGGCGCGTCGTTTCTCCGGCCTTTCCTGAAACGGGACGGAAATGTGGGGGTGTCCGTTTAAAAGCCGGGGACCCTCGCCATCGTGCCAGCCCTCGCAGAGCGTGCGTGTGAACAATGGTGGCGGTCCCTCCCCCCCCTCCCCTCCCCAGCCGCTCCGGAGGACGAATGAATGTGTCTGTGTGGAAGCCTGAGGCGGCCGGGAGGAACATGCAGTAATCCTGACTGTGCGGACGGGGGCTCCAGAGCTCTCCCAGCGTGTGTGCAGTGTGTGCAGTGTGTGCAGTGTGTGCAGAGTGTGCAGTGTGTGCTCGTAGCGGGGGGGCAGGATAACTGCTAAAACACAACACTGCTTCCCCCTTAAAACAGTCATGATATTCTTCTTACTTTTTTATTTTTTTGTTGTGGCTTATGTGCTTTATTTGGTTATTAATTCCCCCCCCCCCCTCCCCACGCCAGTGTGTCGTTACAGTTGTGTCACACGTAGCAGTGCTGTCGGTTTTGTCGGTTTGTTTGCACTCTGCAAATTGCCAGCCGGTGAATCGGGTAAAAAATGTTTACGGTTTAGTGGACTCGTTGATGAGTAACCGCAGTTCCAACAGCCTGACCATATCATTTTGTTTACATTTCAAGAAGTACCGTCATTTTCTTTTATTGGGAAGTATGTTCGGTTAATGGGGAGCACATTGTTACTGGTGATGGAGAGGAAGAGGAGGCAGAACTGAAGAAAGAGAAGAGCAAAGTCACGTTTAAAGGCGGCGAGCTGGTTGGTTAGCGGACCTAGAGCGTAGAGTACTGAGCCGAGGGTTACGCACTGCCAGGCCCGTGCTCGTACCGCCAGGCCCGCGCTCGTACCGCCAGGCCTGTTGTTGCTTGAGCATCCACAGACAGTTTAGAGCGCTAAGCGAAAGCAGATGTAACTCTCGGTGTCCTCCCGTCCACTCTGCGTAAGCTGGAAAGCCCGGGATCATTCCTTACATCTGCCTAGATCAGGATCCTGACGACCGCGTCCAGAAATATTCCGCCCCGGAATTCAGTCCCTTTCCCCCGTCTGTGCGTTTGGCGGAAAGCGGTGTCGCTTTCATCCGGACGGGGCCCCGCCTCTCTGCCTCGCCTCACATCCAGGAATCCCCCCCCCCCCCCCCCCCCCGCCAAAAACGCTCAAACATGTGGTTCGCTTTTAAACCGGCTTTAGACGCACAATTGGCAGCGCTCAAAGAAAGCCGCTGTAATTTGGGCTGGGAGCCTCAGCGGCCTGCCTGCCTCGCTCTGTGGACAAAGGGAAGTTGCCGAATGCCCCTAATTGCCAGCCTCTGTTTATTTGTCTCTAAAGCAAAGCGTGCACAGTTCAAGGGGCCGCTCTGCTGGGCAGGAGTCTGAGGGCGCCGTCTTCCTCTGTCTGCATCTTTTCTGCGGTTTCCTGCGCCGTCTTTAGTCCCGTTCCTGCAGGAATACGGAGAGAGGGGCACAGTAAATTTACTGATTCTACTCGGCAAACTGGGGCGGAGACGCAATAGATCTTATTGCAATTTAAATATGCTCCTGGTAGATGTTAGTTAGTCTAGTGCTAAGTGGCATATCTTGCCGCACAGTTCATTTTGGGGGTGGGGAGGGGTGGGATGGGGAGGGGGGGGGGGGCGATCATCAGTGGGTTATGGGTCTGCTGCTGTCACATTGAAATTTCTAATCACTAATTAAACCAAGTTACTGCGGAAGCTTGTCATTGCACGTTGATATTTTCGTACTAAATACTGAAACCTTAGCAACACACTTCAGTGTCAGTGTGTGGGCATATCTGCAAAATATGTCTACGGATTCTACTAGCTCCAAAAACATTTCTGGAAAAGAATGATTTGTTTCCTGTTTGGGCTGGCATTTCGTGAACGCCGCACAGTTAACAGTAAGAACCTGTGACACTCCTGCTGAAGGAATTGATGTAATTATGTATGTCGGCCTCCCGTAGATGTGTTTCAGCAATAAAAAATGTTTAAACGGCAGCGCAGTGGCTTCGGCGCGGCGGCGTGCGGATTATGGTGATGCTGTGCGGACGCACACGAGCCTGGGCAGTGCAGATCGAGCGCTTAGGAAGGCCTGTCATGTTCTGTGGCCGCTCTGAACCAGTGAGATCTCGCCGTTGATACAAACGTCTTCAGAGAGTTTTCCATCTGCACGTTTTCTTCTGCTCCCATCAAACTAGCTGCTGCTACTGCTCTAGAGCCCAGCCCAGGTGCTAAAGCCAGTCAAAGGGTTCATTCCAATCGCTTATTTTTCCTCCTTGCATCCTCTCCTCGCGTCCTTTCCTCGCTCCTTAGCTCCGCCCCAATGGAGGACGCGAGGAAAGGATGCAAGGATCAAATGCGAGGATGGAGGAAACGAGGCCACATGCATTCGGCAATTGGAACGTCCTTGCTCAATCAAGCGTCAGCGTCCTATTATGCTCACGTGCTTAACTATAATGCTTATTAGCTTATTTTTTCTTGAATAAATTGCACTTTTGTTCGTTATAAAGAACGAGTGTCATTATGGATTAGCGCTTTATAATAAATGGAAAAGAACGGTAAAATTGCAAAAAATTGTGGAGAGTGGTGGATAATTTATACACGTCACGCGTTCCGAGAAAAGGCTTCCGCAAAGCCTACACTTGTGTTTCCTCACTGAAGCACCCTCCGGGAGCCTCCTCGTCCCCCACTCCTCACTCCTCCGAGGAGCATTTAGCGGTTTGGAATGTCCTTAAAGATGGCGAACCTCAATCGATTTCCGGGTCAGGCGAGGATAGAGGAGAAGAGGACGGATAAAATAAGCGATTGGAATCCACCCAAAGTGCACATTGAGAGCCTCCACAGCATGCAACCCCACACCGCTCCTGCACTAAACAACTCCGTGTCATTTCCTGTATCCATATTTACACATTATGAAGGCGTTACAGAAATTATGTGGTTTACAGGATTATGAAAATGTTATATGGTGACAACAGGGTTCGTATTGTTGTAACAATTAAGGATTATGGATTATGGATTATGGATGGGTGTGCTTCAGATGGAGTTTTGGATCATTAATAACTAATAACTAATGTATTGTTATGCACAAAAACGGTAGTTTAGTTTAGTTAATTTAGGGTCCTGAATCAGTGGTTGTGGATGACTCTGTTTCTAATACAGTTTGATTTTGAATTTTGCACAGGGATGGCTTTATACTGAATAGTCATTTGTGCCTTTTTAAAATGATACCAATGGTAACATGACCTGCTTGTCACCATTTGTATTTCTTCACACAGTTAGCAGTATATAAGTGAGGTGTGTGTGTGCGCGCGTGCGTGTGTGTGTGTGTAACGGCGGCCGTGTGTGTGTGTGCTCCAGGGATGATGATGACATCAATGACGTGGCCTCCATGGCCGGGGTAAACCTGAACGAGGAGAGCGCCCGCATCCTGGCCACCAACTCTGACCTGGTGGGAACCCACATTCGGTCCTGCAAGGATGAGGCCTTCCTGCCGACCGGGCTGCTCCAGAAACGCATCTTAGAGACGGGTATGTATTACCATTGTACCCGTACCCCTATACTAATATATTATAGAGACATGTACGTATTACCACTGTACCAGTACCCCTATACTAATATATTATAGAGACATGTACGTATTACCACTGTACCCGTACCCCTATACTAATATATTATAGAGAGAGGTACATACTACCCCTATACTAATACATTATATTGACAGGTACATACTACCCCTATACTAATACATTATAGAGACAGGTATGTATTACCACTGTACCAGTACCCCTATACTAATACGTTATAGAGATGTGTACATACTACCCCTATACTAATACATTATAGAGACGGGTACATGCTACCCCTATACTAATACATTATAGAGACGGGTATGTATTACCACTGTACCAGTACCCCTATACTAATACATTATAGAGATGTGTACATACTACCCCTATACTAATACATTATAGAGATGTGTACATGCTACCCCTATACAAATACATTATAGAGACGGGTACATGCTACCCCTATACTAATACATCATAGAGACGGGTACATGCTACCCCTATACAAATACATTATAGAGACGGGTACATGCTACCCCTATACAAATACATTATAGAAACGGGTACATGCTATCCCTATACAAATACATTATAGAGACGGGTACATGCTACCCCTATACTAATACATCATAGAGACGGGTACATGCTACCCCTATACAAATACATTATAGAGACGGGTACATGCTACCCCTATACTAATACATTATAGAGACGGGTATGTATTACCACTGTACCAGTACCCCTATACTAATACATTATAGAGACGGGTACATACTACTCCTATACTAATACATTATAGAGACGGGTACGTGCTACCCCTATACAAATACATTATAGAGACGGGTACATGCTACCCCTATACAAATACATTATAGAGACGGGTACGTGCTACCCCTATACAAATACATTATAGAGACGGGTACGTGCTACCCCTATACAAATACATTATAGAGACGGGTACATACTACTCCTATACTAATACATTATAGAGACGGGTACATGCTACCCCTATACCAATACATTATAGAGACTGGGATATTTTAATGTAAATTTTATTGGTCTGAGAACAAATGTTTTTACTTATGTATTTGCTTTTTCGGTCAAGAAAGTTATTGTTTCATTATTTATTACTTATTTGCAATAACTGATTTCTAACTTTTTCATTGTTTTGAAAATTATGGATCTTGATTACTTATTTGGAGTCATTATAGAAACTTTGCACTTGAAGGGGTGAAAAGCCAGTCAGTACGATCTTTTGTCATAGCTACATAATGTATTTGCATTATTAAAGGTTGTTCCAGAAAAGAGATTTACATATTTATTATTTCTTTACTTTGAAATGTTGCCATTAAACTGTCATCAAATTTGAAATGAATTGTAATCAGGTAAAATCCCAAAGTTTATAATGTTCAAATAGTTTGACAGCTGTAGATCCATTAAACATGGACTGTGGAATTCGAAAACCGTGAATTATTAATTTTTTCTGTAATTGATGTTTCCCATTCCAGTTATTCAGTCAACAAGATGTACGGTTACAGTTCAGAATTTCCGCAATCTTGTCTCTTCAAACTTGCTGCGTTTTAAAATCTAGGCCATTTCTCAACCATGCTGTGTGATCGAGGGTTTATTTTCGCAAGTGTTATTGCTGTTACCCATGTGACTGTCCTGTTACCCATGTGACTGTCCTTGTAGTGTCATTGCTGAAGATGGCCTGATGTGCTTTCCTGAGGTTTTCAGACCTTTTGAGTTTTCTGCCTCCGATCCTCCTCTTTTTGTCCTCAGTGAGAACGTGGCTCACTTAGCACCTCTTTCCCCTAATATAATGAATACTTCAGTGGCTGTCTGAATTCACAAAACCCGGGGCTCTAACATAAATTGTTTATAGGGCTGTCTTTTGAAGGTTTGTTGTCAGTTTGTCCTGGGTACTGAAGTGTGAGCGTTGTGAAGACTGTCTGAAAAACGTTAACCACAGGCCTTATCGTTTCGTGTTTGTGTGCGCGCATTTGTGTGTGTGTGTGTGTGTGTGTGTGTGTGTGGGTTCAGTCTGGGAGTACTGTTTTTATGTCCCATTTTCTTTCATTCTTATGTCTGCTGATATAAGGTTATTCAGTTATTGATTGAGTGAATATGAGAAATAATTTTCAAATATATATATTTTTTATAATAATAATAATAATAATACTCGGCTCTGAAACCATTGCTGTAGTAGACATGCATCTTCGATTGCATTGCTTTTTCTGAATATTGTAATAAATGGATTAAATGTTTAGATATTTTTTTTAGATTAAGTTAAATACAGAAAATGGGATCAGTGGGTACTGAAGCAGTTTAAAAATCTCTCACGTCAAAGAGCTCACCTTTTATAAATATAGTATTATTATTAGTATTTGCCCCCCTGTATTTGCTTGATTTAGTATACATAGCATACCAATGAGGGCTTAGGGTTATATGCTATTATATAGTGCCTCACTGCGGTTCTTATCCTGTCGCCTTGAGGAGGAACATGTTAAAAATGTAAATCTTTCTCTGGAGGCTCTGTGGTGTGTGCCAGCTCTGAACGTTGGGAGGCCAGAGCGCCCCCTGCTGGTGAGAGGCACTTACCCCACCCTGGTTGTGTCGGTGATCAGCTGCGTCACACGCTGTCCTGACAGGAAACCAGGCCTGTCAGCTCTCCTAAATCCGGCGGCTCAACCGCCAGCGCAGAGCTGTGACTCATCCCCGCCTCCGGCTCGCACCCCCCCCCCCTCCGGGGCCCCGCCCCCACCAGCCACGTCAGGCCGAGAAGGGGGCGTGTCCATCGGGGACGGAGATCAGGTCTGTCGGGTGGGGCCGGGGGTCGGCCCCCGGGGAGTGTCAGGCAGTGCTGTGGCTCCCTCCCCTCCAGCAGGGGGCGCTGTGCAGTGACGTCCGGTCAGGAAGAGGGAGGGAAAGAGGTCCCCCTTCCTCTTACTCTCTCCCCCCGTCTCATAAAACCGCAAACATTTACTCCCCGCTCATTCTGCGGCCCTCAAACTTGCACGCTGTTGCAGCTGTGTGGCGCATTCTTTGATAATTAAAAAAACGGGTTTGTCTGAAGAATCCAGTTCAGTTTCTCTGTTGAGCTTAAAAGCTTAGGTTTGAGACGGGAAATCTGATGAACTCTGAACGTGGAAGATCAGATCACGCACATGAAACATTCTTATTGTAGTCCCCTTATCAAAGGCTGGCTCTAACCCTCACAAGTCTACCCAGAACAGTTAGGCAGCCCTCATTTCAAAGCCAGCAGTTAGTGTTTGTATTTCCTTTCCTTTTAACATAATGCAACATCCAGATGAACATGTTTTTGTCTCTTATTTTTTTGACAATTATACTAATTGTCTGGTATGTAGGTCTCTTTGCCATGCTCTTTAAAGCTGTTAATAAGAAAAAGAATATATCGGCAGGCTGATTTAAATAATTTCTGTGGTTTACTTAAAAGGCTACCAGAGAGAGAATTATGTTAATGGCAAATTAAAAGAGGAAGGGGGGGGGGGGGGGGGGGGGGGACACAACCTAATTGTTGTACTGTAACTTCAGAAAGTGCTCTAAGGGAAGTTAATTATCCTTTACTGTAAGGTGGCCAGTGTGGTTTACATTTAAGAAGGGGAGCAAAGGGGGTATTTTTTTGCATATCAGTACCTCTCCACACCCCACCCCACCCCCCCCATTTCTTTTTCAAAGTGTTCTCTTTAATACTCTCAACAGAAATTAGCACCACTGAACGCTTTGACCCACTTGCAGAGGCTCAGATCACAGAGTGCGCCTTTGTTTTTCTTCCCCCTTACAGCAAAGAAGTTTGGAGTGGCAGAGGTCCCTGTTGAGACCGTCAACTACATCTCCCATGCAGCCCAAACAAGACTGCGATCGGTGCTGGAGAAAGTGTCCATGATTGCGCAACACAGAGCGGAGACGTGTAAAGTGAGTGCTTCAAAATATGGAAATACACTACTGCCTTATGAACATAACACAATGCTATAAATACTGCCTTATGAACATAACACAGTGCTATAAATACTGCCTTATGAACATAACACAGTGCTATAAATACTGCCTTATGAACATAACACAGTGCTATAAATACTGCCTTATGAACATAACACAGTGCTATAAATACTGCCTTATGAACATAACACAGTGCTATAAATACTGCCTTATGAACATAACACAGTGCTATAAATACTGCCTTATGAACATAACACAGTGCTATAAATACTGCCTTATGAACATAACACAATGCTATAAATACTGCCTTATGAACATAACACAGTGCTATAAATACTGCCTTATGAACATAACACAGTACTATAACTACTGCCTTATGAACATAACACAATGCTATAAATACTGCCTTATGAACATAACACAGTGCTATAAATACTGCCTTATGAACATAACACAATGCTATAAATACTGCCTTATGAACATAACACAGTGCTATAAATACTGCCTTATGAACATAACACAGTGCTATAAATACTGCCTTATGAACATAACACAATGCTATAAATACTGCCTTATGAACATAACACAATGCTATAAATACTGCCTTATGAACATAACACAGTGCTATAAATACTGCCTTATGAACATAACACAGTGCTATAAATACTGCCTTATGAACATAACACAGTGCTATAAATACTGCCTTATGAACATAACACAGTGCTATAAATACTGCCTTATGAACATAACACAGTGCTATAAATACTGCCTTATGAACATAACACAGTGGTATAAATACTGCCTTATGAACGTAACACAGTGGTATACATGCTCTACTGCCTTATGAACATGACCGAGTGGTCTAAATACTGCCTTATGAACGTAAAACAGTGGTATAACAGAGACCTTTAGTGTGCATCTGTAACTATGGATTTTACTTTTCGAAACCAGATAAGTTTGAAAAAGATAATCAACTTTTGCTGCTCTGTAATGCTTAGTAAAAAATAAAATAATGGAACTTGTTTCTTTTGAAATATGTTTTTCCCGGTAGCTGTGGAAGAAGCTCGGTGCACTGTAACTTTCCGTGTTTTGTTTTGTGTTCTTGTGGTTTGTAAATGAGGCTCTGTGAATGTGAAGGAGGGCTTGCGTCTGCCGTCTCTTGTGAAGAAGCCACTCTTGTTGACATCAGCGGAAAAACTGAAGCGTCCTAGAAGGGGCGAGACGCGACTGTCGACGCGAGACCGTTTTTTTTTTTTTTTGACACACGAGGTGCAGCCTCAGCTCAAAACAAAGGCGAGGGAGGCAGATGAGAGGGGGGAGGGGGGGGGGGGGGAGGGGGGCGGCGCGGGCGAGCGTGAGGGAGCGAGGGAGCGGCGACGTGCTCAGATGTGCCGTTTGACTCGGCTCCCCGCGTTACCCGGGAAGCGCGGGGAAGACGGCGAGCGCGTTACAGAGGAGCGCCGCCTGAAAGACACGTACTCTGAAATAAACAATTATCCCGTTAACTTTGGGCGACCTACAGACTTGTTTTTCAAAACTTTAACTGCCTGGTGTGTAACGGGTGTGTGTCTGTGTGTGTGTGTGTGTGTGTGTGTGTGTGTGTGTGTGTGTGTGTGTGTGTGTGTGTGTGTGTGTGTCTGTGTCTGTGTGTGTGTGTGTGTGTGTGTGTGTGTGTGTGTGTGTGTGTGTGTGTGTGTGTGTGTGTCTGTGTCTGTGTCTGTGTGTGTGTGTGTGTGTGCGTGTCCTCCGCAGGATGAGGAGTGGTACGAGCAGTCCACGGACGTGCGGTCGCAGCTGAAGTTCTTCGAGCAGCTGGAGAGGATGGAGAAGCAGAGGAAGGACGAGCAGGAGCGGGAGATCCTTCTCAAAGCGGCAAAAGTATGTGTCAGCGTCCGCCTCCCACGACGGCCACGCCCTCTCCATATCGCCACGCCCTCTCCATACCGCCACGCCGCCTCCCGCGACGGCCACGCCCTCTCCATATCGCCACGCCCTCTCCATACCGCCACGCCGCCTCCCGCGACGGCCACGCCCTCTCCATATCGCCACGCCCTCTCCATACCGCCACGCCGCCTCCCGCGACGGCCACGCCCTCTCCATATCGCCACGCCCTCTCCATATCGCCACGCCGCCTCCCGCGACGGCCACGCCGTCTCCATACCGCCACGCCGCCTCCCGCGACGGCCGCGCCGTCTCCATATCGCCACGAAAGACGTGGATTTCACACACAAAACGTCCCTGCATTGCGCGTGCGATTTGCTTCCTACACATTCTGGACACAATTTACGGGAACTAATGATTAATGAATATGTTTGCTGGATTAAAAACATTCTGCTATGTGTTTGGGTAACTCGAGGGAAACTTTAATCATTAATTACAGTAAATAGGACGAATTCTCAGGGCTCCGTACTGAGGCACTGATTAAAAAGGGCTTTCAAAACCACAAGTTGACTAAATATTTTAAGGATCTGAAGTGGTTTGAAATGAAAACTGACAGCAGTTGAACCCCATTACTACGCGCCCAGGTTTTTGTAGATTTTCTTTTGAAGGCTCATGTCCTCTTTGTGTTTGTCATGAACATTTTGTCATCGTTCTGATCGTTATTGTAAAAACCTGTATGAAAGCGGCTCACCTTGCATATGAGGGTAATAATGGGCTAGCTTCCGTTCTGTCAGCACTGTGAGGGGCAGTTCCTGTAGGGGCAGATGGTTTTACCCCTGTCTGAGGAGGAGTATAACTACATAGGAGGGGTGAGGGACAGGTCCTGTTGGGGCAGATGGTTTTACCCCTGTCTGAGGAGGAGTATAACTACATAGGAGGGATGAGGGGCAGTTCCTGTAGGGGCAGATGGTTTTACCCCTGTCTGAGGAGGAGTATAACTACATAGGTGGGGTGAGGGGCAGTTCCTGTAGGGGCAGATGGTTTTACCCCTGTCTGAGGAGGAGTATGATGCTACATAGGTGGGGTGAAGGGCAGTTCCTGTAGGGGCAGATGGTTTTACCCCTGTCTGAGGAGGAGTATAACTACATAGGTGGGGCCTGACGGTGGGGCCTTATGAACATAACACAGTGCTATAAATACTGCCTTATGAACACAACACAGTGCTATAAATACTGCCTTATGAACACAACACAGTGCTATAAATACTGCCTTATGAACACAACACAGTGCTATAAATACTGCCTTATGAACATAACACAGTGCTATAAATACTGCCTTATGAACACAACACAGTGCTATAAATACTGCCTTATGAACACAACACAGTGCTATAAATACTGCCTTATGAACATGTTTCCCCTCCCCACACATTGTTTGCCAATTTGTCAGTTCAAGAGTGGAGAGTCAGTTCAATAGTCTTTTCAGTCCGCTCTGATCACTTTGGGACAGGGGGCCTCTGAATCCGACAATGGGGGTGTGGCTGCACCCCGAGAGGGAGAGAACTTTAAGAGCGTATGAATTTAGAGCCAGGTAAAGCGAAATGAAATCCCTTTAATCGACCGTTTTAGTTTAAACGCAACAAAGCGTGGTGGTAAGCTAGCAAGCATTATTGTGTGGTGATCAGCAGAGAGAAAGATAATGACCTGGTCCTGAGTTCCGCATCGCTGGTGTCCTAAATTACCTAACATTACTGGAATTTTTAAATTATATATTTAAATTATTTAATTTTCTCTCTTTTAAAAACGTTGGATAGTGGATGGACTCGTGTTGGTCATGAGTTTATGTAGAACCTGAAAAAGACAACGCATTTAAAACAGCTGAAGCACACTAATTCACGACTCGGCTGTAGTTTGAATGAAGGAATGGTAATGTAGCAGCATGATACTGAAACAGGCTAACCCGTTAGCATTTACGAACAACTCTCTCCAAATCTATTGTTAATGAGAGTCGGGAAAACTTCTATGTTGAATGTTTCTCGAGCCATGTTAAAGAGTTCAGAGTGATGAATGAGGTGGCCTCTAAATGTTGGCTTCTCTTCCGCACCCATTCCCTCGTGCTTCAGAGAGCCCGTTCCTCAACAGCCTTTATATTTTTTTAATTTACTTTTAAGTTGCAGTGAACAAATTAAAGGCACATTTGGACAAAGGTTAAGAGAGTATGGCTAAGTCAGGTGACGTCGCTTCAAAGCATGTCTCTGGCAAGCAGTCGCCGCAGAAGCAGCCTACTAGCAGGGCTAGCCATTATTAGCGCTTTACCGCTAAAGACGAGCAGCGAAGGCTTTAGCGCAGGGAGGGAACTGCCCTACAGGAACGGGGATGAACATCAGAGGCAGGCAGAGGTAATTAGTTCATTTTGAACAGGGGATGGATGGTGTCCTGCAATAAGTACTCGCTGTTGTCGGATCCCCACAGTAGCACAAGTCCCCGCTCTAATTACATTAATGTATAATAGAGATGTCATCCAGGAGATAATTACTCCTCCGCTCGCTAGATGAATACGTGACCCGTTCAAGCGTCCAGTTCTAGATTGGACTGACCCATTTTCCATCCCTCATGTGTCACGGCGCTACTTTAAGCAGTGGGTTACGCTTATGTGATTTCTGTTATTTTTACATTGAAGGTAACCGTTGAAAAAACCGCAAGCAAGCAAACAAACAAAAAAAAAAAAAAAAAAAAAACTGGTTTAAATGGGACTGCACTTTTGCGCATAAATATTTAAACGGCATATGTGCCGGCAATATCCACCAACTTTATTGCATATGCTACAGAATCCCTGACTCTTATTGGCTATAACCTGAGGGTTTGGGTGTCATTTGTCAAAACTGGCAGGAAGCTTAGACATGGATCTTTTATGCAAGCAACAAGTCCTGTGATACCCTGTTTCTTGTGCCTTCAGACTAATCATTATCTCATATCATGTGTTTATGTACCGGGCTGTTAAACCAATTGACTGCATTATTCCTAATTCAGTCGGACACACTGGGGCACATGCATGTTCATGTACTGCAGTGGGAATATATTGGCGGTGCCTGCCTGGTCTTGTCAGTATCAAATATGCGTAGCGTGTGAAATACGCTCTCTTAAAACATGCCGGTGGTGCACTAGCTGTGCATAAAACAAAATGGCCGTTTGCTTAGTGCCAGGGCGTAGTTTAGTTTGACCTCTTCAATAAGGAGCCCTTGGAGAAAAAAAAGATTCCCTCCTCCGCCATCCGTTGGGTATGACTCAGATCTTCAGGGACGGTCTTTTTGGACTGCGGGGCAAATGTTGCAGCGGAGATTCCGCCCAGTATGCTAACTGCCTGATGCGTTTAGAGCCGCTTAACCCAGAAAAGCCCGGGCGGTGGGCGGGGGGGGTTGGGGGGGGGGGTGGTTTCTGTTCGCGAGATAGCGAGGAGACGGGTCAAAGGCACACTGGTAGGGTGATTTTTAAATCGGCCTGGACTGCGCCCGTTGCAGACGCACAACATGGCGATGACGGCAGATTACAGAGGCGCCCTGCCCTAAAATGACGGCCTTGCACCGTCACAAATGTGGCATAAGAGGCACACCGGCATGAGCTAAAAATTATATATTGCCTCATTTCAGTCTAATACAGCACCCAGTGCCCTCTGAAAAAGCCATTTCTGCAAAGGCTGTAGGCCCAGGATTTAATTCAATATTGAGGCGAATGGAACGGAGACGACACTGTGATCAGGCTGCATTTCAGAGGCTTCGCCCCATAACGCATGTGAGCGTCTTCATCTTCTCTGGAAGTGACACTGGGCCCAGACAGTAGTAGGCTCTCTGCTGTGATAGATATACAGCATCACAATGCACACGGCAGGGACAGGCTTACTGGGCCTAAGTAGACACTACGCATGCAAATAAAGGATATAGAATCGGTTTGTCATCTATTTCTCAGGTTTGACGTCAAGAGAGCGTGGGGTTGCTAATAATAAAGAATTTTCTTTCTTTTGATTAAAATTTCCTCCGACCCCGGCTTCATTTGCAGCCGAAGACTGAGGCGCGCGTGGCCCCGCGGCGTTGTGTTGTGTTGTGTTGCGTCGCATCGGGCTCGCGCGAATTTAAACACCGTACTCGACACCTTGCATCCTGTTTCCGTTTCGTCAGCGCTTTTTTTGCGCTGGCTGTCACAGACGTGGCGGTCCTGAAAGCAGCTGTTAACCTGCGTTTCTCTCTCACCATGCAGAGTCGCTCACGGCAGGAGGACCCAGAGCAAGCTCGACTCAAACAGAAAGCCAAGGAGGTAAGCCGTGTACACATCATTACACTTGACATTTCAGGGCTCCGACATATTAATTTTTCATGCCTCGCTAGTACATATGGAACACTGTTTAAAAATCTGACTTTAAAAGTTTTAGGTATTATTTGTGTCATTTGATGTCCGCATTGGGGAAGTTGTATCAATTGAGCTCCATAGTAAAGAGCCTCTTTTTAAAAAAATGTAATTTAAAATTTTTTACCCCTCAGCATTTTTGCTCTTTCATTATTGCACTCTAAGCTGCTAAAGAGGTAAATTGGTGTTCTGATGAAAGCCTTACGATGTCTTTTCCCTCTTCACCATGGTACATAACTACCCACTTGCATTATAAAGACTATTATCGGTTCTTTTACTGTAGCAGTTTGGGATTTGTAAAATGGGGTGTGTAAATACAAAAAAGAAAAATATTGCTGTGTTTTTCGAATCTGAAACCATCCTTTGTAGAAGTATCTAGAATTGGAGAGAAAGCGACCAGTCTTCCTTTTGTACTGTTTAGAGGCAAGTTGTTGTTTTTTTTATCCCCAATTAAAAAAAAAACTTTTACATTTGCAATTCCCAAGTGGCTCCCAGAGAGTAGACCAATCTGTTTTTTCCTGGTTGAAACATTGTTTACCATTCCGTGTAAACTTTGTTGAAATTCACTAAAACTTTCCATGAGTTTATTCCCATTTTGTTTTTTTATCAACTGCAAGAAACTACTCCATGGTAAAGAACTGACTAGACTCCATTGTTATTATATGGGCACCACAAGCTCAGCATGAGGGCAATTCGTAATGTTAGTTCTGAAATATGAAGGAAGGGACAGTTTGTATGATCTGACGAGTGTAACCTCTGGACCGCTAAAGAGGTAGCAGGTTCTGAACTGCAGTATACTGATCTTATTTGACTCTTTCTCATGAAAACGAGATCCTGTGTATGCGAGCGTCTCATTGTTTAGAAAATTCCAGATTGGATCCTTGCTCCGCCATAAGTCATGTGTATGTAAATCAAGGTGGGTAATAGGCTGTGTGATGTTCTCGCCCTCTGGCTGTGTTATCAAAGTGGATCTTCTCACCATTAAGTAGCAGAGGCCTGCTCGTCATCAGAGCGCAGCCAGATTAGCTAATGAAAAGCACCGAACGCACATTTCCATTTGGAATCTTAAGGAGAACCGAAATAACGGTTTATTTAATGTTCTCTCTCAGCGACGAGAACAGGACGGCTTTTTGGGGTTTGTAATGGCCAATATTTCTCAGTCCCGCGTCTCTGTGGTTTTCATCACCTGACTTGGCTTTAGGGGAGAGATTGTGTTTGTGTCACAGTTGAGTCTGTCAGCAGCCCGTATGTGTGCGGAAATCTCAGCGGGATAATGAGGCATCGCTCTATTCCTAGGCAGCTGGTGGGGAAGGCGCCTTTTTTTTTTTTTTTTTTTTTTTTTTTTCTTCAAAATTTATTTGAAAGATGGAATTACTCCAGAGTTATATATTAAAATGAATTGCAATGTGAGCCGAAATCGAGTTTAAATATGATCTGCTTGGAAAGGGGAGGGGGGAGGGGGGTGGCGGTGTAGTGCCGGAGGTGGAGTGACTCGTTGTCGGGAAGCACTGCACCGGGCGGCGCGTGGAGCCAGGTTGGGGTTTCTGACAGTGGGTTAATTAAACAGGACTTCACTGTGTCAAACGCACACGTCTAGGGGCCCCTGCACCATCACCACACACCTGCACCGCCGCGCGCGCTAAGACTGGCCACCCGGCCCCTGCTAGAGCCAATGAGTGTAAGCCGTCCCTACGGAGCTGGGTCCACCCGGCTCCTGCTACAGCCAATGAGCGTACAGAACTGGGTCCACCCAGCCCCTGCTACAGCCAATGAGCGAACAGAACTGGGTCCACCCGGCCCCTGCTACAGCCAATGAGCTTAAGCCGTCTGACTGTGCCACGGTCAGTCATTATCAGTATTCCACAGCGAGATAAAAGAAGAAAAGTATCTATCCTGGAGTCACTCCAGAGAGAGCAGCTACAGACACATTATACCAGAGGAGCAGCTACAGACACATTATACCAGAGGAGCAGCTACAGCTACAGACACATTATACCAGAGGAGCAGCTACAGCTACAGACACATTATACCAGAAGAGCAGCTACAACTACAGACACATTATACCAGAGGAGCAGCTACAGCTACAGACACATTATACTAGAGAGCAGCTACAGCTACAGACACATTATACCAGAGAGCAGCTACAACTACAGACACATTATACCAGAGGAGCAGCTACAGCTACAGACACATTATACTAGAGAGCAGCTACAGCTACAGACACATTATACCAGAGCAGCTACAGCTAGACACATTATACCAGAGAGCAGCTACAACTACAGACACGTTATACCAGAGGAGCAGCTACAGCTACAGACACATTATACCCGAGGAGCAGCTACAGCTACAGACACATTATACCAGAGGAGCAGCTACAGCTACAGACACATTATACCAGAGGAGCAGCTACAGCTACAGACACATTATACCAGAGGAGCAGCTACAGCTACAGACACATTATACCAGAGGAGCAGCTACAGCTACAGACACATTATACCAGAGGAGCAGCTACAACTACAGACACATTATACCAGAGGAGCAGCTACAGCTACAGACACATTATACTAGAGAGCAGCTACAGCTACAGACACATTATACCAGAGAGCAGCTACAACTACAGACACATTATACCAGAGGAGCAGCTACAACTACAGACACATTATACTAGAGAGCAGCTACAGCTACAGACACATTATGCCAGAGCAGCTACAGCTACAGACACATTATACCAGAGAGCAGCTACAACTACAGACACGTTATACCAGAGGAGCAGCTACAGCTACAGACACATTATACCAGAGGAGCAGCTACAGCTACAGACACATTATACCAGAGGAGCAGCTACAGCTACAGACACATTATACCAGAGGAGCAGCTACAGCTACAGACACATTATACCAGAGGAGCAGCTACAACTACAGACACATTGTACCAGAGGAGCAGCTACAGCTACAGACACATTATACCAGAGAGCAGCTACAGCTACAGACACATTATACCAGAGAGCAGCTACAGACACATTATACTAGAGAGCAGCTACAGCTACAGACACATTATACCAGAGCAGCTACAGCTACAGACACATTATACCAGAGAGCAGCTACAGCTACAGACACCTTATACCAGAGAGCAGCTACAGCTACAGACACATTATACCAGAGGAGCAGCTACAGCTACAGACACATTATACCAGAGGAGCAGCTACAACTACAGACACATTGTACCAGAGGAGCAGCTACAGCTACAGACACATTATACCAGAGAGCAGCTACAGCTACAGACACATTATACCAGAGAGCAGCTACAGACACATTATACTAGAGAGCAGCTACAGTTACAGACACATTATACCAGAGCAGCTACAGCTACAGACACATTATACCAGAGAGCAGCTACAGCTACAGACACATTATACCAGAGAGCAGCTACAGCTACAGACACATTATACCAGAGGAGCAGCTACAGCTACAGGCTCATTATACCAGAGAGCAGCTACAGTTACAGGCACATTATACCAGAGAGAGCAGCTACAGCTACAGACACATTATACCAGAGAGCAGCTACAGCTACAGACACATTATACCAAATGAGCAGCTACAGCTACAGACACATTATACCAGAGAGCAGCTACAGCTACAGACACATTATACCAGAGGAGCAGCTACAGCTACAGACACATTATACCAGAGGAGCAGCTACAGCTACAGACACATTATACCAGCGGAGCAGCTACAGCTACAGACACATTATACCAGAGAGCAGCTACAGCTACAGACACATTATACCAGAGAGCAGCTACAGACACATTATACCAGAGGAGCAGCTACAGCTACAGACACATTATACCAGAGGAGCAGCTACAGCTACAGACACATTATACCAGAGAGCAGCTACAGCTACAGACACATTATACCAGAGAGCAGCTACATACGTGTCTGTAGCTGTAGCTGCAGCTGTAGCTGCTCTCTAGTATAGCTATACCTATATAGGGCCATTCTATAGTATTCGCTTCCTGTTTTCTATTTAACTTGTGTTTTTTGGTTATTCTATAGTTCAGAATGTATAGCTGACTGTGTACTTCTCATGTTTATTACTAGGGATAGCTCCTACACTGTGAGAAAGCTGTGCTTTGTCGGATTTGCTTTGTAGTCGCGTCAATGACCTTCAATATGCACTTATTGTACGTCGCTTTGGATAAAAGCGTCTGCCAAATGATTGTAATGTAATGTAATGTACAGCTACAGACACATTATACCAGAGGAGCAGCTACAGCTACAGACACATACCAGAGAGCAGCTACAGCTACAGACACATTATACCAGAGAGCAGCTACAGCTACAGACACATTATACCAGGACTATGAGTATAAAGGCTGTGACGGCTGTAGCGTGGCCTGGGCTGCATTCTGAGCTCAGTCGCGGCTGGGTCTGGACAAGGCTAACACGGCTTACCTTTGTTAATGGAGCTTTCTCTGTCACTGATTTGGGGGAATATGGGGGTGTGTTATGTCTCTGCGAAGGCCTTGTTTTAATGGAGTGACTCCAGGATAGAGACTTTCTCTCCTTCTTTTATCTCGCTGTGGAATACTGATAATTACTGACCGTGGCACAGTCAAGTTGATACATTACTTATTTGAAATATGTTATGGGAAAAGACCAATTATAGTTTAATACACAAGAGCCAGTGGCCTAGAGAAGAGGCAAGCGCTGACCAGTGTGGGCAGGGAACTGTGGGAGGAGTGGTCCTGTGAGAGAGTAATAACACTGGGGCGAGGTACAGGGGGGTGGGTATGGGAGAACCGGGGCGAGGCACGGGGGGGGGGGGTACAGGGGGTGGGTATGGGGGAACCGAGCCTCATTTCCCCATTTGTGCCTCTCAGGCCCTGCTGGTTTATTGCTGTGCTGTTCACCCAAATCAAAGGAAAAAATAGAGATACCAGCCGTACCGCTGATAGCGTTTCCCTCACAGGATACTGTGGGCTAAACATTCCCCTGTAACTGTGGTAACGGTGTCTAAGGAACGTGGGTCGTGTTCCGGGCTCTGTGTTTGTGTGTGTGTGTGTGTGTGTGTGTGTGTGTTCCGTTCCTTCTCTTCGTCGGTGTTCCATCGTTAGGGCCAGATTCCGGGCGGAGCAGAGAGCCCTGGAATGCTGCCGCGTCGCTTTCCTTTCAGGCGTCGCTGGACTTCCGCTGCTCGGAGCGTTTTCAGACTCGTGTGAAACGCAGCGCCACCCAATGAGAATTGCGGCTTTGTTTGAAATAATTTTAGTCAAATATTTTCCTCCTTTAGGCTGTTAGATTGTTTTCCCCCGTCTTTTTGAATGCAGTATCTTGAAGTCTGTCATTTATGCCCTCTCAACTGTGTGAATTTAAAATGGATCATGCCTCAAATATTTCTAAATGTTACAAGAAAGGCACCAAAATAATTATTGGTTAATTATTATTTTTACTAGAGTTCTCTTTGCTTTTAGTTTTATTTTATTTTTTAAATTAGCCTCAGGACGCTAGTGAATAGCTGTGAGAATATACAGTAACATTAACCTTAGCCTGCAGGCTGACCTCCTCATCACCATGGTAACCAGTGTTGCCAACATGGTAACCAGTGATTTTGCCACTAGTGCAGTTATTATCAGTATTTTAAGTTTCTTCACCAATTTGTCCAACTTCAAATTAAATTTCAAATTCAAATTCCAACATTCAGTTTTTGTGTTAACCACAGTCTGAACATAATGGAAACGTGCAGAAATTAAACTGCATTTCCCTCCGGTTTAGACCCCTGGTCTCAAGAGCATCAACAGTTACTGAGCCACCTGTGTACCAAAATCCGTCACAAATATCGAGTGAAGTCCTGTTGAACTAGCCTTTTTTCAGCCTAAGCTATGTGAGAAATCGGCTTTTATTCCTGAACATTTCTGGCTTTTGAGTTTCCGTGGATGTGCAATAAATGGTCTCTGTTTCAGGCTTCAGAGTGTGGTCGGTCCCTAAACAGTGTTTTCTTTGCCAAGAGAGCCACGGGCGAAGCCTACAAATCTCACCTAGCCTGTATTCATATTGAACCGTGTAAGCAAGCTTTAAACTTTTTAATGGCTGCCACAATAGATGGCAGTAATTCTTCTCACGGAAGGTTTCAGAGTCCGCAGTGAAAGCGTTTCATGGAGTTGGACGGGGCTTAATTTCATGGTGGTTTAAGTGCTTGAGGAATGGAGCTTGTGGAATTGGACTTTCAAGGGATTTTCATATACATCTTGTCCATTTCAGTTGAAAAATATGATTAATGTAATTTACTTTTTGCTGAACTGGATTGTGCATCATTGGTTTAATATTTTGTTGATTGAAATGAGAGTTCTTGGTATTTTGTTGCTCTGCCAGATACGTGATTGGCTGAAAAAGAAGCCTCTTGAAGCACACGGTCAGTTGTGAGGCGACATCTCTTGAAAAATTGATAAACAACTCTTGAAAGTCATTGTCATATCCAACATCCAACCTCAAAAAATTGTCAAGACACTCAAGATCGACATGTCAAAGTACAAAGAACTGTTTTTTTTTGATGCCTACAGTACTAGTACCTGCAGGCACTTTTTATTCTTCATTTACTTGGGTATTGTTCTTGTTAGTTCCAACGATCCATTGTTTTTTTTGTTTTTTTCCCCCCTTTTCCTGAAGACATCATGGAGAGAAGAAAAGAGAAGGCTTTAAAAGTCCTTTGGTGTTTCCGTGTGTTTTGGAATATTACTAAGTAGTGTAATGAGAAGGGAGACAACAAAAAAAAAACAAGCAGATTTGCCTCAAAGCGAGATTGCGGCTCGTCTCGTAAGTGAGGGTGTATTTAAAGCATGTAGGACCGCTCTCTCTCTCTCTCTTTGTGCACAGTGCAACTCCGTGGGACTCCCGAGACAGGGGAATTGGGTGCGACGGGCAATGCTAGTGGCGAGTTTTCAGACTCCCCGCCTTGGATAGCGGGAGAGGGGGGCGGGAGAGAGAGGACATGTTTCAATTAGGGAACAACCGCTTTGAGAAAGCACCCTAAAAAAAAATCCAACCAAGGAATCTTCACAAGCACCTCCAAAATCAATGACCCAGTGCAGCTTCGCTACACGTTGGATGTACAAAATGAATCTTATTTTTTGTGGGGGTAGATAAAAAGGGGGGAAGGAGTGTGCCAGCTCTTCCTGTATGTTTCCATTAGATTGTCATGTTCACTAATTAGAGAAGGGCTGCATGATTCACCTTGTTAATTAGGGGTGGCACACAAAGGCCCCCCAGGCAGTCTGATAGGAGGGCCCAGCCTCCGAGCCTGCAGTCACTCGCTGTCTGTGAACTAACTCTTCTCATCTACCTTCCAATTTTCATTTGAAATGAATAAATCATTGAGATCTTCCTCTTGGAGTGTGAATATATGAGTTCACATCGTTGCGAGATGCAAATTATACGTGATCAATAGAAGGTGATGACTACCCTATCTTTTTTTTTTTTTTTTTGTCTTGCAAAAGGCACGCAATGCCGAGCGCGGTGGCACGTGTCTGACAAAGCACGTGAAAAAAACATTCAAACGTAAAACAGCGACATTTTCCCCTAGATAAGCACGTTTTTTAATGATCACCCCGTTTATTTCAGCTCAGTAAAACTTAAATATGCATATGTCAAATCAATTATACGTGTGACAGTATTACCATATTGTGAGAAGAGTATATACCCCTTAGTAGGCCTGTTGTGATGGTACCAATACAAATGGAATAAAGTGACTGTGTTGGCCTGCATAGACAAAAGGCCCAGACATTCATACGCAGAATAGTGGAAATGGAGAAATATTGCCTAACACAAAACGTTTCATTTGCAATACACTACCTTCATATGTTAAAATCTACTGCAAGCCATCATGCCCAACGAGCAATGAGTACCAGAAAATATTATTCGATCACACCGCATTGATCAATAATATATTTTTAAAAAGTGGCGCTGTTTTTAGTTAAGCATGATTATGAAAGAATCCTTAGTATACATAATTAATATTCTCTGGTACGTTTGTAGAGGCTTCATAACATGTTCTCCCTTTTCAATCTGTCTGGTGGTCAGGTTAATAAACTGCAATTTATTTACCTAATTACTGAAGGACCAGACCGCTGTGTCACAAGGGCACGATATTGCATTGCATGCTGGGGTCAGCCATCTTGTGCTCATAGCCCATATAAATTCAGTTGAAATCTTTATGATTATAATTCCAAAGGTACCTTAGATTCGGAGGAAGTGTGATATCAAGGCCAGCGTTAACGGTGTAGATTTCTGTCGATAGGAGAGCATTTGGCGCTTCACAAAAGCCCTGTTTAGTGCGAGTGTGCAGACTTGAGGTAACAGGAAACCCAGCTCCCACAGTCCAGGCTGCAGCGTAGTGTGTTTTGTATGAGGAACAGGATTGAGTAAAGCAAGCAGATAGGACTCAGGGCGGCAGTATGAGATGGATGTGGAGGGAGGCTATGCTAAGATTCAGCCCAGGTTAAGAATCCCTGCTGCTGTGGGTGTTGTGGCCACCGCGGCCTCCCGTCGCCCCCACCCCCACCCCGGGGACATCAAAGACGGGGGTGAGATCAGGGAAGGCACCCCGCCCAGCTTTTATGTTCCTGCCTTTCATAGCGGATAGCGCCCTCCCTCTCTCTCTCTCCCTCTCTCGCTCGCGCGAAAGCCCCGCGGCAGTGCGCCACGTCAGGCCCTCACAACGCAACGCGCGGCTCGAAGGACATCTGTCTGCTCACGTCTGTGAGGCCCGGGGGATGGCCCAGGGTGGGGGGGGGGGGAGAGGGGGGGCTTCTGTTACGAGCTGCGCGGATAGAGAACAGCAGGTGAGGAATTTGGGTTTAAGGAACACATCCTCCTCTGTGTGGGTTTATCTAAGTGGCTTTGGGTTTCGTTTTTTTCGGGGGTTCCGGGGAATTTGTCTCCCTGCCAAACTGCGAGTGGTGAATGAGAGAGGGAAAGACACTTCATCTTGGCAGTAAGGACTTCACTGGGGTGACTGGTATCCCCAAGACGAGGCTCTGATAAGGGTTGTTTTGTGCCAGCCGTTTAAACGAAGCTTTTCAGAAAAACATTCATTTATTTATTTTTTTCATATTTTAATAAGAATGCTTATTTTAGACCCCTATGCACATATGAATAATTCACACGCAAAAAAAAAAAAAAAGGGCCGTACCGACTAAGTAATATTCAGCCACACGTCCCAGTATTAAAATATTTAAATTGCACGCATGCAATTACAACACATTTTTCATTTAGTGCGGATCTCTGATGGATTTGAGCATCTCTCAGCCCGGGCCAAAAGAGCCGCAGTGCTGACACATTTGATTTTTACAGCCAGACTTTCTCGACAGCGTGGAAATTATTGCGGTAGGAGTTTCTAAATTGAAACTGAACATTTACCAGATACTTAGACGTGAACACATTTATTTACCACTGCCTCAGAGGCTTATAATTGCAGTATAGCTGAAATAGCACTTATATTCTCTATGGCCTGAGCGCTGATAAGGATCAATCGAATTTTAAAAGCACTGCTCTGCTCTCAGGCTCCCCTTCGCTCCTGACCTTTGTAAATGATTAGAGTCTACAAGTATTTCTCTCTGCTTCCAAAGGGCAGCCGGGCAGCCTGCTGTAACTGCCATTTAAACTCCTCGTGAGTTTCTAATACTTAAACAAAGACACTGATAGAACCTGGCAAATGTATATGTTGGGTTGTGTGTGTGTGTGTGTGTGTGTGTGTGTGTGTGTGTGTGTGTGTGTGTGTGTGTGTGTGTGTGTGTGTGTGTGTGTGTGTGTGTGTGTGTGTGTGTGTGTGTGTGTGTGTGTGTGTGTGTGTGTGTGTGTGTGTGTGTGTGTGTGTGTGTGACATGCTGTATTTAAAATGTATTATATATGATTCCAATTCTAAGAAACCAACGAAGCCGCTGTTAAATCCCACTGCTGTCAGCCCCCTAAACAATGGTGAGCTCGCAACGGAGCAGTTGTAGGATCGGCCCCACCGGACGTGCATCGCTATGGCGATTACTGGCGATTATCTTCGCCAGACGGTACTGGTCCTAACCATGGGAGCACGTTGGATGGAGAGAGCTGAAACCAGGCCCGCGTTTAGCATGTGAAATAAAGGCCCTATGTGGCTGTAGGGCGTAAGGGGATTGTATCTGGTGCCTAAGCGGAGATGGGCATCCTTGATCCGTCAGTGAAATGACACAGGGCCAGACTGGCCAGGCTCTGACCCACTGAATGTCTGTTAGCTCTCTTCCAGGGACTCATTTCCTCCTGCTTTCGGCTGTGGAACAGTGCCCCGCCCTAATTGCCCTGCCTGGGTCGAACGGTGACTGCACTATCCTCAGATTTAAACAGTCACTGGGTGCGTCCCAATAGTCAAAAAATGCACCCTCCCTTCCTCCACTACCACCTCCTCTACTCCGTGCCCCGGAAACGGATCTTTGTGTTTTAATCTAATGTTGCTGATTACATATTAATTACGCATTAATGGTTACATATTAATTAATGTCTCGATGCAAACCGCAATGTCAGGTACATTGTATACTGTACATTTAAATACTTGTACTCGAAACGTTCTGGCAGTTTTGCATACTTCCGGGTAGGAGAGAGGAGTGGTAGTGGGGGAGTGGAGGAAGGGAGGTGGGGAGTGAAGAGTATTGGGACGCACCCACTGTCTGTGTTAGCCTCGCTGGGCAAGGCAGCCGTGCGCGCTCAGCTCATGCAACGTGCGTGACTTCCTGATCCATTAACATAACCCCCGTCTTAATTAGCGTGTAAACGCTCCCTCTGTTCATCTCCCTCTCAACCCATGTCTTCTTTATATTTTACTGGGGTGTAGGGATCGTTTTAGCATTTCGCCGTTTCCGATTGGAGGATTGTTCGCGAGCACGTCCCTGTCACCTGATCTTGTTCTCGGAATCATGGAGTATTTTTGGGTTCTGTGTCGTTGCCGTTATAGTTTTACTGCTGTCTGGATGTTTGTGAAATATGCGCTGTGAAATGTGAAGTGGCAAGGAGCTGAAGGCCGTGTTTTGCTACAGGCTTATTAAAAAATAAAAAGCTGAAACGACAGAGTGCATGTTTTGCATTCGTTTTTACAAAAAATTTAAAAAAAACTCTGATTTCCCCCCCCCCCCCCCCTCCCCCCATATGGAAATGTAATATACTGCAGTATATTTTAAATATATTGTGAAGATAATTTTGATATATTTACAATATATACTGCAGCATATTCTGTTTCCATAGGGGCCCCTTTGCCTTGGACCGAGTACAAGGTGAGGTGAGGTGATGACGCTCTCCGCATGCTGCCCCGCGGGGGGGGGGGGGGGGGGGGGGATCACGAGTCTGGGGAACGGGACGGCCCCCTCGCAGCGTTGCTGGCTAGCCGCCCCGCGGGAAGGCCTGACATTACCCGAGGAGCGGAGCGCGGCGTGGCGCTCTCATTTCATTTTGCACATCAAAAAAAAAAAAAAACACAGCCATTGCAGAGTATGTGACCATTATGGCAAAGCCAGTGAAGTGTACACAGAAAATATCTGACAACATCCTGTCAGTTTACCGCTGTGTTTGAGGAGGATCATTCAATAGACAGGAAAGTGAGGGAACTTGGGGACGGGGGTGGACGTTGCCATAGACAGTAGTCCAGTTTATAGTACAACTACTTACTACTACACGTTGTTTATAGTAAACTAGCTTCAACACCTGGAGAGAATAAAATCCCAGTACTGGTGAATGGTGCTTTTTTAACAAAGAGATTATAAACATAGATTTCCTGAAGTTTGGCTTTGGACTACTATAATTCAAGGGGTTGCATGTGTGACGCTCAGACGGCGTGTTCACTTGAATCGTTGAGCTGGTTCTTCATGTAGCTATGCGCCCCAGTGTCTCGTGGGGATTCTGGGCTGTTCCAGGGCTGACTTTGAGTCCCGCGGGGTGTCACGCGATCGCCATAGCGACGCCTAGGTCGGGAGGGTTTCAGTTGGCGGGATATCCCCAGAGTAATGGCGCGTCACGCAGTCCTGGCGGTCTGTCTGAGCCAGCTGTACAGTCAGCGCAGTCAGGGCAGTCCTCCAGTGCCCAGTGACTGTGCAGCTGAGCTGGTGGATCTGAGCGTTAAAGGAAGCTGCACCCAGATGCATGAGTTTGAGAGCGTACGTCTCAGGCAGGGTATGAAATTAACTTTAACCAACTGCCTGAGTGGCTTGTGGATTCTAATCACCTTTTACAATATAACACAACCTGGTCGGTTACCAGGCAAAGTCGCTGCTAGAGTAAAACATTTTGCCAGCCACAATCAAACTTTTTACCAGCATTTGGCTGGTGGCTGGCGTTCATTTCACACCCTGGTCTCAGGTCTCTCATATTTAATGAGTTTGGTCCAGCAATGAGACTGGTTTAAAATTGAGTTTGGGGAATAATGATGTGGGTCAAGGGGATACTGCAGATACGTTTATATTCTAAATATACATGGGAGTTTTTAAGCATGTTCAGTGAACTTTGAAATAATGTTGTTAAGGCTGTGCTGAAACTGCTGTGGTTTTCTCTTTCTCTTCAGCGTGTTGTTTTGACGTACGGTCTGACCCTCGTGTTACTTTTCGTCTTTCAGATGCAACAGCAGGAGCTCGCTCAGATCAGACAACGGGACGCCAATCTGACAGCGTTAGCCGCCATCGGGCCGCGTAAGAAACGCAAGCTGGACTCGCCAGGAGGCACATCTGCGGGGACTGAGGTAAGAAGCTGGGGGGTTGTCTCGTCTCGTAACGTCACCTCCCCACTGGCATAGCTTGGTGCCAGCCGTTCGCCGTTTCATTGTCTTCTAGTAGTCCGTACCATTAGTCAGTCTCCTTAAAACCGTGCTTATGTTATTAAATCTGATCCAGTGTGGGCGCCTTCTCTAAATATGCTACAATAAATCATAAAAATACTAATAATATTCTAGTCTCACACATGAACTTATTGTAACATTGCTCAATGTTAGTGCACAAAATACAAACTTGAGTTCTTATTGCCAGCTAGCTTACTGGCGAGACATTCTTTATCACAGCTTTTAGAAAAGGTTAAAACTAGGGGAAGGTCTATTAAATGGAAACTTCGATGTTCAGTATGAAGTAATATGGGGAATAAAATATGAAAGTGCACACGCTTGCAGGGGCAGACATAATGAAAGGCTAAAACGTGGCGTAATATTTTTAGCTAAACCGCAGATAACCGAGCCTATCTGGCAAGCACAATTATTAGCTTTAGATGCAGGAGGAATTTCGGCTGGGAAACTACAGAAGGATGATTTGTGTAAAGAAGGGTCTCATTATGGCCATATTTTTACCGTCACTGTGGAGCTGCCACACTTGGGGCGAGCTGGAGGTAAATTCACCTGTAATGGCTGTACGTTAGCCTGCCCTGCGACATGATCGTGTGTTCACCCTGAGCCCAGTTGAGTGAAACGGAAGTTATTGGGCCTATCCAGTGTAAAATACTATCGCTAGGAAGTCTTGCTTCATGCTTACTCCTAACTAAGTAGCACAGAATTGTTCACATGTCAATGTGTCATGCTTAAAAAAAACATTTAAACTCCCTGCCGTACACCAGAACTGAACACATTTGCTTCTCCAAAACGTGAATAAGAAAAGCACCAAACTCAAGACTTCTGCATTTATTATTATATTATTATATATGCATACATTATATGTAATATGTAATGTGTAATTCCCTGGGATCGAACACACCACCTTTGTGTTGTTAGCGCAATGCTCTACCAACTGCGCCATAGTAGGTATTAGTCCACTATTTAGAATGTGACGTATGTGGCTCAGTGGGGTTTGGTTGGATACATGCTCATGTGTGTATCGATACGCAGTGCAGTATCATTCATGCTATATATCATGTCATGGCATTCATGCGTCGCAGTGAATATTGTATCATGAAGAACGTGCCACCAAACAGCCCTGATGTGAACCAGATGGCGTACCGCTAACATGCAGCTGGATTGGGTCTAGTGTAAACAAGGTTGTTTACAATGCTGTCTGTTGAGGGCTTCGCCGTTTTACGCAGTCGACTCAGTCGCCCTATAAACATGTCCCTCATGCCCTTATCTTGAGGTAACGTTCGTCTGTACCGACGGACAGCGGGAGGCTAAAGTCTACTCAGCCGAGCCTCAGCCAATGCTGTGGTACATCTCAATCATTGAAGCTAGCTATTATGCTAATTTGGCTTTGTGTGCCAGTATTTACTCTATGATGTGTATGGAGTTTAATCAGTTGTGCAGTTGAAGGATTAACTATTTTCGTTTTGGATCAGAACATAGGTGTTTTTTTCCCCCTCAACGCTTTGTTCTTAAATTTACTGGTATTGTTTTTTGTTAATAAATATTGGTAGTGATGGGATTAAATGCTGGCAGGGGAGCTCTTTGAGCCATTGCTCCAGTGCTTATCCAACTGGAGAATGAACAAGCTATTCCAGACCCTCCTGCAGAAATCTCCTGCAGCTCCACGCCAAAATCAGCCGAGGTGTTTTGTTAGCCGGTGTTTTCTCGGTTTGTTCGTTAGTCAGGAAACGAACACATTTGTTTTGAATGGTGTCATTTGTCTTTAGGATATGAAAGGTACACGAATGAATGATTTTACAAAATTTCCGTACGGGATGCATCAGATTATTGTTGACTTTTACCTGAATTCTAGGAAATTAAATTAACTTTTTCACCCGCTGTCCAGGGTGGCTTGTGGATTCTAAAAATCACCGGCCATTTTCAATATTTTTTCAGCTACATGACCTTTTACAATATAACACAACCTGGTTAGTTACCTGCTAAAGTGGCTGCTAGAGTAGACAATCTTACCAGCCACAATCAAATTTTTACCAGCATTTGGCTGGTGGCGGGTGGTAATTTCACAAAAGCTGAATAAAATGCTGTGGTAGGGCTGGACTTAGTGGTTAATTCCCATGCGGCCTAACGTGCCTCTGCTCTAAATTAAGTTATGGTTGAATGAATGAAGTTACAATCCAAATTCCCATTGGAATCAACAGTCAGTATATTTGGAATTCTGTTGCTGGGTTACGCATTAAATGGCTGACCCAGGTATGTAATGTTTATACGGTAAAATGTCTATATAGTTTTTTTTAGCAGTGAAAAATGTGTCACTCCAAGGAGAATTTTAGTATTCTGGATACTCAAATCAAAAAAATCATTCAGACGTTCAGCGTTTTAGGAACCGGTTTAATAGGTTGTATCTTTTTTTTTTTTTCCATTTGCAATCTGCTTCATAGAAGAAGAGTAAATGTATTCAGTATAAAAGGCATAAATAACTAAATAAAACCATTACTGCTGGTGCTTGAGTGCTCTGGCTGCCTCTGTGTGATGGGCTTGTGAGCCTGTAAAGGAAGCTTCAGCCAGGCCTTTCTAAAACAGCTTCAGCCAGGCCTTTCTAAAACAGCGTCAACCAGGCCTTTCTAAAACAGCTTCAGCCAGGCCTTTCTAAAACAGCTTCAGCCAGGCCTTTCTAAAACAGCGTCAGCCAGGCCTTTCTAAAACAGCTTCAGCCAGGCCTTTCTAAAACAGCTTCAGCCAGGCCTTTCTAAAACAGCTTCAGCCAGGCCTTTCTAAAACAGCGTCAGCCAGGCCTTTCTAAAACAGCTTCAGCCAGGCCTTTCTAAAACAACGTCAGCCAGGCCTTTCTAAAACAGCTTCAGCCAGGCCTTTCTAAAACAGCGTCAGCCAGGCCTTTCTAAAACAGCTTCAGCCAGGCCTTTCTAAAACAGCGTCAGCCAGGCCTTTCTAAAACCATCTCCAGTTGAAAAAAAAAACGAAAAAAAACAAGCAAGGCGTTCAAAAAAATTCACTTTTTACGTCTGATTTTTTTTTTTCCGTGTCCGGCCTGCGTCTAATTAAAACCCGTACTCCCATCATGCACGGCTGCAGTGGGAAGAGGAGAAGAACGTTAACTTATTTTCACTTCATTTTCACCTCCTCGCATTTCTTCTTGGTTTCGCACGGGCTGGGAGTGCCGGCGGGCCTCTCTTTCCTTTCTCAAGAGCAAAGTGAATGTGACTTTTCTAAGGGGGTCACAGGATGCCTGCGGGCCCTGTGGGGTGTTGCTGGACTGCTGCCTGCTCTCAGCTTAACTGAAGGGCTTGTCATAGATTTCATCTCCACAGAAATGGGCCGGGAGGCTTGTTGCCAGGAGCGCAGCCAGGCTGCATTATGAAGCCCACGCTGATTATTTTCCTCTGACATCGAATCCTGAGGTTTTTCGCATTAGTCCCAGACAAAGGCAGCCCTTCACTGCAATGCCAGAGCTGAAATTAGGAGTGCATAATGACCTCTCTGAGAGCTCCTGTTGCAATCTGGTCCCCTCGGACTTCCTTAGCCCGGCTCATTGATAGGAAATAAGGGAAATAAACTCTTTTTATTTTTTATTTTTTTTATTTTTTATATATATATAAATTTTTTTTAAATGTATTTATTTATGAATTTTTTTGTTTTGTTTTGCGAAGGTGACTTGGTGTTGCAAGCCTTAGCCCGGGACCCAGACTGCCAAAGGGCCTGAAAGCGATAGCCGTTGAAGACCGGAGTGTCTGTCTCGGGCTTGATCTGGCCCTGCAGTACTGAACAAAGGGGTCTTGCAGAGCTCCGGCGGGCTGATTAGCCACAGGGCAGCGGGGGCGGGGGGGGGGGGGGTGGTGGGCGTCGCGCTTCCCGCCTCCGGGTCACGGCTCAGACAGGGGGTGGGGCCTGACCCCCTGCTCTCAGCAAATGTTTGCTTTTCCAAGTCCACTGGGAGGGCGAGGGATGACTGAGAGGGACACGTTGCCACTGCAGAGCCCCAAACTGCATCGCCTGCCTGTTTTTAATCCAGCCCCCCCCCCCCACACGATACAGGAGGACCCTGTCAGGCATCCACATTCCACCCAGCGCATTAATCAGTAGAAAATGATTAGCCTGTGGTATGAAATGCATGACTTGCCAATGAAATTTATTTACCTGCTCGAATTATAGTTGCCTTGGGACAGTAAATATTGACATGGCCATTAAATATTTATTCCCTGTTTTTAAGTCTCATATTAAGTAGCCCGGTTTTTTTTTAAATTTTTTATAAAGAAAGAATGGGTTTTAATTACATTTCTTGCTATGTGCTTCTCTGTGATTTGTGGGGTCTCTATGCCTGGTTTGGTTCAGCCATATTGGGGTGCGTGCTGGTTTTCTTGGTCCAACCAGGCCGCGTGAGCATTGTGTGACATTCCAGTCACCGGGGCCGGCATGAATGAACCAGCCGCATGCTAATTATCCAGCCACTTCTCCCATATCTTTGCTAAGTGGCTAAGTAGCACAGTATATGTACAGAGATAAGCTTTTTTTTCTCCCCATCTCTATCAGTTAAAACGATTTGAGAGGATGTTTGATCGTGCCTGGGAGAAGTCATGGAGTCACGGTGGAATTTGAAGTATTCTCTTCAATATTAAGAACAGGTTGATGTGTTATATGCACTCGGCTGTTTTGACCCCCAAACTGACAAGTCAAGTGTAAAAAAAAAAAAAAAAAAAAAAACAAACCCCACTGTAGTGGAATATTTTTTTAAACGAGACAACCCTTAATGTCAGTAATGAAGAGAATAGGAAAGTTGGACTGTGTTTTTCAAAGATAGGAAGTTGCCGGTTTATTTGAACCTTGTACAGAACCCCTGACTCATTTAATAATATGAGTGGTAATGGAGCTGAGGACTGGAGCTGTTTCTCACATCAAGTCCTGTTTGTTACGGGGGGATTCAGACTTGTTACGGGGGGATTCAGACTTGTTACGGGGGGATTCAGACTCGTTACGGGGGGATTCAGACTCGTTACGGGGGGGATTCAGACTTGTTACGGGGGGATTCAGACTTGTTACGGGGGGATTCTTGTTACGGGGGGATTCAGACTTGTTACGGGGGGATTCTTGTTACGGGGGGATTCAGACTTGTTACGGGGGGATTCTTGTTACGGGGGGATTCAGACTTGTTACGGGGGGATTCAGACTCGTTACGGGGGGATTCAGACTTGTTACGGGGGGATTCAGACTCGTTACGGGGGGATTCAGACTCGTTACGGGGGGATTCAGACTTGTTACGGGGGGGATTCAGACTTGTTACGGGGGGATTCTTGTTACGGGGGGATTCAGACTCGTTACGGGGGGATTCAGACTCGTTACGGGGGGATTCAGACTTGTTACGGGGGGATTCAGACTCGTTACGGGGGGATTCAGACTTGTTACGGGGGGATTCAGACTCGTTACGGGGGGGATTCAGACTTGTTACGGGGGGATTCAGACTTGTTACGGGGGGATTCAGACTTGTTACGGGGGATTCAGACTTGTTACGGGGGGGATTCAGACTTGTTACGGGGGATTCAGACTTGTTACGGGGGGATTCAGACTTGTTACGGGGGGATTCAGACTTGTTACGGGGGATTCAGACTTGTTACGGGGGGATTCAGACTCGTTACGGGGGGATTCAGACTCGTTACGGGGGGGATTCAGACTCGTTACGGGGGGATTCAGACTTGTTACGGGGGGATTCAGACTTGTTACGGGGGGATTCAGACTTGTTACGGGGGGATTCAGACTTGTTACGGGGGGATTCAGACTTGTTACGGGGGGATTCAGACTTGTTACGGGGGGATTCAGACTTGTTACGGGGGGGATTCAGACTTGTTTGGCTCCGTCCTCTTTCTCATGCCGGTCTCATACAGGAGTGTGTGAAAGCTGGGCCGGCCATTTAATAGCAGCGGTGTTATTTTATTTTATTTTTTTCATTTGAATTCATTTCACCTACTTTGAGAGTATGGATCAGAAAAGAGAAAGAGAGAGGGAGGGAGGGAGGAGGGAAGCAGAAGGAAAACTGATGCCCTTTCCTGCAGCTAAATTAACAGGAATCACGTGGAAAACAATCTGAGCCTCATATGAAAAGGGGAACCATTAAAATTAGCCCCGAGCTATGGACTGCACCCAATATCAGTAAAGCTGCGCTCACTGCAGATGTGGAGGCTGGCTTACAGGCAAACTATGCTGTGTTCTATAGCTACAATTAAAATCAACCCCTCTGCCAAAAAAATGGAGGGGTGGAGGCGGGGGAGAGGGGGGGTGGGGCAGACATGAAACATCAAAGACAGATTGAAATGTGTAGTTGGTAATAAGAGTGGTCCTTGGGCCCTGCGGATCTCCATGGTCGCTTGTTAATGAGAAATTTTGACCTCTGGTTTGTAAGTTAAACTTGTAATCTTGGTTAATGAACTAAATCAATCCCAACTTTGAGTCTATTGTTCCTCCTTGCCACGCCCACACCCAAGACCCCTCCGTTTCTCCGCCTGGGACTGTAATGGCCAGATCTTCAGACGGATAAACAGGAAGCCCTGAGACGGCAGTCCTGAGGTGACACCACCTTTCTCCCCCCTGAGTGGATGGGTGGTGCAAAGACACACTGCAGAGGATGGAGTCATCTCTCCCGCACAGCCCTGAAATAGACTTTATTACCTGTCATTTCTAGCCATCAGAAAAGGATGTATCAATAATTTATGCCTGGAGAGAGAGAATGGTTTGGAGACATTTGCATATGCATGATATGACCAACTGCTTGAAGTTGACGCCTGTGAGCTTTCTACATACTGTATACCCTTTATACTTCGAGGAAGTATAAAGAGACTGATATAGTTTGTACGATGTTGGCAATTTATTTCTAAACTTTGGCACCGTATGTTTTCTGGCGATGTCTCCCACTCACTCTTTGGATTCAGAATTATTTGGACGTTTCTCAAATTGGATAGGGATGAGGGATGCCTTTTGGAATCTTTTCAGTTTAATCTTCAGGGCATGGCATACCATGTACAAAAGAGGCTTTGTTACTCATTTTCTCTACATAAACTAGGACAAAGAAATTTAAATATACATTCTTATCAATCCATTTTGGAATATTTAAGGAGGTTAAGGTAAGGCAATTAAAAGGTAATTAAAATTTAACTCTGATTCAAGTAATCAATTTCAGGGTATAAAACTAGAAACTGGAAAAGCAAAGATATAGCCTGGTAAGAGAAACAGTATTCATATTCCAGACTATATCTGCTTTTTTGTTCATATATACAGAACTCTTATATGGTACCCAGTACGGTACCAGATTCATGAATCCTTTCTGAGTATGAATGCAAGTATGGAACGCAATTGAAAAGCTCCAGGATGATATGAAGAGCTGAAAAACACAAAAACTATGCGTGTGGGCCTTTAATGTCTACCTGCAGTTCTGATGTTAAGCACAATGTCCTTTACCTTGACCCTGACCCCTGGGTAAGACAGCTGACCTTTTCTAGCAAGCAGCTCAACTGGATTTCCCAGCCTGCTGACATTGCCTCGTGAGGAATTACTGGTCATTTATTGCTCTGAAAGATACTCAGCGGTAAATAAATGAGTAAATAAATCAGGAGTGAAATGGGAGAATAATCTTACAAAAAATACGTTTATCAAAAAATAAAAGAAGGAGAAGAGCTGAGAGAGAGAAAGGTGTAGATTGCCACGGAGACGGTCGCGTATGAAAAGATAACACGCTTTCTCAGGGGACATCGAGTGGACAAACAGTGTAATCTGGGGACAGCGAATACGTTCGACCCGGCTGGTCAAAGGGTGCTGGGAAAAACAGCGGTGTGACAGATTTGTGAGACGTACGCCCCTATTGAAAGCGCAGATGACAAATGAACCCTGCGCCGTGGTGTCCTGACATGCCCAACAGACTTTGATTAAACACCCTTGTCCAAAGATGCTAAGATCAGCTCTGTGGAGGCAGATGGAAGATGCTGCGGGTGGGGGGGGGTGGGGGGGGGGGTTCGGAAGGGGTTGGGTAGCGCGTGGGGGAGGGTTCTTCAAATTCGTCAGGAGCCTCCCAACACATCCAGCACAACAACAGCCGCCCAGCACGCGGCCCTTCCCTCAGACCTCTAATCTGTGATGTCAGAGCATGCGTGCGCCCGTTGCCCTTTCAGTCAAATCACCGCAGCGCCATTTAGTCTCCTCACCTCAGCGAAGAGGAGCCTGTTAGACTCGTGTCAGCGTGTAGTGAAAGAGGAAATGTTAGTGCGTGACCCGGGCTTTGGCTCGTAGCTCCCGCGTGTGGGCTAGCAAAAGATCACGGCCAGTAAATGAGTGACGCCTACAGAGTGTTTTAGACCTGGGTCAGCCCAAGCACTGTAAATGTGCGGCTATATTATGTGGCTATTGAGTGCCTGGGGCCTTTCTTAAAGAAATCCCCCGTATAAGGGCCATTTCAACCGGCTGGTTTGGATTAGAATAGAGAATAAAATCATGGTATGAATATATGTAAAATATCATTTTAATTAAACTGCGGTGTATTTTTCAGACCTCTAATTTATTCATGTGCATATTTTCAGCTTGAATATGTGAGATACTTATATGTGTGCGATAGATAATGCATATATGTGCATGTAAATTGTATGAATATGAAATATAAATGGTAGTAACAAAAAATGTTTGAATTATTTCCCCTCAATAGTAGTGATTCTTACACTCATTATTACTGCCTTTAATTTAAGTTTGCACTGTTATCTTCGTTAAATATACAGTTTTGACAACAAAGTTGAGCCTCGGGCACTTAAAAGATACCCATCTTAAAGAAATTAATTACCTCCCTTGTTAATCTTGATATGATTAAAATTATGAGGAGTGAAATTAGCAGCAGTTTTGTGTTAGTTGGGGACATGGAGGGACTACGATGGGGTGGTTCAGTTTGCTGGTCAGGGAGGGTGTGGGATGGAGTACCCCGCAGGATTGTGGGAAACCGCCGTGAAGCCGTCCTGCAACTACGTTCGAGCACTGCTCTTCCTGTTTTTATCAGCTTACTCCCTTTCAGCCAAATGGTTCTCTCAAATAGGGCCTTATATGTGAGCCCTTTTACAAAATAAGAAATTCGCCATTTTCTTGTCATCAGAATCGCATTTTAGGCGTCTAACTACTCCTCACTCTCCTTGTGTCTTCAACACCTGCTGTTTGAGAGCTTCTTAAGATAAAGCCGTTCGTTCATACGTGGTGAGGATGAACCCAGAGTTATTTGAGTTCTTTTGATTTAGCACGTTTAGCACGATTTAACAGCTGCTCTGCCTTTGCGTCCGCCAACGTAGGCGTCTATCTGAGATTTTCCGGTGCCGTAGCGCTCTGCCATTAGCAAGGAGCCGCAGATTTCTCTCTCCTCTTCATTAAAGTTGGTTTTGTCTTTATTATTTTAGTTGACAACATTGTGCGGCTTAAAAGGTTGGAGCCTGAGGAAAGAAAGTAGTAGAAATAGTGGAAATGATCTTTCATTAAAAACGGGGAAAGAGTGTGGCAGGCTAGTGGCTGGGGAACGGCGGAGAGAATGATAAAACGTACAGAGCCGGCGAAATGACTCCACGCTACAAATGGCAACATAAACATCGAGAACCCAGTTCCCTGCATGCGTCAGGATTTAATTTACTTATTTTTCCATGCGGAGGCAAACTCGGGCACATTTTCACATCGGTGAAGTCCATCTGTGTGTTTTGAGCAGCGCTTTACCAAATGATTCCATTGTTCTCTCTCCCTGATCAGCTCCAAGCCTCCTCATATCTCTAAACACACAAAGTGTCTTTACACACAGGCTTTTTGAAGTCCTGCAGGTTTTTTTACATTTTTTTTGTTCTTCAGCACATACGGGATTTATTTTATTTCGTTGTGATTTTATTTATTTTTCAAGACCTGAACATCATGTGGGCAGTGCGCTCTGATCAAACGAACCCCCGAACGTGGCCTGAATGTGTTTATTTGTGAGAAGAAGCTTGATTAAAAAGAGGAGCACAGTATTGTTTGCAGATGGAAGAAGAGCTTAATTTATGCATTGAGATTCAAAGCCTTGCTTAGGCAACCCGTCTGACACGTATAGAAGAGCAGGAAGAGAATATTTAAGTGACATTCATTAAAAATCAACCTTGAATACGTGTCCCTTATTTGGACTGAATTAAATCTGGCGAGCGTTGTGCAACAGAATGCGGATTACCAGCTTTCGTTTATATATGTAACTGCTGCAAGAAATGCAGCTTGTTTAAAGAGCTGTGGGGAAACCGCTTGAAAACTTTGATATTTAGTGTGTGACTCCGTCTCGGACTGAAGCTCGGTGGCGTCTCCTCCCTCCCTGTGCATTTGGACCTGAGGATAGCGCATTAATGTAGTTTAGGAAGACCCGGCCGAACACTTAGACAGGCCATAATATTTCAGTCTTATGAGGAGGGTTAATTGGGTGCTATTTGTTTTTCTGAGCTCCCAACCCCCTCCAGTTCCTCCCAGCTCAATCTCCCTCCCTGCGCCCCCCCTGCGCCCCCCCTGCTGAGTTATAAGGCACAGAGCCAAGCTCTTGGGACCTTTGTGTTGACTGTTGATCCTCAGCCAAGCCAAGGCCGCCACGGGCGCCACCACCACCACCCCACACCCCCACCCCCCACTGCCGCCACCCCCGCACCCCGTCTCTACGCTCACGCCCAGCCTGCCTGCTGCGAAGCACCCCACACACTGCCCACATCCTGAACCACTTCTGCCCACCGCGTACGGCCAATCTCAGGGGGCGATAGCCACGCTACATTTCCCACGGAAACGGTTTTATATCCAACGAAAAACAGGCTCCCTGACTGCAGCGACGGCCGTTTTCCAGGCTCTAGAACATTCTCTACATTATTTTATTATAAAGGACACATTCCATGTTGTCCAGGCTGTAGAACATTCTCTATGTTATTTTATTATAAAGGACACATTCCATGTTGTCCAGGCTGTAGAACATTCTACATTATTTTATTATAAAGGACACATTCCATGTTGTCCAGGCTGTAGAACATTCTCTATGTTATTTTATTATAAAGGACACATTCCATGTTGTCCAGGCTGTAGAACATTCTACATTATTTTATTATAAAGGACACATTCCATGTTTTCCAGCTCTCACCCCTCCTTCCCGTTTTTCTTTCCTCTTCGTTTTTGCTGAAAATAAATCCCAGCAAGGCTAAAATTAGCTCCAGAAAATGGTGCAAGTGAATAAACAAGCTTCTCCATTAGAGAGAATGGGTTATTGGCTTACTTGCCTCTACTCAAATGGCGGGCCATTAAAAGTGGTAATGCGTGCCTGCAGCAGTGCCTCGAGGAACAAAAGGGGGCCAAGGAAGGCATATTTCACATGCATCAGACACAAGAATTAAATAGACCAATGTTCCCTAAAAAGACTGAAGTACATCTCTTTCTGATGTGCGTCTTGGGCAAAAATGCATTGATCTCAGAATGTCCCTTGGCAATTATTAAATATTAAATCCAAGTCACACTTTTCGACTCAGCTTAATTTTTTCTCTCTCTCTCTCACTCCCATTTGATCAATTTTAACAAGTTAGGAATGACTTCTAACAGGAGGAAAAAAAAACCTTGCAGTCTTAACGCCTCCCATTGAAAACACCCTTTGTTATATTTTCTCCTGTATTTTTGTAATCTAAATAAAAGAGCGTGACGGCACACTAAGGTAACGTCGGGGCGAACCTTCAGCTACACTGCTTGTGAAAAGCACGAGACTTATCCAAACCATTCGCCCTAAATACACTTTTCTTATCTACCTCTGCTGTTTTAATCAGTATTAATACATTAGCATTTAAGAACATTGAAATGTAATATATTCATGATATTTCTGGTTGTTACTGTTAATGGTGTTGGGTAGCTGTATCCCGATTTTGAACGTGTGATATGTTAATTTGTTAGTGCTTTGCCCTGAGATTTGGGGAAAGCAAATATTTGTCAGGCAGCTTTCATTAGGGGCAGTTGCCCTGGCGACCGTGCGAGCCACAGGGTCTGGGCATCGCTTCACTGTCCTCCCAGATTATTATGGGGCCTGTAATTAATGGCCCAAATCGTTAAATTTATCTCTGATTTCAGTAAATGTATTCGCCCCAGCTGTTTGACAAGGTACACAGTTCATTAAATCACATTGCGTATTCGTCGCTTGCCTAATTAAGATTTAGAATCAATCATTGCTTGTGTAATGTAGAGTGCAGCCAAATTTGTTTCAGGGGAACATATGTTTATTTTTTTAGGATTGAAGCAATAGTATCCGCTTCTAAGAGCCTCACCATTAGTGAACTGACTGCAATGGGAATTAGACATCCTGAGCTAATTAGCAAGCACAATTAGGTATGCAGTTCTGCCATTATTTCTTTTGGTAAATAATGTCACAACCTATTCACATTTTAATATAGTCAAATTCATTTGAAAAAGGGAGAAATTATTTAGCATTCATTATTTAAAACTATACACAGGACCATAATGTTATTCTTTGTTAAATCGGATAAATGGTACACTATCCATTTGAATGATGAATGGATCTTTGGGTTCGCCATATAGATCTCCACTGTAGGATACTACAGCGAGAGGAAGTAACGTTGTGCAGGTATGATTTAGAACATGTGGTCCACACATGAAGTTAGATTAGAAATGCTACGACTAAATGAGGAACTTTGTATTAATGCAATGCATTGGAAAAAAAAGCTCATTATGCACAAAGCATTTAGAGGCTAATCAGTCCTCCTGTGACCCTAATACTGTGGAGTATGCAAATATCAGGCTGGGGATTCGTCCATTCAAAGAAACGGAGCAAAACAAGGAACGAAACAATATAGCCCTGTTGTGGTTGGAAACGTTGAAAGTGGTTGTATACAGAGCTTCCCTGATGCGTCATATATACCATGCATGCGGCCATTTCAGTGCATTGATTTCAATGTATTGTTTACAATGCAGCCATGGATTCAACATAACTACACCTATGCATTGTTTAATGCATGAGTGCGGCACAATCATTGATGTGTTCACATTATGTAAGGCATATAATGGCACAAATAGTTTTCACATGTTCTCGTGATGTCATTTTACACCGTGTCAGTCTGTTTTGTTATATACAAACACAAAGCGTTTCATTGGTCTGGGCCAGTCATAACGGAACAGGCAGTGCAGTGCAGTGTGCAGGCTGATTTGAGCTTCTGGGTGGTCCTAACCTGTCGACGGGCCTTTAGTACGTGCATGTGGTCCCCATTACCTGACCATTACGCCAGGCCTCATCTGCGCCGCCGTGTCCTGATTAGAATGTACGCTGCATCGAGGAGCGAGCCGGCGGAAAAGCCAAATGTGTGCAGAACTGAGCGTGCCTGTTTAATAGAATCTCAACATTGGCTTTGAACACAATGGTTCTCAGCGAAAGCGCGCGGGGGCTGTTTGGCTACCAGGCGGCCCTGCGGGGCGTTTTAGAGCAGGCGCACCCGCGGCCACCAGCCAACGGTGCCAGGAAAAAACTGGAGAATTTCCTTTTACAAGGCGAGTAATTAACATCGCGGAGCAGGGTGTAGATTTAAATTGAGTCAATATGTAGATAGGGATTGCACATATACAAATTTCGTTTCAAAGGCAAATTGTCTTTGCAGGTTGCCAAAAAATGCTGCACAGGGCCCAAAGAAGCCAGTAGAATATGTATATTTATTTTTTTAAACTCGTGAGGCTACGAGATGAAGTGGTACTGTAGAGCCTGTGAGGTTGTGGGGGAAATGGAAATGACACCACGATTCCCTGTAACCGAAGAAAAATGGGAGATATTTGTGGAAAGAGACGTCCCCCGTTGACCCTTCACCTCTCGTGTGTTTTTTCCCTGGTCTATTTAGCGTCAGGACCAATGTGGACAACACTAAATCTACCGGATGAGTAACTGCATGTTGTGGAACATGCTTATACCGACCACTGTGTTTTTATCTAACGCTGCCATCTTTCAGCATGTAGCCAACACTTAGGAGGAAGAAACGGTGTTTTAGAGAGCAGAGTTCCTCAAATAAGCACAAAACTGCATATTTTAACATATTTTAACATGCAGTATAGGTGCTGAACTGAAGGGTAAAAGAAATATAAATTCTAATTTCCATGTATCCTGAATCATAGTTCAGTGTATGCTTGATTTAAAATATTTATAGAGAATTTAGTTTCTTTGCTACATGAATTTGATACCAATTGGCATGTTTTCTATGGGCATGAAAGCATAATTTGATTCATAAGGCAATGTGATTCATTTGCAGAATGTTTAGAACCATTTATATTTTAATCTAATATTCTGTTAGTTTCACAAAAATGATGTAATGCAAGTTGAAAGCGGCATTCTTAAAAGTCTTATTCACAGACAATGTTCAAATGTTTTTTCCCCTCGAATTTGACAGGCTTCCATGTGCCTTGGAATTTAGCTCTAATCGTTCAGAAACCTTTCATGCCCGGATCCCTTCCCAACATGCGTCACATTTGTATTAAAAATTACGACTATACTATTTATGCCTTTCCCTCATAGAAGTCGACACGTATCTTGAAGTGAGGCACTTTTTCACTTCATAGAAGTCCCCTTGGTTCATAGTTGACACTTGCGTCTCATCAGGAGGGAGTTGGGAAAAGGAATGCGGGAGCAGGACTGAGGAGTTGGCAGTTGGGGAAATATCATTTATTCCACATTTGTGTCATTTTAACTTAAAGGACCGATTCTATTTTTGAAATTTAAAAATGTAACTGTTGCGGTCTCATTGCCACCCCCTCCAGAACTGTATATTCCCACATTGGACATAAAAATTTCACAGGCAGTGGTTTGGTTGTTTGGCGGTCTGTTGTGAAATGGGATGTCAGGTCATGCCATTTTCTCTCAGACGGGGACAGTAGGTTGACGGTTGATGTTAATGACTCATTTCTCGTATTGTTAGCAGGAAGGAGGGAGAAGTTAATGATTAATTTTTTTTGATTCCTTCTCACTGATTTAATAGGAATTTTCTTGTGTGGTGGTCTGTTATAATAGCAATGATCAGCAAAAGAATATTATAGAATAAAAATAACAAACTACCTAAGCAATAGATCACGAGAGAGTGCGTTATTGGAAATATAATCACTGCGGTGACGTCGCAGCAACGAGACCGCAGGTCGAGTTACGGAGTACTCTCCGCAGGGATTATATATCCAATAACGCAATGAACCTTGAGTGATCTATTGCTTTTATACAACAATGTTAACATAAACGTTTAGCAAGTAAAAATGTTGAGACAGTAACTTTTGATTAACTCATTCTTTATTTCGGATTTTTATGCTTCCTAGGCAACGCTCTATAGAACGCGTCTACGCACTGGCAGTGTGGTTATGCTAAATACCAGCACTGGTGGAATGCATCTCGGCCAATGGCGTTACTCGTTCGGATCTCATTGTTGTATAAATATATATACTGTATATTTACTGTATACTCTGCAGATATCTGAATATTTTCATACTTGTTTCACTTATACAACTTGGATAATGCAAACAATTATTTAATTAATGTCCTTAAAATTTCTATTTTCCAGGAGTCTTGTGGCCAATATGAAAACTGTTGTTTGAAAACACTGAATAATAGTCATTTAATATTAATGTTAATCAGAATTCATAAATCTTTGCATTGGTTTAAAGGTGATTATGCTCCATAGCCTTTATCTTTTCATGTGGTAACATCATCATGGTAATAGTAATAATCCTGTCAGTCTGGGTCAGGTTTTGGTTTATTGTGTGTCCCCATTTAGACTGTGCCAAGAGACCAAAAAGACCCCACCATAGTGTTCAGGGGGTAGTGTCTCCATGCACACGGCTCTCCGTTGCACATCGCTCTGGTGTTCTACTAAGCCAGGATGAACGAGTCGGTTGAAACATAAAAACCTCAACAAATGACACTGCCTCGTCTGCCAGACCATTTCTCTGAAGCCCGAAAAACCAACAATCCCTCATTAGTGGGGACTTCTGAAGGCCAGGATTCTTGATTTGAGACTCATTACGATTCCCTTATTTTATCTTTAATTGGGTTCATTTTATTTATGAAATGGCTTGAATATTTAATGCCGTAAAAAAAAAAAAAAAGTTTCACTGCTGATCTCATGTACAGAAAAAGATACTTGGTCTGATAATTCATCCTGATTTTCAAGTACATTTAAATGGTCTTTGCATTTTTTAGTACTTTGGGTAAAGAAAAGAAAGCATTGTTAGGTTTTTTTTTTTTTTTTTTTTTCAAAGCCTTGTTTTGAGCCTCAAAATTATTAGCAGGAGCTACCATCAAATGAGATTTTAATAAAAAGCTTTCATGTATCAAGCGGTGGGGTTCAGTGCATAAATCTTTGTATAGTTCTCAGGCCAAAATGGCACCCCCATGCAGCTTCTCCCAGATGAATTCAGTCTGCGTCTTTCACTAACAATAAAATTAGCTACATCTTGTAGTGATGATGCCAACCACAGTATTGTCCCAAAATCCAGCCGTATTGCTTTGTTCGTGAGCTTACCAACATTTTTTCGTGAACATGCCAAATTAACAACGTTTCATTAATTTGCTCATCCACAGTTGTCTAACAATAACAAAGCATGATAAATGTTTCTTCCCATGATAAAAAGATGTTCTTCCCTATATAAAATAGCTTTTGTTATACCCTGGTATAAAAATAAAAAAAAGAGCGAATGTTTAACGTTTCAGGGCAAAGAAAGTTTGCAGTGCTTTGTGTAGAGAGTGCATTGTGTGTGCTAGTACACTGTTTAGCTTGGTGACCCTGTGACTGTTTTCTAAGGAAATGCAGGAGCAGCCCTGTAGAATTCAGCTTTAGGGTCAGCTTTCATCTTCGCTGTAACCTGTGGACTAAGAAACTGGAGGCGATGGAATTGCAGCTTTGTCAGTACACCGCTAATTAGAAAATTCCTGACCTGAAGCGAGATGTTTTAATTATGTGTTGTGTCAACGAGTTTGCAGATTTAATCCACGGTTAATATACATTTGACTGTAAAACAGCGTTGTACTTCACCCCGGATCAGATGGAGAATGACAGGATTTCTTATTCGTGTTTTTTTTTCTTCCCCTCAGAGTGACTGTTTCATGTAACATTATGGCTTTTTGTTGTGGCCTTTTCTGTAATACCGCGACATGCTCAAGTGGCCGTAATTAGACAGGGGAGGTGAGGCATATGCCGGTGAGTATCTGGTCTGACGCGCGTCGAGCTTGCAGCGGCTGCTGAGCCGCGTGCGTGCGGGCGCACGAGCGAGCGAGCTCCTCCGTTTGCGAGGCGGTCGGGGGAAAGGTAGCGAAGGGTTAAAAGAGAAATTGAGCGGGGATGCTGGGGGCAGCAGCGCTGCAGAACATAGCGGTGTTCGTGCGAAGGCAAGTCATTTCCCGAAACACTGCAGACACATGCCCCGCGGCCGTCTAAAACCTTTGGAGACCAAAATGGCTGCAGGAGTTAGAAGTAATAAGGTGTTTTTGCCTTCTTTCTCCTTGACTGAAATTCTGTACGGTTGCTATGCATTGCCACGGAACAACGTGGCTGTTTTTATGCTTTATACGGGGTATTAAGATGGTTTGCAGCCGGCCATTTTTAAGATTTGTTGTTCTATAGTTGGGGATTGAATTGAAGTTGTTTGTTTTGAATTTAATTCCTCCATTTTTCATCAGGATCAGGAAGGCAGCGGCTCTGGTTCTTTCTTTCCGCTGCATTTCTCCTCTATGTTCCCCAGAGATTGTACAAATCCCAGATGGGAGAATGTAGCCATTTTGATTATTTTAGATTTTATTGTAATATGAGAAGTGACAAAAAGGAAATAAATTGCCCTGCCCCTAGGAAAACAAAGAAAAAAAGATGTGTTTTACTTTAGCAAGGGTGAAAACATTCTCCCGTTTTACGATGGCTTTTACTGGGGCATCCAGGAGGACAGACTGCAGAATTTAGTTTAGGGCTTCCCCCCTTGTCTCCACCGGTAGCTTACGTGTGTCTTAATGCATAAAGCTGGCATATTAACCAAGCCTGTCACTACACTGACCCTGCTGACTGTGTACAGAGCCCAAAGAGTTTCAATCCTCTCTGCTAATTGTGCAAATCTTACCCGTCTCGATTTTGAGACTGCGGTGGGCGCTTTTATTTTGACGCACAATGTACATTTCGACATCTGCAAATTGTTACTCTAATTCTTTATACATTTATTAGAGCTTAACTAACTCCACATCAAATACATCACCCAGGCAATGTCAAAAGGCCAGGGGCGATTTAACCCACATCTGTTGACTCTTTCACAATGTCCTCATCTTGCGTCTCTGTATTTAAAAGAAAACATTTCTGTTGTTAATTAATGGTTCGGCATAGGAGAAAGGGTAAAAAAAACAAAAAACAAATAGCTGTGGATGAAGTATTTTTCCCCCCTCAAGACTCGGAATTTTGGATGGGGAGCAAGAAGAAGCTCTTTTCCAGTTGTTGGTATTCCCGTTGTAAACATGGGAAAAGGAAAGAGATGTGGGATACAGAAAGAGATGTCGGATGGCGAAACTGCTTTGTTTGAAAGTTAACATGTGGTATAGCTTTGCTGTGTGGCACTCAGTCAGTCAGTGATTATGCAAATGTGGCTCCGCCCTCACAGCGGGCAGTAAACCCCTTCACTGCGGCCGGCGTTTCCATTGGAGCTGCACGCTGTCAATCAGCGGAGTTTGTTTTGAGTACCGCCTCTCGTCTCAGCGTGTCACATTTCGTCCGCAAACGGCACTAGGCACAGCATCCAGATACCCCCTGTGTGTCATTTAAGCGGCCAGCTGATAAATTTGGCCTTTCTTCGACCCTCTTGGTATTTGCTGCAGTGGGCAAGTCACTCCTTCAGTCAAATTGGACAAGGCCTTCCTCTACCAGTTGGTCAGCTGATTCAGTTTCTCAGTACTGATTGGCTGTCGTGACTCAAAGGGAGTTTCTGCCCTGTGAGGTGTTGTGTTGGGGTTGTGTAGGGGTTGTGTAGGGGTTCTTGTGATCCAGGCAGATGGGAAGACGGATTGGAACCTTTCGAGTATTTCCGTACAGGTAGCATATTAGCATCTGAGGTGATGAGGCAGAATGCCACCCATCGGTGTTGAGGATGGCTGGGTATTCATTCGTATAGCACAGCGGTCTTCCACATACGCCTGCGCATGTGTGCTGGTGTCGAGGCTGTTCAGTGCCAAAGGCTGGGAGTAGAGGCTATGGGGGAATATCTGTGGGATGGGGTCCTGTTTGTAGGGTCCTGCTCTGGCTACTCTACCCATAAGAAATTATGCTGAAACAGAAATTAGCGATCGCTGCTTGGAACGCGTGTATGAATTGAAGAGGAACAGCTGTAGGGCTTGCTGAATAGTCCGCAGTATTAGTTGCCAGAAGTACTGATAAACGTTGCCAGTGCTGCGGTTTACTGTGTAGTCATGAGATTGTACGTCCAAGCCTGCAAAACAAACGCATACCCTCGACAGACTTGCAACACTACCCAAATGCGTATAGGTGGTTAACTATCAAATTATCACCTTGATAACAAACAAAAAGTCCTTTTGTCATTTATACATTTATTAATAAAGAATGACACGATCGGCTGTCCAAGGTGTGTGATTCTTTCTTTACATGACAAGTAACTAATTTATTCTGTTCTGACATGCATGCTTGATCCTGATATTCCTCTTGGGGTTTATACTGTCGTTGTGACCACACATCGCAGTCTCTGTCTTGCAAGTGTTTGCAGTATATCAATTGTTGAGGGGTTCATTGTGTCGTTTTTCATGAGAAACTTGACGAGTAGCTTAACTGTCAATCGCCCCCCCTAGCCTGTTACTGTGATTTTAATGATTTATGTACTATTCTTGCCCATATCCTCATTCTAAATAACGGTTAATAATATCAAAGTTATGGCATATACATTCATTGTTCTGATCTCATATGGCAAGAAGGCCCTTGTGGGATCATGGTAAAATAGTCAGATCTAATCAAAGTTTGCCCTACTTTAAAATACTGTTGTACTGATTTTCCTGATCTGTACACAATGATCTGTACCTTTTTGAAAGCGCTTTCCATTTGAGTGCATACTGCATTGCATCCCAATAAGCTGCACCTAATGAAATTTAGTGTTCCACCGTAGGTCATTAAAATACTGGCAAGAACTGGATAAAGTTGGGAGCTGGTTGAAAAAAAATTAAATAATGAATGCTCAAATTGTACTTGGGTGACTTCTCATAAGTATTATTTTCATATTCTTTAATATTTGGTATGTATGAGTTGATTTTGTTTCTTAACAGTGTCAGTGGGGTAATGGGATGTCTTTGAACTCGGCCAATGCCTGGTGCTTCCCCTCTGGGTATGATACTATGACCAATCGAGCTCAAGCATTGCTTGCTCTATTTTGACTGTTACATGCACCAGTATTTGAAATACATGATGATCACTGAGCCTATTCCTACACCTCTTCTTACTGCAGACTTTCTATGCTCTTTCTCACGTAGGATCATGAATATATAAATACATGAGCAGTGACTGACGTTAAACAAGCCGGAAATAGTTTCTGCATGTTTTCGGGCTTCCTACATCTTTGCTAGTGCACATGATTTCATTTGAATATTCGTTCACCTGCTAATCTTGCCGGTCTTGTCCAGTCTTTTCTAGTCTTTAGCTAGACTGGTGTATCGTAGACTTGTTTCCTCGCTTGGTGTCAGGGTGTGAAATTAACTTTGATTGTGGCTGGTAAGATTTCTACTCTAGCAGCCACTTTGGCAGATAACCAACCAGGTTGTGTTATATTGTGAAAGGTAATGTGGCTGGTAAGATGTTTAAAATGGCTGGTGATTTTTAGAATCCACAAGCCACTCTGGCCAGTGGAAATGTGTCCATACAGTATTCTTAAGGTAAATTTTACATGTTAAGTATAATGCTGTTATAATGTTATAATACAGTTAAATCTACAGTAAGGGAATTGGGTCGTTTCCTGTATTTTAATAACCTGGATAGTACCATAAGTCGATTAAATTAATACATCAGTAATTACATATTTAACTTCATATTTTCTAACGTGTTGGAGTGCGTTGTTTTAAACATTTGATGGGCGTTTTAAATGATGCTGAACGAGCTGAACGTGGGAATTAATTCAGCCGCTTTTTCACAACAGCTGGATTTAAGTGGAGCTCTCTGGCCACCTCACAGCCTGCTCTGACTGCTTAATGAGGAGAAGTGCGTGCGTGCGTGCGTGCGTGCGTGCGTGCGTGCGTGCGTGCGTGCGGGGGGCGGAAGAAAAAAAGAGCGTGTGAAAAAGAGCGCTATATTGACTGTCCACGGAAGGGGCCGGGGTAACACACAAACTCTCTCTTTGCACGTTATCTACACTGTCATCTAGAGTCAGCTTTGACGTGACCTACTGATTGCATTCTCAGCCGTGCGTTTGCCCAGAATAGCCATGACTCATAAGCACATTATATCGCTTTCACGTTCATAATTGTAGCCACAGTCTACAGGCTGCTCTGTGGAGGCGGGCGGGGCCCTGTTTGGATCCCATCCCTGTGAACCGGGCGCGTCCTGACAGCCTGACTGGCGCTTCGTGCTGAGGCAGCAGGCTTTTGAGCTCCGCTCTGCTGGCCAAACGCTCTCCGTTAGCCTGGCAAACCGGACTATTAACCCCTCAGCCCCGGGGTGTCACCCGAGCCAAATACAATATTTGCAACACCACCCAGGTCTGATGCCATTCCAACTCAAAAGGTGCTGATCGGCAAAAATATAATTTAAAAAAACAAAAAAAAACCATGGGACAGAATGAGGGGGAGAGGGGGGAGGGGAGAGGGCTCAGAAACGGCCCCACCGAGAGAAACAGAAACACCACGTAGTTGGAGGCAAATTTGGTAATTTGCTTGCTAATTTTGGCCCCGTTCTGTAATACTGAGGAGAAAGTGTTGGAGATCTGTGATGTCTGAGTAATTACAGACAGGACTCTGTGGCTTTCCCTGTTCTGGGGAGCTCAGTGCTTCATGGCAGCTCTGTTGTAGGTTGTTGGTTGTAGGTTGGTAAAATGTTGAAAATGGCTGATGATTTTTAGAATACACAAGCCACTCTGGCCAGTGTATGCTTGTATTGTTACAGGAGGCTCAGAAAAACTAAAAATAAGTATTTTTAATGCAACGGTAGGCTGAATTATGACTTTTTCCAAAAATAAATTTGTGATTTTTCGATATAATCTATGAGAATCTGCCATGTTTGCTATGGTCTACTGTGCAGTGTCTCAAAAAGTTGCAACTTGAACATTATCTAAGATTTCCAAAATGGCGCCATATTAAACTCATACTAGACTCAGTATCCACATCAGGACAAAACCAGACAGACAGACAGACAGACAGACAGATTAAGGAGAGAACTTCCTCATTCCTGAGTTTTTAACCGTCGTGTTGTGTTCACATTTTATGACGCCTTTTATGTTTGGGGTCAAATTGACCCCAAAAGTTTCAACTGACACAAAACTATTGGAATAGAAAGACATTTTTATCCCTAAATATTAAAAATCTGTGATGAAACATTTAATTTTAGGGCCTGAGGTAAATCAAAGTTTGTGAAGTTTAAAACCGGTATGGGAAAGTGCCACCAGAATCTAAAACTAAAAACTAAAAGAAGGTTTTTATTAAACTAAAAGAAGATTTTCTTACATTTTATACAGCTACCCCACAAATGACCCCACACACCACCATTGTATACAAAATTGGAGCAGGACTTTAGAAAATATAGCGTAAACATATCTATTATTGTGTGTTTACTATTTAATCTCAGCTAATTAGGAGAAATCATATAGTGTCAAGATGAAAAAATAAGGTTTACTGGTTTTTTAAGAGTTGTCAAACATCGAATCGGGTCAAATTGAACATAATACGAGTTAAAACAGAGACTGTACTCAACACAAAGCTGAGGGAAATCATCTGGAAAATAACATTTTTCCAATAAACATCATCAACGGTGATGGGAAAGGATCTTTGCATATGTAATGAAATGTTTTCAGGTTTTAGTGACGTGTCCGTGTGTTTTGGCTGCTTTCTCCAGTTCCCCTCAGCTTCAGGCTGCAGTGAGATTTTAGTCACGGGTGTGTACCCGGGTGTGTACCCGCGAGGCCATGATGAGTTGTCCTTGTGCTAGCCTGACTCCAGCGCTTACGCCATATTGCCCGGGGAGGAGTACCATGTCTCTCTTGTGCGGAAATAGTGCCCTGTTTGTATTTTAAGTGGCCCGCAGTGAAATTTACCAAAACTTGTGTGTGAGGAGAAATGGCCTGCGTGCTCACTGGGAATTAGCAGGGATTTCGCACGTCTACGATTAGGCTTCTGATCCCACCTGGCTGCTTTGCGCTGGAATAAGCACGTGGGCGGGAACAGCGCAGTGGCGCGGTTAAAGGACATGCCTCGACCGAGCGGATGCAGCGCGTGACTGCGCCCCGCGGCTGGAGCGTTTGGGGGGGGGGGGGACACACCCTGGGGTGTGGCGTGCAGCGCGTTCCCACAGGGAGATTGGGCTAACGCTAACGCTGCTCTGCACAGCGTCGTCCTGCGCAGGGTGCAGGCCCAGAGCCGCATTCCTGCACGTCTCCCGGACCCCCCGCGCTGCGCTCAGGGGAGGTCTCTCTCGTGTGAAATCGCGGGGCCTGTGTGTCTAAGTGGCCGTGGCTCGTCTGCGTACGTACCTTTAGCCGCAGACTTAAGCCTCTCGGATCCACGTGCGCTCATCGCGCGGCTCTCTCTCTCTCCGTCCGAGCCTGAGAGCCGCGAGCGCCGCTCGTCGCCGCAGTAACGCAAAGCCGGCTCCCTCCAGGCGCGTACACCGTGCGGGTCTCTCTCTCTCTCAGCCTGGTACCTGGCCTGCCCCTCCCCCACACTGTCCACACTTTGGCAGACCTGTTTGCTGCCTGCCTGTAAGTACCTGACTGTAGTTAGTCACTGTAGGGCGAGGCGTGGAGCAGTGCCCGGGGGCTTCTTCTGCTGCGTTTTCATCTGAAGGCGTGGTGATGGAGACGCAAGCCACGACTGGATCACCGACGGGCCTCTTTGAAGCCAGAGCACACCTCCGAGCTCTCCCTGCCTCTCCTCTCTTACACTTGTGAAGGTTTTTCGAAAGCGATCTTCACCGAATCTCAGGAAAGGTCAGACGCTTGAAAGGATGCATCTGTGTGTCTTTGCTTTTAATTGTGCAGCGGATGAAGGCGTACTGCCCTAAAACACGGAGAAAAGATTCCATTTTAGATGCTTTTTTTACGAGCTCGTAACATCAAAGGCAAATTATAATGTTGTAGTGCATAACCTTACAGAGCCTGTTGGTATGGCTTAAAACAAACACTGTCATTTATGTTGTTAGGAAAAAAAAAAAAAGAAGCATTTTCGCTGATGCACTGCAACTATTTCCCTTGTTTTCTTAATGCCCCATGAATGTGCACCACGCTGATGGGTCTCCATGGATACAGACAACAACATGGCAGTGTTTGCGTTACTGGCAGTCGTGGCAGACTTATTAAAGTGGAAGAGGAAGAGGCAGAATTAAGTGAAATCAGGTTTGGGCATGGCATGCGCACATCCCCAGGCCCCCCCATTCACATGCCAGGGAGCTGCTGTTAGTACAAGGCCCTGCTTCACATTTTCCCCCAATAATACGGGCCGGGCCGGGCCGGGCCAGGCTCACCTTAGCAGCCCCGCCCCGTCGCTGCACCCAGACGGAGGACGTTCGTCAGCCGAGAGAAACTGGTTTGATCGGTCCCGTCCGCCGGCCCTTGTGAGTGCCAGTCTTTGGCATGCTAAGGCTGTGAGCAGGCCAGGTCTCTTCTGATTGGCCTGATGAGGGAAGGTCATTCTAATTAGGGTCTAATTGAGGTTAATGCCTTGCTCCCCCCGTGCGACCCCATTTCACCTTCTCCCAAACTACTATCTTCCAGTGTGATGGCATAGGATGTGAGGCGGCTCCCCGTAACGACAGTGTGTGCGCAGTCTGGTCTGTTCTGATCTTTAAAATGATCGTTTTCCAAGCAAATGTTGCTTTGTTAAACTATATGGGTTATACGAAGGCATATATTGTCATATTTATGGTATAGTGATGCTTACAAACCTGAACAGCGTTGTGTTCTCTTTTCTCCTGATGATTGCAGTTAACCTCAGTCTATAATGGTCTGTTTATGGAGTGCAATCAATATGATTGTTTGAGGGTGTTTTGGGGTGTTTGAGGGTGTTTTGGGGTGTTTGTGATTGAAATGTCCCTCTTATTTCTGTCTGCCTGTAGATTATTTCTGTAGATTCAAGCTGGTATTTTGTTGATGTGCTTTGCTGGTGCTTTTCATCTGACCAACATAATAATAATAAGAGTATAATAATAATAATAATAATAATGCATAATAATAATAGTATAATAATAATAATGCATACATTTCATTATGTCAGTGTTCTTACAGCTGTATGTGTTTTATACATTTAGTTTTTACCTTAAAATGCAATCCAAACTAACGTTCCTGATTAGAAGGGCATGTCATCTTGGATTTAAATACGATATTGCTTTTGTGATAACATACACAGACCTGCTTTTCAAAGATGAAGGACTTCAGATACTGAAACGTGTTCACTCACCTTTGCGATCTGTGTATACATTAAATCCATAATCACCATGACCTACCGCTTCACATATAGTGATATATAAATTAATAGCAAATTGTTTTCCGTTGTAATGGTGGCCTCTGGACTTAATTTTTTTTCAGGAATTAAAATAAATAAAAAAAGGGCAAATGAAATGACAGCGTTATGGAAGGGCGATGATGTAACGCGCTCCGTGTTCCTCCTCAGATTTCGGGGAGTTCTGCGGACTCCCCAGCAGGCACCTCCTCACCCTCCACCTCCTCGCGACAGTATCCCCGGCAACGCATCACACGCGTCAACCTCAGGGACTTCATCTACTACATGGAGCAGGAGCGGGAGACGACTCACTCCCTCTTACTCTACCGGGCCTTGCTCAAGTAGAGCCGCTCCCCTCCTCTCTCTCTCTCTCTCTCTCTCTCTCTGTTTCTCCTGCAAACGTGCCTTCCATTGGGTTATCTCGCTTTGTTTCAGCATCTCCGCTGCGACCTTCCAAGTTACTTTAACGGGGGGGAAAAAAAAGAAGAGAAAGACAAAAGAAACTAAAATGGATTTTGCATCTCCCTGGTTATCGCTCCAGAATAATAACGAGAACAAAAGAAAAACGCATAGATTCAGGATGGTAAAGACGGCCATGTAAAGCCTGGGTTTGAGTCGTACATGTAACCGTGTGTTTGAGAACTTTCACACGTCTGGCTCCCCAAATATTTCATGCCTCTCGATGGGCGATTTTACTGAATGAACTATCCCAAAGCGATGGATTATTGATTGTATATATTTTTTAAAGCAATATATTCCAAATGTTATACAACAGCCTACAGTGTTGATTAGGAGTGTGTCAAGTTTGGGTCATTGCATTTCAGGAAAAATAAGTATTTAAAGTTTTGGAAACTTGTCAACTAGCCTATCTGTATTTTATATTTTTGGAACGGTAAATTGTTTAGAATTGAGGGGAACAACAGCGTAACAGGCACTGAACACAATTAAATGTAAATAGTCGTTTTCTTAATGGGTTTGACGAGCATGTATAAAATTTTAACGCCATCAATATTTTAGCATCAAAGTAATATTTAAACGTTCACATGTGAATATAAATTAGTCTGTTGTTATGTAAGATCATGTAAGATTAATTTTTATCAAGGTAAAAAGACACTTGGTTATTTTACTTGCAAACACTTTGTTAAACCTGAGGCTCGTTGATAATCCGGCTGCAAACTGTAGATCCATAGACGTATATCATTCTTGAGCCCCATTTTTTTTGTATCAATATCAACAACTTTAAATACAACAAAGGAGGATGATTTCAACTGTTGGATTATGTCCGGAAATATTGTTTTTAAACCAGTTTTTAAGTGTGAGTCGAGTACTGAATTTAATCATGATGTTCACACAATAGGCTGGAGCAGTGATGATGATGATGATGATGATGATGATGATGATGATGATGATGATGATGATGATGATGATGAAGATGATGATGAAGATGATGATGAAGATGATGAAGATGAAGTTGATTATGTATGATTGATACTGTTTGTTCTCATTTCTTCCCCAAACCCTGATCACACAAAATGCATTTGAGCCCCATTTACGAGTTTAGCGATTTGTGAATAGTTTCACTGTGCTACTCTCTCACAGATTAGATTAGATTTGGGAAGATTAAGATGGATTTCCCTCATACGGTTTTCCAAGATCTCCAATATGAAAGGGATGGAACCTTTAATTTGGAGGACAGTTGTGTCTGGACTTGTGTTTTTGATGCTCCCATAAGTAACGTGCCACAGGTTTCTCCTAACAAGCTGTGTGTAACGGTGATTTCAGTCGAGTCTTTATGGTCTTTCGTAGCCCTTATCTTCATGGCCTTTTAGTTGTAAATTAGAGTGCATATGCAGGTGCTGCATCCCTGAAGCCTCATTTAGAAATGTATTCGCTGTATGGACAGCCTTTCCAGGCTTTTGGAGTTAATGTGCTTTCAAACGTTTTCTTTTTTTTTTTTTTTTTTTTTCTTTTTTTACAACACCATACAATAATTTTCAATGCCTATTATCACAATTGAAATGGAAAGATGTGTTACTAATGTACATGAAAGCGGTCTTGTTTCAACATTAAACAGTATTGTCTATAGCAGTTAAAGGGAAACATGTTTTGTAACTATTTATATATAATATTATTATGACTTTTTTGCAATTGCTTTTAAGCTTGCTACCTTTCAGGCAAAGCAAGTTTAACTTGGTAAAGTACCACCGCAGAAGAAAGGAAATATACAAAATAATTTAAAAGAAGCACAAATAGACCTGTTTGTCCACTGGTTTAAGACAATAATTTTAATAATTATTTTTATGGTTTCTGATAAAATTAGGTGAAGGACATTTCTATTCCTCCAGCTTTTTAGCCAAAAGATTATTAGGGAGGTATTACTGATATACACAGATGGAAAATTGTGTTTTAATGTATGGATAATTTGTACATATTGTTTACAGAGACCATGTGTTTATTAGAACTGTTATTTTTGGTAAAATGTACATATTCTGAAATTTTCCTGTTTGTGTGAAAAGCATACTTCTGTATTTGTACCTATTTTGTAAAGGAATAAAGAAGTTGTTTACTAAACTAGGTATGTAATCATTTGTGTTGCCTTCACTTGTAAATGCCAACATGTGAAGAGGTAATGGAAAAATTAAACCGAAACAAAAACACTGCATCGGACACAGAGACTTACCAATGTGACATTTGGTTTCAAAGATTTTCTGATTGCTGCACTCTGGAGGTACTGTGGAAATCTCACTTTTATTCTGCTTCAGAACCGTTTCATTTTAAAAATTCCCTTTCACACACGGATGGAGTGCATTGTTCTTGAGCTACAGTAAACCAGATGAATTAAGGTTATTATATAACTAAGGTAATCTAGATACTATACAACGTGAAGGCATCTATCTGGTCTGGCCAGTTTGCATCTCTAAAAATAAGTATTAATCTTTATTATAATAAATATTTAAACAAATGGCTTCTGCCTCAATTTACCTTTATGTGCAGTGGGGGATACTTTTCCACAGTCAACAGCAGGACAGTGGTCCTGAAATGAAATCTAGATCTAGATCAAACCCACTCATCATCCATTTACGAACATTATGCATGTAAAGTACAAATTGAGTTAAGTACCCACTGCTAGTACCCACCAAGTAAAGTCCCCTCAGGAGTCTACTGCTAATTAAGCTCCAGCATTTTGAAAAGACCAAAACGTTTAACTTGGTGCAAAACACTGGGATTCGTAGCGGGTCCTGTAAGGCTTTTCAAAAAGGAGAGACAACTTTTAAGAGTCCCCTTGGAAGAGCATGAAGCTGCTGATCTAGATTTCTCCCTGAAAAGTTAATTTCCTGCACAGTGTAACATGGAAGCTCTATAATGCTGTGGTTGGCTACTCTGGTACTCTACCATCGCGGAATGGATTTATAACGTGTTGTGATTAAAACGGGTTTCGGTGTGTGATCTTATGTGGCTGTGAAATCCGTTTTAATCCCCTGTTGTATGTTTGTATTCTGTTATGTTAACACCTGAAAAAGTATCAAGGGATAAAGAAATCAGGAATGGGAAAAATGCATTACCAGACTAACGGAGACGAGGCCAATATAATGCTTCGAAAATGATATTTTAATTGAATTCTGCGTCTAATAGACACAACCTTTTTCTGCTTGCCACATACGCTAATAATTTGCTCTGAATGGATGCAGCAGGCTATAAATTGCAATTTCCGCTGCCAGATTGATGGTTCTTGATGTTTTCTCAACAGTATGGTGACACTTCCTTCAGTGGAAGGTGTGAACCAATTAGAGCAGTGACACGTCTGAGTGCTGTACTGCAGCTCTTCTGAACGCCTGTATCTTCCAGGACTGACGTTCACATTCGATAGACTATTACACCAACTTTCTGAGCCCGCCACCCACCTAACAAGCAAACACATTGCCTGTGATGCACTCCTTAGTAAAATATAGGCCGATATATTCCAGTATCTAATTGAATTCTCAAAATATGTCAAGAGTTTAGATTTATTTGTTTCTGTTAATTTTCTTTTTTTTTGCCATGAAAAAATTAATTATTGAATGAAAAAATACACACTTGACTTTTGAGGTGCTGGGTTAGGGTAAGATCATGAAAAGAATAGAACCAGCACACTTGTATGCTTTTGAGGTGCTGGGTTAGGGTACGATCATGAAAAGAATAGAACCAGCACACTTGTATGCTTTTGAGGTGCTGGGTTAGGGTACGATCATGAAAAGAATAGAACCAGCACACTTGTATGCTTTTGAGGTGCTGGGTTAGGGTACGATCATGAAAAGAATAGAACCAGCACACTTGTATGCTTTTGAGGTGCTGGGTTAGGGTAAGATCATGAAAAGAATAGAACCAGCACACTTGTATGCTTTTGAGGTGCTGGGTTAGGGTACGATCATGAAAAGAATAGAACCAGCACACTTGTATGCTTTTGAGGTGCTGGGTTAGGGTACGATCATGAAAAGAATAGAACCAGCACACTTGTATGCTTTTGAGGTGCTGGGTTAGGGTACGATCATGAAAAGAATAGAACCAGCACACTTGTATGCTTTTGAGGTGCTGGGTTAGGGTACGATCATGAAAAGAATAGAACCAGCACACTTGTATGCTTTTGAGGTGCTGGGTTAGGGTACGATCATGAAAAGAATAGAACCAGCACACTTGTATGCTTTTGAGGTGCTGGGTTAGGGTACCATCATGAAAAGAATAGAACCAGCACACTTGTATGCTTTTGAGGTGCTGGGTTAGGGTACCATCATGAAAATAATAGAACCAGCACACTTGTATGCTTTTGAGGTGCTGGGTTAGGGTACGATCATGAAAAGAATAGAACCAGCACACTTGTATGCTTTTGAGGTGCTGGGTTAGGGTACGATCATGAAAAGAATAGAACCAGCACACTTGTATGCTTTTGAGGTGCCGGGTTAGGGTACGATCATGAAAAGAATAGAACCAGCACACTTGTATGCTTTTGAGGTGCTGGGTTAGGGTACGATCATGAAAAGAATAGAACCAGCACACTTGTATGCTTTTGAGGTGCTGGGTTAGGGTAAGATCATGAAAAGAATAGAACCAGCACACTTGTATGCTTTTGAGGTGCTGGGTTAGGGTACAATCATGAAAAGAATAGAACCAGCACACTTGTATGCTTTTGAGGTGCTGGGTTAGGGTACGATCATGAAAAGAATAGAACCAGCACACTTGTATGCTTTTGAGGTGCTGGGTTAGGGTAAGATCATGAAAAGAATAGAACCAGCACACTTGTATGCTTTTGAGGTGCTGGGTTAGGGGTTAGGGTACGATCATGAAAAGAATAGAACCAGCACACTTGTATGCTTTTGAGGTGCTGGGTTAGGGTACGATCATGAAAAGAATAGAACCAGCACACTTGTATGCTTTTGAGGTGCTGGGTTAGGGTAAGATCATGAAAAGAATAGAACCAGCACACTTGTATGCTTTTGAGGTGCTGGGTTAGGGTACGATCATGAAAAGAATAGAACCAGCACACTTGTATGCTTTTGAGGTGCTGGGTTAGGGTAAGATCATGAAAAGAATAGAACCAGCACACTTGTATGCTTTTGAGGTGCTGGGTTAGGGTACGATCATGAAAAGAATAGAACCAGCACACTTGTATGCTTTTGAGGTGCTGGGTTAGGGGTTAGGGTACGATCATGAAAAGAATAGAACCAGCACACTTGTATGCTTGTATGCTTTTGAGGTGCTGGGTTAGGGTACGATCATGAAAAGAATAGAACCAGCACACTTGTATCCCCCGAAAAACACCAGTTTATTGACAACGTTTCGAGCGCAAGGCCCTTCATCAGGTCAAACTCTGACGAAGGGCCTTGTGTTCAAAACAATGTGAATAAACTGGTGTTATTCGGAGCATATGAGTGTATCATCTTTCTTTTTTTTGCCAAAAATTTGTTCATATGGGGTTTGTCTTTGCGATGCAACATTAAACACAAGACATTACTTCTCAAATGGGATTGAAACTGAGGTATATTTAATACAAAACTACACTGTTAGACTGAATGAGACTGAAAAATTCTACAGTGGGATACTGCAAAAATATGCAGATCAAAACAAATTTGTATTTAAAATGACTGGTGAATGGCAATGGAAAGTGTGTTAAATATGTTATATAAGAAAGGTATATATACTGTATGTATACTAACATATATACTAATACCAATACCACTATACTAGACTAAACTAGTTTTTGCTACAATGGCAACATTAACCTAAAAACTGGTTTAACGAGCAAGGCCGAAATGTTCAGTGCTGCTCTGTTATTTCATAAATGAACTGAAATAGGATGAGACAGGAGCATTAATACTCCATACTGAAATAGGATGGGACAGGAACATTAACAATCCATACTGAAATAGGATGGGACAGGAACATTAACAATCCATACTGAAATAGGATGGGACAGGAACATTAACACTCCATACTGAAATAGGATGGGACAGGAACATTAACACTCCATACTGAAACAGGACAGGATACAATTTAAATAAACAGTCCATCCTTTTTATTAACGCAAATATGCAAATAAAATCAAATGATGGAAACACTGTAAATTAACACATGCCCTTTATTACTAGTCTAATTATTAAAACATTTTGTTTAAATAATGTACATTTGCACCGTAGTATTCCTTTTTGAAATGATTTTTAAAAAATCCGTATGTACACAACATATTGCTTGCAAATTTTAATTCCTGATAGTCTGTCTTTTCCAGGAAAATTACAACAGAACAGAACTTTGAGGTTCTTGTCATTTTCTTTTTTCTTTTTCTTTTTTAACAAAACAGACACTCAAACCAGGAGTCCAAATACAATTCAATATACAAATAATTATACAAGTGAGTCATCTTTAGGCTAAATAGCGTACAGAGAGACCGCTTGCCTCCTGGGTTATGCATTCAATTGGAGTGAGCAGAGCTTCATTGGGTGCACGTATCACCGTGTTACAGACAAACATGACGGTTCTTCCCGTGGTTGAACTTCTTTCTGAACAACAACGCATAATATACAGCTCTACACCATGTTTACCGGTGCAGGATTTTACAAGCAGCCTGTGAATTTGCAGTTTGCTATGCTTCTGTGTACATGTTGTGCCATGTTGGAGCCTATGGACTTACACAGCTCTGTTTCTCCTGCAGGGAGGAGTTGAGCTTCGCGCGGTCCGTGAAACGGAGTAAATACCGTGAGCACTCTCATTACTTGAGACCCGATTGCTTGTAGTGATTTGTCTGCGAGTTTTCGATATCCGTGGGATGATTTCACGATGGAATTTAGGGGTTCGTCCACCTTCCTCTGACAAAAGTTTAAAACCTACGACTTAGTCACGTGCTCGAAATGCGATTGGCTGCGTTGGGAAGCCTCGGTAACCATTCAGACAAAGCCGGGCCTCTGCTCCTCCATCGGCGCCGCTGGACTGCGGAGCCTGCGGGACGTTCAGGGCGCCAAGCTGGGTTTTGAAGGCCCCCCTGCCTCCCCCAGCACATGAAAGACGTGTTTGGTAATTCACTTTGTGGTGACTGGATCCTGGGACCCAGCCCCATGATGTCCAGAAGCAGGCCAGAACAAAGCGGAGCTTAACCCGACCCCCCCCCTCCGTTAGATCAGAGCTGGGCTGGGGGCTACTCTCTCACTTTGCCCTCAACGACTCTTGTGTGGCTATTTAATCAGTGAACAAACGGACCAAATATACTTTGCAGTCGAGTGAAGGTTACTTTAGCCACCCGCTCTTTTTTTTTTTTACTCCTTTTCACGATTGAAAGTAATTATAAAATCCCCAGGAGGGAAAATTCCCTTCAGAGTCTGAGTAACTGGCTTTGCCCTCCAAGATCAAAATGGACTTCTTTTTGATCAATCTTTCGGCAAGAATAAAAGAACGGCATCTATAAGGTACACGTAGGCAAAGTTTAGGTAACTTGGCCTTTCTTGTTTATCCCTTTCATCTGTAAGTAACTATTGAGGAAAAAAAATAAACCAGTGAATCAATTTACCCCCGAGTAACTGTACTACTCGAACCTGTAACAAAGTTGTGTTTCACTCCTCCTAATTTCACACCCTATAGCTCTTGTAATATTCCTTCTCTGACTGTGTGAGCCATTATAGCTGGTAAAGCAATGGTTCCATGTGGCTGGTAAATGAAGCTAATACTAGCATCTGTAGGTGCCCATGCCTTAGGGTCCGAGACTGTATAAAGCAACGAGTGAAACGGTATTAAACTGGTTCTGGTCTTCTTCTGGCCACCAGTTCATATCTTTTCCAAGAATGAGGAAGTGAGGGGATTTTGGGGAGGTGACATTGGTCCCAGGCGTCAGCCTATGGAAGCTGCCTGCTTCTTGGCCCTGCTTTCCCAAGAGAACCTTGGGCCTGGGGTCCATTGCAGTTACATCGGCTGCTTCGGACTTGACCGCCGTCAGGGGCAGAAGAGGAATGGCCCAAGACTTGGTCTCAGTGACAGATGCCAATGATCGCTCCGAGAGTGACTCCGTGTCCCAAAGATGGGATTGGAATGGAGGCATTTTAAGTGCAAAAATAAAGTACTGGAGCGCAGAGATCACACAGGGATCCCCTTACTGCAGCTTTTGATGTTGGCTCCCAGGCCATGGGTCATGAACCAGGCCGTGGCATGCTCTGGGATTTACCAGGCCGTGGCATGCTCTGGGATTTACCAGGCCGTGGCATGCTCTGGGATTTACCAGGCCGTGGCATGCTCTGGGATTCACCAGGGCTTTGTTCCTGCGTTGGCTGGCCGATGCAGTGAGGCCTTCCCGTGGACTTCTACTCTGTAGAATTTTACATCGAAATTTTAATCATTACCACTTAATTTACATAAACGATGTTCAGGTGTGTGGTCTCACATTTATTCATTTATTCATTAAAATTACATTTATTCAACCTGTTATAATAATAATATGAACTGTTTGATTAATTTCCATCTTGTGTGTGCTCACGTGTCAAATTAGCACAATGGATATGTTTTAAGGCTAATTATGAGAACATGCTAGTCCTGAAGAGAAACGTGTGCTCTTCTTGTGTGTATTGGCTACATATTCTTGGGAGGAAGATTTAGAAATATGATCAAAAAAAGCTCTTACAAATACCCAGATTTCCCTGCAGCCCCGTTATAACAATGAGGCCTTCTCTGGTTCTGAATGCATTAGCGACAATACGGCTTTAGCCATGTAGCCTCAAGACATAATAGTGTTTGTACAGCCAGCGCCAAGTGGCTCCTACTTACGCTTTCAAACCAAATGACTTTTGAAAACAAGTTTCACAAATCCTTCATATGGAAAATAAAAATAAACCTACAAATCATAAAAAAACCATAGCTGCAAAATAGAGCAAAAAAGATTAAAATACTTGTATTTGTGATGCATGTGTATGTGTGCACGCGCGTGTGTGTACATACATACAGTATACACACACACACACCAGATGAATAAAACTGGATTTGGCAATCAGCATAGAGAAGAGAGAAGCTGAAGGTGATTATTAGATATAAACCCCATTCATTCTCTCGGCATGGAAATTAAGCAGGCCGGCATTGTATTGTGTCGGGAGTATTCTGCGACCTGCTAGCTGGGTAGGGTTGTACCGATGTCCTCTCCAACGCTGCTCTACACCGGGTTCAACTGCAGGAGGAAGGCCTGCCGTCTGCACGCAAGCGCTAGTCCACATTCAGCCGCATCGTGACGCGTAACACACACAGATTTTACACAGAGACGGGACCAGACGACACGCCGGGATGCGCTAAAGTGAAAGGCGAACGGCCGTCCTGTCACACAGGATCACAGCTCCACAAAACAAACAAACAAAAAAAATAAAGGGGACCAGAGCTTCTTTTAAAAGTTGAAATGGTTCAGGGTTTTTTTTTTTTTTTTCTTCACAGTCCTTTTGTTTAAACTTCTTTGGGTATTCTTAACAGAATCAAAGCATTTTCTCTCTCTTTTTTTTTTTTCTTCTCGTTTTAACATTTTTTCCCCCCGGACTTGCTGAAAACTACATTCCCATTCGAGCACTGCGTTCCACAGAGTCGGTGACTTGAAGTGGACAGGACTGCTAATACTTTGTTGTTTCTTGGTCTGTTTGTTTTTTTAAGTTTTTTTTTGGGGGGGGTTAGGGGGATGTTGTTCTGTAGGAGTGTCCATCTCTGCGCCAGTCTCTCTCCCAGCATGCTCTAGTCCAGGGGCTCCTGCTTTATCCTGATAGAGGTGTTGATGGGCTGACACCGTCGGTCCTCGCGACACAGGACGTACTCGCTGAACTGGGAGGAGTCCACGCCGCCGCCACACGACGCCGCCACGCTGAAGCCCTTCAGGAACAGCCGCTCCAGGACCTTCAGGGACAGCAAGAGCGAAGGGTAAAACCACGATGCGCATATCCCATATATTTGATCAGGCATGTCAGTCATACACAATGCACATATCCCATATATTTGATCAGGCATGTCAGTCATACACAATGCACATATCCCATATATTTGATCAGGTATGTCAATCATACACAATGCACATATGCCATATATTTGATCAGGCATGTCAGTTAGACACAATGCGCAAATCCCATATATTTGATCAGGTATGTCAATCATACACAATGCACATATGCCATATATTTGATCAGGCATGTCAGTCATACACAATGCGCAAATCCCATATATTTGATCAGGTATGTCAATCATACGGAGGACCTATATCCTCAAACTTTTCTAATAAACTTAAGACCAGCTTTCCACATTGTGCTCTTAATAATAATAAAGGTGGCGGAACACTGAGGCGGTACTGGAGGGGCTCCCCGTTCGTATTTCCTAAAAACGCATTAGCTCCTCCTGCGAGTGCTGATTTTGGCCTGGAGTCCCATGATGCAACAAGGCATTATTGGTCAGAGTAGGGAGGGAGGATTCCATGCATTTGTCATTCCCATCATGCAACAGCGGCTCCTCCAGCTTATCGGATGCATGTTTCACTTTTGAGTTGTGCGGCCCTGTAACGCAATAACTGCGGTGGTAATAATGAACTGCAATAACAGACAGGTGCAGTGCAAACGTCCTTCTTCAGAGGAAACTACTGTGGCTCAATATTATGCACTTTGCATATAATCTGAGATCTCTGTTTCGCCAACTATTATCTCAAATAGTTCAGATTCCTTTCCCCTAAACATTATTTGCACCTGCAGTGATACTGACCTAGCAAAGTAAAATGAAGGTCGTGTGGATATGGGTTCGTTTGAGATACTGTTACTGATGAATAGATTAAAGCTGTAGAACGAGTAAAGCAGACAAATTGCAAAGCAATTTTATAACAATGTTATGGCCCATTACTTTTTCCCCACAGAGATTAATGTCAGACATTCTCTCTGGATTTGGAATTTTTACGGTATGAACATTGCATGCTAAAAGGTCAAATATTATGCTTTTGGAGAAATGGTGCAGCTAATGCAAACTACTCGAAGCACATCTTAAGATTTTGTAATATTTTCCGAAAAGGTATTCTTTTTACGTTGTATTTATAGGGCAAGTGCTTAATAGTTCTCTTGCTGTATGTTTCCTCATAAAGGTATGTAATAGAATTACATGGACTATTTGATCTATTTTTTATTATGCTGGATTTTGAATTGAAAAGTGAAATCTCCCACTCATCTCATGAGATATACTTCAAACACTGCAATTGACATTTATGAGACACAAACCGTATCTTTTATTTATATATTTTTTTAGCTCACATGAGATTTTATAAGTGGTTCTCAAGAGCATAAATAGCAATTTGTAAAATTCAAATTTAAATAAATGGTTTCATTTTTGAGGACATTTCAACGGTATTGTTTCCTGTTATTGCATCCATTGCCAATATCGTGCGATATTCTGACAGGTGCTTTTGAATCCATTACTGCTATTTTGTGACGTTATTTGGTTGGGTGTCTCTTTAAATTCCAATGCATGAAGGATTGTGCATTTAATTAATTCCTTCCTTTACAGTCTGTTGTGCATGAAAATGAAAGGCCTTGCTATGGGCTATATTGCCAGTAAGAAAAAGCCAAACACGTTCATTCAAAACACAGGCTTCTTCATGAATCCCACAGAAAGTGGCTCCCCTTATCATTAAAATGGCAGCCCCATTTGGGGCTAACAGAGGGGGCAATTAGCACTTCTCTTTCACCTTAATGTGAAATTTACCAGGTATGGGTGTAGATGTGGGGTGGGGGCCTTGTTACGGATTCAAAGATCCCGTAAACAAGACATGCCTTGTTGAACTGAGGCCGAACATTTGCGTACTCACTGCAGACATTTAATGGTGATGAAACAAGGGCCGTTATACGACCTCAGCCGAGTAATGACCACTCTGCCTGCCCACTGCCCAACCATGGTGGGCAGTGACCGAGTTGTTGATCTGGAGAAACTACCGTCAGGCGGCTGACGACAAGCTAAAGACACTCGCTAATTAGGAGACCCGCAGAAGCATCAAACACTCAACAAATCCACAACAGATGAATAAAAATTATGTAATTTATATTACAGTCATTGCTTTGATTATTGCATCATTTGCTATAATTCATAACATTTGTCACAGTGTGTCCAAATGTATGTCGTTCCATCACTCAACGGTGGCAGAGGGGTCTTTTCACAATACACTATTGAACACAGAAGCAAAAAGAATAATCGAGGGATTACTTGATGTAAATTTCACAATGTACATAATTTTAGTGCTGAACTGTGGTGATGGTCCCAGTGTGAGAATCTAATCAGGCATGTCAATCATACGGAGGATCAATCATACGCCGCTCTAAGCTAGAGGAGGAGGAGGAGTCACCACACTCTTGGGTCTGAATCGAGTCCACTGCAAAATCTTGGCCACAATGACACTGTCAGTTTTCCTGAGGGGAGCTTATGAGCTTGTGACTGTGAATGGACTGAAAAGTCCAGCAGCTGTTTCACGTGGAAGCAAAACAAATAATCTGTGAAAGGCCGACGGAAGAAAGACACAATGGAAAAATTGACGGAAGCTCTTCAACTGTTACTATGGCTACTCAACGCGACAACTCGTGTAACGTCAGCCTCCGACTCTAGTGATTCAATGGAAAACAGGCAACTCGTAAATTGTGACAAGTATTCTCGGAGTGAACTCACTTCCTGTTAGCAAAAATCCCATTTTGTGCTTGAGGTTTAATCGCATACTTTTAGCTTCCTTGAGCGCAAGAAGTTCAACTTCTCGCATGACTTTCAATGACTGGAAGCTTCTTGTTGCACCTTTTAAGATGCAAGTATGGGGGGGAGCACGTTGTGGTGAACGCAAGGGAGTCAACCTCGATCACACAGCAGCACAATTCTTTAAACAGTGCAATGTTTTGATGACTGTAGTTTACTCTCCTCCCAGTGCCGAGACAGCTCTACCCCACGGATCGACTCCAGGAGATCGCAAGCCAAAGTGCCGCCGCCGTCATGCGGCTCCAAAAAAGGGCGTCTCGTTCACTGAGCTATCTCTCTGCCATCAGAACCAAACACAACTGAACACAACGGAACAGAACAGAACAAGGAGAGCAATCACAGCGGATAAACCACCTCATTGGGAGAAACAACGTGTGATGCAATATTGATGGGCACCGGAGTGCGTGCATCTCTCCTGACAGTTACAGTCAATGAGTTCACAGAGCTTCAGTGCAGGGCTGCGTGACACATGTCATCGGCGATGTCACACATGCCAGCATTTACAGGACGACCACGCTGGGGAGTCACCTTTTGTTGAAATATGAGTTGCCTGTTACACGTGATAAAGCTTGCCGCTATCCCTGCCTCAACTTTCCCTGATCACGCTCGACAGCAATGCATCGCAAAATACCACTTCAGCTTTGTAATCGTTCCATAAAAAAAAAAGCCTTTTGCTTTCTTGTAACAAGAAGGCAGGCCTCACAACTGCAGCTGAAGGTTGACACTGCTGAGAGAACTGGGGGAAAAAAATTCTAAGATATCAACATCATTTCTCACTTATTTCTGCTGTTGGGGTCCCCTCTGTGGTCCAGCGTGACATTCTGTGGCCCGGTTTTGACTGATTTCACAAGATCGGCTCTTTCGTCTTGTTCAAGACAGGGGGGGGGGGGGGGGGGTCAGGAACTGGGTTGTATTACATCGTAGCGTACCTGACCCAGAATTGATCGCTCGGGTCCTTGACATATTAGAGCAGGACTGAAGCGCTTTGTGTCCCCCAGAACTGGCAGCGGGAATGGGTCGGAGCGATCTAAGCACCACATTCCTGTCAGCGTGATAAAGGTAAAGCGCTGTCCGACCTGATGCTGGTGCTCCATCACCATGATGTATGGAACGGCCCGGGCGGGTTCCACTTTGGGAGTGTTTGCGCACACCTTTGTGAGTTTTTCTGCGAGATGTTTTTTTTTTCTTCTCTTTTATCTGAGCTGACTACAGTTCTCCTGGCAACACATCACAAGGCAGGTGGTTTGCATTATTCTTCAAATTCCTTGGACGACTGGGGAACACGGTCTTTTGCTTGTTTAGTTTGTGCGCTCGCTGGTGTTTGGAACACCTTTCATGTTGTTTTTCGGAGTGAGTCACTCTTGGTTTAAGCCGAGCTGAAAATAAATCTGAGTGAAGCATGGTACGCTGTCAGTTGAAAAGTTGTTTTTATTCAGGTTTTATAGCACGGAAAGTAATCCAGTCTGAAGTAACCCACAAAGATATTTTTTCCTGAGATTTGTCACCCACATCCTTGCACTATTGGTTTTCAAACACTATCAGTAATATCAACTGTCCACATTATGACTACACCTTGTACTTCCTGTGTACCATCTCTGTATCTCGAACTATCTCTATCTCTATCGTTTTCTACTGGGTAGGACACTAACTGGGCAGTGAGCCAAAAATGCAACTGAATCAATGCAATATAATCTCTTCAAAAAGATGATTATGATAACTTGTGTGCACAAATGATAAATAACACTAGATTGTGACTAGATTGTTCAGAAAAATCTCCTATTTCACAGAAAACACCTCTCCCTCCCTCCCTCTCTCTTGTTCTCTCCATCATTTGAATGAGCCATTCCGGCTATCTCTGTCTTAAAGGACCACTGCGTTAGGACAAGAGAGAACTCTCAAGCTACCTATTCATCTAGGCAAGGAGCATAACTCTTAACAATGCCTCTTTTGAAATCCACTCTGTCTTCATGCACAGAGAGAAAAGAATGTTAATGGGAAACCTTGGGAGTAGAGTTTCCTTTTTGTGCAGATTGTTGTTTGTACCATGAATAAAAGGATTTATATCACCTCAGCCCTGCTCTGTGAGAGTCCCGTAGCACGGACAATGATGAACGCAGGTTGGGTTCCCAGTAAAGCTGAAATGGATGCTAGCACGCCGTGACTATGTTCATCTGTATATAGGCAGGGAAAATATGTTAGCTGATGCACCAATTAATTATACTGCGAGACATTTAGAAATCTATGAAAAGAAGTATAAACCAGTTTATGATGTTTGAGAAATTCTAAGTACAGTATTAAAAAATGCAATACATGTATTTCTATCGCTCCGGGCGTTCTCATATTGGAGCCTTTTCAAAAGAGGAGCTTAGTGTTAAAAAAGAGTAAAGTATAAATTATGCATATCATTTTCTTCCGCTTCTCCTTTTTATTATTTTTTTTCCTTCCACAAAACAAAACCCGCGGAAGAGCGCCACGGTTTTTCGGGGCTCGTACTGCCCTGGGAACGGCCTCTCGGCTGTGAGGGAGCGTCGGGCTCTTTTTCTCTGGTGTGAGACTGCGGTGATCGCAGAGCCTACAGGATTGACACTTCTGGGGAGATGCTTGTGTCTGAGAAGGGGGATGCCACACTTATGCCGCTACATCAACGCACCTCCACTCCACACCTGCCAATCCCGCCTAACCACTCTCTCACCTCTCTTTGGGTGCAGGGGGGTGGGGGGGGCAAAACACCTTCCGACATTTTACACACACACACACACACACACACACACACACACACACACACACACACACACACACACACACACACACACACACACACACACACACACACACACACACACATATACCGTCCAACATATCCTCTGCAATTATTCATTTTTTATAACAGAATAAGCGTTTTTGATTTTTGTACTGGTAGCAGTACTGGTACTACCTTTATTAAATAAAAGATAAACTTCAACCGTTAACACCTTTCATGCTTTTTGCTATCTTCCTCACGTTGACTATTAAACAAATCATCTTCAGAAAAAATCTGCATATCTGCCTTCTCAGGTAGAAGACATGACAAAATTCAATCTTTAACAACAAATGTATTGCCTTTTCCCATTTTCCTTACATAGGCCATCCGATCATTGGAGCAACACTAAGGTTAGTGTATTTTAACTTAATTTATGAATTTATAGTAATTGCATTCAGCACCATAAGAGAATGGAGCTAATGTTAAACGCTTTGTATATTCTAGCTAAAATTGGCCATGATATGTTGAGGCTTGATCATTACAAGCTAAACACACATTACTGGACTCGATTTGTAACGTCATTATCCATGCCTAACTCAAAAACCTGATTGCCCTGAAAAACCAAGAACAAGTGGTGTTGCGTCAGGAAGTCCCTACAGCAGCGCAAAGTAAAACTAAAGATGATAAATATACAATATACAATGATTTATGGACAGCACCACAGCCTGGCCGGTGTCCATGGGACTGGGAATAGGTTAGAATTATCGGGGTTCGGCATCAGCACGACATTGCCAACCGTTGCATTGGTGTCAGCAGTGGCGGTGGGGTCTCCATGGAGAGGACGATGTTCTTCCAGCAGGTACCGTCAATAGAAGCACTGGAACCCTTTAGGCACCAAGCATGGACACCTTACCCCTAACCCTATTGGCTCAGCCACAACCTTGGGGGCAAAATATCCCCGTTTCGTAATGAGCAAACAACGTAATTACGTGCCAAAGAAAAACCTGATCCCAGATGAGTCATGCCGGGGCAGTGGCGTTACCTGCACGGAGTTCAGCCTGCAGTAGCCGTTGAGGGGGAAGCGGATGACGTGCGTGGGGTCCTGGTTCCAGCCGGCGTTGACGGAGTTGCACATGACGTCGCCGGTCTCCGGGAAGATCTCCTCGATCAGCACCTTCTCCCCACTCAGGGCGATACGCTCGCCCAGGTCGGGCGTGACGCGCACCACCAGGCAGTCGCAGGGCTGTGACAGCTTCCTCTGCTCCTTCTCCTGCTTCCAGCGCTCCAGCTCTTTGATCATGGGCATCAGCTGATAGTACCGCGCCTCCTCGTACAGCAGGTGGAAGTCCTGCGGAAAAGACGCGCGGACACACGGGCCAATCATGATCACTCGCTGGCTAATGCTAACACCCGTCTAAACAGTGTGTGGAGGTCCTTCTACAGAAAGCGCCCGCACCTTGGTTTGCGTTTGTCTAACGTTGACAGATTTTTTCATCAGGTTCGTCCTGAAGGAACGCAGAGCATCCGCTGATTGTTGCTCTAACGGTTCCTTATTTTAGTAACAAACAAAGTCCACAATGCCCTTTGTGCCTCTACCCACTCCTGATAATGACTGACTTGCGGTTAACACCCTTGGCAACGTCATTAACAGAGAACTGCTCTGCCGCAGCCAACTCCGACAGGACCTTATTCCAAGTGGTTTTGTGGAAATATGGTAACGATGCAAGGCTCGGCTTTTCTTTGTTCCCCTCCTCATTGCTCTTGTTTTATTTATCTATTATTTGAGGATTAATACAAAAAATTGGGTCGGGATACAGGTTCCCCAACCTTAAACTCTAATGTACACCCAAACATCTTAACCTTCTTTATTTTCAAACATAAAACACGTTCTTTACTTTCGCCAGATAACATCTCATTGTTAATTTTCATTTGATACATTATAGATGGAAGTGATAAAATAAAATATGAAGTTTAAAGGTTAAAGTTTATGAGAACGAGATGAAGTTGACCTTAAAGGTTACTTTATACTGTGGACAGTTCCCCTTCCTATTCCATAAAATCAGTAGCACAGTATGATGTTTTACATTCTGACAATCTGCTTTTTTATCATGCAGCGCATCCCGGCACCAAGTATGGGATGTGCTATAACTAAATTTAACTAAGCAGGCTACAGTACTGTTGAGTGTTTTGAGCCAATCGCATCTGATCGGTTTTCAAACATGGCTTGGCATTTTACAGCCATCCGTTCTGTTCTGTGCATGTCCTCTCCAAACAGGACATGCAGCCTCGTCACCGCATACCCTGCCGACAAGAGCGGCCACAGCGCTGAGGCTTCCCGAGTCTGTCCCACCGCAGTAACTTTGCATGCACCACCAAAAATAAAGCGGTATTCCCTCAACCTTCCCAAATAAATCTAAAGAGCGCAACAAAAGCAGTAAATAGTATCAATTACATACACACTGCTAACAGCTCTTATATAACAGTGTCCAGGAATGCCTACAGTCGGCTGGGGCGGAAAAGCAAGGCTATTCCACTGTAACCCAGTGCAGCAATGTGCTGTAGTGAGCCAACATGGAGCATCTTCTCTGCAGACTGTCTGAGAGCAGATTGCCTGCCTTCCTCCTGGGTCATACTCGCTCCAGGCGATTTGCCCCCTCGTTCTTGCCTATAATTTCCCACAAGACCAGATGGCACCATTGCTCAATAGTACCATAAAAAAACACGAGGAAAGATAGCACGCTACAACTAAAAGAAAGGCATGGTAGAAACCTGGTGGAAAACAATATGTTATAGGGCACACGTTGTGCAATATAAGTGCACGTAAGGACATAAAGTGTCACAGATAATCTATCGCATGCAGAAGAGTTTCAGCCTTGACTTGTATTCTTCTTTTCTGAGAATTTATTAAATTTTTTTTAAGAAGAACGTCTCTCAAACTGATTGCATCATCATAGCGCTGGAGGTCTATCCCAGAGCGCTTTGCGGAGGCACACGTAAAGTTGGAGAGAGAGGCTTCATTTACCCCCACCTCTCCTTGTCTGAGGGTTTAGCAGTGGGAGTGATGGCACGGCAGCGGCAAAGGACTCCAATCAAAAACTAGTTTTCCTTTCATCGTCTACTATTTTTCTGACATACGAACAGCGCAGGTGCAGCGTCACCCATCTCTGTCAGTGCTGCGCTGGAACTTCCTGTGCATCCACGCATGTAAACGCGCATGACACCCACGCAACCGCAGCGCTGGAGAACAGCGACACAAAGCATCTACGGCAGACGTCCTGATGCTCCGAATCCCTGCGTGTGAAGAACTTGTGTTTTCTGTTTTCTCTCTCCTCTCCTCTCATCTCCTCTCTGCTGACAAAACACATACAGAGACGTTCCCCCTTCAGGGTTTGCTCGGTATCAAAGTGAAGCTCCCCATCCTTCCCGGGTCTGAAGCGAGAGATGGATATGTTTTTAACGGGGGTACGTCTGTGAGGCGATTTAGTCATCCTAAGCAACGCTGAAAACAACAGTGTAATCCTTACTGCTAAAGTGAGGATGAGAGAGAGACCCAACAGCTCTCAGAGAATATTTACAAACCCCCCCAAAAAACAAAACAAAAAAAAACCTGTTGCCAGATATGCCGGTCGAGCTCCGAAATAATGATCCCAACCTGAGCAGCCACTGGCAAGACAACTGCCCTGCCTCCTGCCCACCTTTCTACCCTACACAAATTCTGCTGACTGTGTCTTCAAGACTCAGAAACACACACAAGGACAAAGATTAATTGGTCAGTTTCTACTTACAAAGCACATCACTCTACAATAACCCAATCCAATTTCCTCCCTACAATCCCTTCAGACCTTCAGAACTAAGACAGGTACGATATGCGGAATCTTGTTCCTAAGTAGTACAGAAAGCAATCTTCAGCTAGTTGCTATCACCTGTATTTTTACTCTGTGACGATATATTTGCATTAATAATTACACTGCCTGGTCAAAAAAAAAGTTGCGTTGCACCCGTCATGCATAGTGCCCACTGTACAAGCCTCTGGAGGCAGTGTTATGATCTAGGGTTGCTTGAATTGGTCAGGTCTAGGCTCAGCAACGTTATGCAGCAATAAAATTAAGGTTATCCTATCAATGGGCATATTCCAGGACGACAATGCCAAGATTCATCGGCCTCAAATTGTGAAAGAGTGGTTCAGGGAGCATGAGGAATCATTTTCACACATGAATTGGCGTCCTGACCTTAACCCCATTGAAAGTCTTTGGGATGTGCTGGAGAAGACTTTACGGAGTGGTTCGACTCTCCAGTCGTCAATACAAGATCTCGGGCCAAAAATGAATGCAACTCTGGACGGAAATAAATGTTGTGACGTTGCATAAGGTTGTCGAAACAATGCCACAACGAAAATGCGCGCCGTAATCAATATATAAGGTTAAAGGCGGTCCATTAGAGTTTAAGGTGTGCAACTTTTTTTTTGGCCAGGCAGTGTATTTTAGCATTTTAGTAAACAATGTATGTATAAATTATTACTGAAACACAGTACCAAATATGAAATAATTGTATACAAGGGAGTACTCTAACAACGATATGTTTTAAAAAAGCAGTGCCAGAATATTTACCACCAAACCCAGATTAACCCTTATGGAAATGTAATATACTGCAGTATATTTTAAATATATTGATATATTTACAATATACTGCAGCATATTCTTTTTCCATAGGGGAAGAAAGGGTGCCTACATCTACAGGAAAATGTAACATGAATGGAATCAAGCCACAATAAATTAAGAGACTATTCAGTCAATCCGTGCTCAGCATTAATATTATATCAACCTTCTTTTTCAACATAGCACAATAGTGTGCTTTGAACTATAATCATGGCAATTTAACTGCCATTTAGTCATTTGGTATTGGATACTGAAGCAATCAAATCAATTTAATATAAAAACCAACCAATGTTTCAGCACAATCTGTCATGCTTGATGCCCTCATTTAGACTGCACAGGTTTGTATTTGTAATTAATAAGAAACAAAGACTGTATGAATAATTATGAAAAAGTACTGGATGAAAGAGGTAATATTAAAAAATAAATTGAATCTTACACAGATGAATCCACTTTCCCTGCTTGTTGGTGCGATTTTTAAATTCTACTTTGACTTTCACATCGATTTAGCGAAACAGCCAGTGTGATAGCTGCTAGCACTACAGCAACTGGCCCCAGAGCGACTGTCAGCGTGATTGTGTACAGATAAGGAGAAGATCAATTCTGTCTGACAGCATTTGCATTTTTTTTTCTAAGCTCAGACAAATGGATAGGTAAGCAAGTCGGTAGATTGTGATGCTACCAAGGCTTTCTAAAAGCCCAGTACCGACGTTCATCCGTTGCCCTTTCGTGAGGACATCAGACTCCTCATGGTGAATGAAAAGGCCTCAGATTTATTTAATAGGCTGTGTGATGTAACAGCGGGGAATTCTCTGTGTGTGTGTGTGGGGTTTGCGCTCTGTTCTGATTGATCGCATCGACCCAAACACATTTCGTGAGCCGTGTTTCCACTGGGGGGAGGTCGGAAGGTTTAAGTACAACATCAGAACCATTTCCCCCCAGAAAGACAATAACCCAGTTGATTAGGACAGTGAATTCTTATACCGTGCGTGGCACGCACCTATCCGCTCCAAGTTATACAGTGAGCACCATAATTCATTGGACAGTGACACATTTTTTGTTATTTTGGTTCTGTACTCTAGCACTTTGAGTTTGAAAGGATACAATGACAATGAGGTTGAATTGCAGACTGTCAGCTTTAATTTGAGGGTATTTTCATCCATATCGGATACTGTTCCAGTGTAATTTACAGTTAAATCTAGTCCCACCCCCCAATTCCCATAGAGATCCATTCAAATGCAGAGAGGTTATAGTATCGCTTGTAGGAGTACCATAAAATAAGATATCAAGAGTCTTTGATGCTGTTTGGTCACAGACATCAGGAAGTCATGGCATGCAAAGGATATGCAACCAAATATTAAAAATTATTACTTTATTCTACATTATGTTAAACTGTCCAATATTTTTTGATGCCTGAAAATGGGAGGGACTATGTACAAAAGGTTCTATAATTTCTATCCGGTTCATCCGATATGGATGAAAATACCCTCAAATTAAAGCTGACAGTCTGCACTTCATTGTCATTGTATACTTTCAAACTCAAAGTGCTAGAGTACAGAACCAAAATAACAAAAAATGTGTCACAGTCCAATGAATTACGGTGCTCACTGTATACAGTAACACCCTAGCCTGTCTGTGCTGGGCTGTGCTAAAGCAATGGTCGAGGCCTGTGCTGTAATTTCACAAAGTAAAGGCATTGAGTCACAGGAAGCACCTAGGTCAGGCAGTCCCTCTTCCCCTCCTTAAAAACTCAGACCCACGGCCTTCGCAACTCCTCCTGCCTCTTGTTCTTACACGCTAGCGACCACCCCCACCCCCACCCCCCCCCTTGCCGTAGCAGTCTATCCAGTTCTGAGGAGCGGCCATTGTGTGTCCGGGTGGTATTGTCAAAAGCGAATTGGATATACTGAAGGAAGACAGTGAGGGGAACTGAGAAATGTAGAGCTTACTGTATCACACCTGAGAGCACCTCTTTAGAAATCACTTGCGCTGAAAGACAACAGCTCAGGGCTTTTGCACACAGCGGAAAGACAGTCCTCCATTTAGACAGCACTTTCACCTTTACTCGTTTGGAGATTGGTGAAGCTGATGCTCGCTAGCAGTGCTGTTTGCAATCACACCTGTTCTGCTCCCTAGTCTAATTCCTGCTCTGTGTAGTCTACTAGTTCCTGCCAATCAGAATACAAAAGCATAACGACAAAATGTAAATACGGAGTCCTTTTACAAACGGACATAATGTTCAGTGGTGTAGTAGTGCCTCGAGAAGTGGGTATACTCTAGAGAAGTGGGTATACTCTAGAGAAGTGGGTATACTCTAGAGAAGTGGGTATACTCTAGAGAAGTGGGTGTACTCTAGAGAATTGGGTGTACTCTAGAGAAGTGGGTGTACTCTAGAGAAGTGGGTATACTGTAATTTAGCAAATCGATGACTACTAATTTATATGTGCACCAGTGGGGATGCGTATACCCACGTATACCCTCCACTACACTACTGATAATCTTTAACAACAGAGATACTAATATTGCATATTCCTAAAAATGTCAGCTCCAATGACCACAAAACCCTCTTCTTTTAATCTGTAGTTTAAGGAGTACTGAGTGACAACAGGTTTGATTGCGCTGTGATACACACAACGTACATATTAAATCTGATCTGTTGGAGTGTGGTCTGCTTTTTATTAAGTTTGATTATTTGCCAACACTAGCCATTTAGTAAAATGTACAACCCAGGTAGCTATCAGTAAGGTTTTCATTCAGATATGATAATGCCGCTGAATTCTGGTGGCATTATGGTTTTGTTTTACAAGATCATCGACTCCCCCCCAAGTTCATGAGCTTTTTTGGTTAATGTTTCCATGAACAAATCTCAGTTAAAATAAGCATAATATTCATATAGGGACTGAGCAGGCTGGTGTACAATACTATACAACTCCACCTTCTTTAACACCTTTCATTTAAAAAAATAAAATAAAATAATTCTGAAGCTTTGTGAGATTTACTTATGTATCGTATTTATGTATCATATTGTTTTTTATGATGTGCAAAAGCTTTGGGGAAATCGGATCGTTTTGGGTAAAGCCAGCCAACAGGCCAGGTCAACGAGGCAATTTGATCTTTAAACAGACAATTCCAGTTTGTTTTACATCTTCCGTTACAAATAATGAAAATACAGACATAGTCCTGGGCTATAATCAATACTTAAAGATTAAAGGGTTCCAGAACAATATAAAAGCCACCATCAGCATGTAAATTAGCCTGAATGGCCAGATCATCTGAAATGATGCAAGTGTTTTATTGAAAATCCCTGACAAAAAGAATTCCAGCATTAATTGTCCAATTCTCGTTTACCTTGAAGTCATCTGGTAGGAGCAGTTTGCAGGTCCGGAGGAAGCTGAGAATGTACCGGAATATCTCTCCATCCCGATCAATGAAGTAGTGCTGCTTCAAGCTGTCCAACACGATCGGCTCTGTACCGTTGAACAGGCGGCTGATTCTGAAAATTAAACCCAAAACGTTTTCCTTTAAATGCCTGACGAAATTGTGCTCCATTTGGGCGTTTCAGTTTGATTAGCACATAGCTTCAGGAATATTATCATCCTGGTTGAAACAAGGAGGCTTTCGACATAATCTTCTAATATCCCTGAACTTGCTTGAACTCTGCTCCTGCATCCAAATGGCATTACATTGTAAAATACAATTTATTTGGCAGTGAAGATATGAGTGGTAATTGTTTGGGTGTTCAGCTCTATTACTGCAACGGAACTTAAAGGTGACAAAATAAATAATGCATCCAACAAAGAAAGAGTTCTTTGCGTTTTTGATTCTTGACCCTGGCTTGATTTGGCATTGCCATTTTTCCAGGCTTGGTTTTGGCAAATTCCCTTCCAAAGGGACTGGAAATATTCACACCACAACCAAGTCACCCCATCCCACCTCTGCTGTGTGTAAAGATCTTAGATGCTTTTAAAGTTTTTATTTTATTTTATACGAACCTTAGTCCATATTGTAGTCAGAGGATTACAATGCAGTTCTACGAATACCCAGACTGAGAACATATCGAATTCACCTGTGCAAATACGCCTTCTCTCCCAGAGGTGAAACTTTTCATTTAATTTTCATGTTGATTTTTGATAAACAATTGTGTATCCCGTAACAGAGTGTAATAATAAGACGCTTGTTGCCACATGTTGTCGGCTGATCCTTGACACACTGCGCATGATGAAAGAAAAGTGTGCTATACCGTTAGGCCTGTTAGGCCTCACACAGACATGTCCTTGACATGGCAGTGGTGCTATACCGTTAGCTGTTAGGCCTCACACAGACACATCCTTGACATGGCAGTGGTGCTATACCGTTAGCTGTTAGGCCTCACACAGACACATCCTTGACATGGCAGTGGTGCTATACCGTTAGCTGTTAGGCCTCACACAGACACGTCCTTGACATGGCAGTGGTGCTATACCGTTAGCTGTTAGGCCTCACACAGACACATCCTTGACATGGCAGTGGCATGTCAGCCCTTGTTATTGACATGTACATGTTACCATGACGATGTGACATCTACGGTGCATATTTCATCAATACATTTTTTTTGCGGTATTCCTTCACTCATTCCCCTCTCGTCTCTTTATTTAGTCTCATCTATTTCACCACAAACTGGTTTTGTGTGTCTACGAGTGCAGGCTGGTTAGATGAAAGAGGGGAGTTTTAATTTGTGATTTCTCAGCAAGATTTATCACCTGTATTGATTTATTTGGGGGGAATAAAAGTGACATTAGTGATGTGAGTTATGTTAACCTACACTAACAGCATATTCATAAAAGTAATGAATATTATAATTACAGAGGGGTCAGAATTCCCTGTACATGATGAATATCCAGGTGGGTTTGGGGAAATTAGAATCCTGAGTTAAAGCTTAATCTTAACCATGAAAAATAAATTTTAAAAAACGAGTGGACAGGAGAGAGAGCTATACGCACCCGAATCAATGTCTATTTCTGTCAAACCAGCACATATTTCTAAACAAATATATTCAAATAGTTTAACGGAATGGAAATTGTGTATTAGTGACAGTGTACAGTAGCACAAAAATATGTAATGAATAAAGCTTTTACCATGCATGGGTTAGTTCCAATAATTGTTTTTTTATAAAATATGAAATAAAAGAATGTTTTGTTTGACAGACTAAGAATTGGAAGTATGTCGCCTTGCATTGAAACTCTGATTGAAAATGGTAGCCAGTTACCAGACTGATAGTGGTAATGTCTAATTTCTAAAATATTCATTTAAAAATAATTTTTCATGGGACTTGCGTGATACAAACTTAGCTAGAATAGCTAGCTAGCTAGATTCTTAGCTAAATGTACGTAGCTTTTCCTAAAACTATATGACAGAAATACAATTTGAATTGTCTTCTAAGATCAAAATTGACTGCATTGCTAAATTATGAATACCAAGCTAATTATCATAGAAGATGTTAAGTACCAGCAGTCTGAGAATCAGCCTTCAGCCTGTCCGGTGAACATTTTAAAACCAGAAATATCACTGCTTCACTTGTGTGATCATTTGTAGGTTATTTAAAGATGTTACATACCTACATATTTCTATATTTCTATAGTATTTATTTAGTGAAATAACTGTAATAATTTTAACAAGCTATTTGAACAACTTCTATATACAGTACAAGACTTGTTCTTCCTCAAAAATGTCCTTTAGGCCCAGATTTTGTAAAGCTCACTTATGCACTGATGTAACCAGCACCTGACATAACAGCTCACGTAATTACTGCGCAATTAAACTAAAACTAAAATCATGCCGGGGTTCGGGTCGGCTACGTTGCGCCACCGTGAATCTCTGCGAAACCAATTGACCGTGTGTTTACATTAGTTCCCCCTCCGCTGAGAGCGTACACAAGTCTCACGGCTTTTTCAGGTGTGCCGAGAGCCTCCGACACGCGAGCTAGAGCGACTCGCCCGCTGAGCTAGTGCAGCGATGGACCCTCCCACCCTTTCCCCTCACTCACTTTTCTGGAAATCGATGCAAAATGCTTTATAAAAAACCAATACTCATCTCCCTGTTGCGCCCAAGGTGGTCCTTTCTCATATGGTCTTGCAATTCTTCCAGCTAGAATTTCACCATACCGCTCCGGGCCATCTCTGTTTTTCATCTACAATTTTTTTTTTCTTAAAAGCAATTAAAATGCTGCCTGTTTTTCCCTTTCTTTCTTCCTTCTCTCTCTCCCTCTCACCCCATTCTCTCTCTCTCTCTCTTTCACCCCCCTTCTCCCTCTCTTTCACCCCCTTCTCTACCTCACATTTATTTTTAGGTGAAGGTCACTACACCCTCTTATCACCTGAAAGACTTGGCATCCTCGCTCAGAGTCTATTCTTTCTTGTGAAAACGTGGTAGAGCTACACGGGGGCCTGAGTCGCTTCCTCTCAGAGGCAGAATGGCTGTTTCTGAGACGTTGAGCAGAAAGACAGACGGGGCTCCTGACAGTACTCCCAGGGATGCTGGGTCTGGATGCAGGCCGACAGCGTTTTGCAGGCCGACGATCGTGTCATCGAGTGCACGCGTTGTGACTAAACATTTAGAACTGTGATTAAGGCTAGAGATGTGCGGGAAGGTCAAGTGTCTTGACTTCAGCTAAGCTAAGAGACAGATTTAGGATGTTCAGATTGATTCCCAATAAATGACGACACCCATTAAGTCCCGTGTATGCGGGGAAGAGGGAGGGGGAGTGGGGGGAGAGACGTACAATAAAAAATGAGATAAGTTTTAAACTCCTCCGTGGAACTAAAGCTTTTTTTCTGCCAGTTCCTGCCAAAATGACCGATGTGGACGGAATCGTAATGCTAATATGCTAATGGCTAGGAACTGATGCCGGCGAAAGAGGACGATGTCATAATGACGATGTAAGCGAAGGTTTGAAGCTGTGCTGAGCCATTCAGGACAGCCCTAAAAAATACAACGATATAATTTCAAATTACAGTATTTTTCTTCGACACTGAATATTCAATCATAGCTTGTGTTTTTCAGTCACATAAAAAAGCGCATTGGTTTTGTTTCAGCAAAAAGGGACGTTTATAGTTTTACTGTAAGCATTAAGAGTTGGGTTATCTACTTGATAATGTTCAACCTAACACTTTCTCTATCTTCAATCTCCTGATATTTATCAAAACGTCACGGGGAACTGTCATTAAACCCAAAATAATTCCAAGCTCCTGTTAATAAATAGATATTAAATATTGCCTGTACGGTGAAGCAGTGATAAGACCCTGGATACACTGAAATCCTCTTCTAAGAGAGGTACTGAACTGGCCTAAGAGAGGTGTCTAAGGCACGAGGACCCCACATAAGCTCTGTGGCTAATCAATGTTTCATGACCGCCGTCTCCTAATGTGAGGTGCATAAAAAGAAGACGGATGCAGTGACATTAGTTACTAGACTAAGTTTCTTTTCGCATTCTGCATAATTGAACAGGCAATCTATTAAAAGAAATCACCAAATTAAAATTCTTCACTCTAAGAAAAGGATTTAAGCTGAATTGTTGACACCGTGCTGTGTTGAGGTCAGATCTCAGGAGTCGTCTCGATCAACACACATTCATCAGTGCGTGAAAAAATGGGGTGAGTTACTGTTCCCCCAACTCCACAAAAGAGCTGTCACTGTATGAGACTAACTTAGCAGCACCAATATTGTTTCCCTTATTTCACCCTTTATTGTTATCATTGATAATAGTAATAATAATAATAATAAAAATAATAATAATCTTGTGTTATCTTATTTAATACAAATAAATGAACACTACTTAGTAGGATCTTTGAAGATTAAAAACATTTTAAAGTTGGCTTCCACACTCTAAGTGTCTGCACTTTCTTTGCCATGTTTTTTGAATATGCTAAATATGCTGATGTTTCACCAACATAATCATTCTTATCAAAAACAACATAATCATTCTTATCAAAAACAACATAATCATTCTTATCAAAAAATCTCATTCAGTCACTAGAAAAGGAACATCTATGCCAAATCCAGAGAGATTTATATTGGGGTGTGTCAGTTATTATGGACATCCTCATTCTAGTGTCCTCATTCTGTCTTTCTCTTTCATCACTGAACTATAGTATGTACTCACTCACACAAGCAAAGTATTTCCTGTCAAATGGAGAACAAGGACCACGATTAAAAGTGTATCAGGGTTAAAACTTTCAGGGTTAAATTCAGTTTATGTAGTTTCAGGTATTGTTTAATATTCAGTTATTGTGACATTCTGGAAGCTTGACCATTTTTCTTATGTTCACAAACAAGCATGTCAAAAAGGTTTTCTCCTCCAGAGAAAATGTAGCCTAGCAGTCATGTTAAAGGGATTTCCACTCTATTCCTCTGTTTGCCTGTTGTTCAAAATGCACAAATAAAACTGAAACAATATATATATGTATTCCTTGTGAGGGCTGTAGTAAAATTCAAATCAGAAACATAATTTTCTTTATTTGGGAATCGTTTATTAAACCCAGCATTTGCCATCTTACAACATTAACTGTAAGTTCTATGGTGGTTTAAAATCACCCAGCAACTGTTAAATAGATCCTAAAAAGAATGCATATTTATTTTTAGAAGTAATAATACTTCATATGGTTAAACCTATAGCTTTAAACGTAACTAAAGCACATTTTGATCTGATTTTATGTTAATTTAATGTAAAACACAGTCCTGGTTTATTGCATTACAACAGAAACTATGCTGGTTATTCCCTCCCCCAGAATATTATGTAAAGGGGGTACCAGGGGGAGCATGAGATCCTCACCCCTTATCTGCACTGGAACATGGAACGTGTGCTGTGATAAAAAGAGTAGGATAATAGTACAATCCCATCGGTTTAAGCTTTTGGGTTGTTCCAACACAAGCTGAACTTGAGCATATAATACCAAAGCATAAGGTTTTTAAAAAAACATTTTTTAAATTACCAGCGTAATTGTTTAATGTGTATTCCAGTTACAATTGCACTCTGGGTCAATTACTTTAATCAAGCACTCTTACTGACAGTTTATTGTATTGCCACAATTTCTCCTTTTTCTGAGTTCAAATCATTTGAATATGCTTGTTATATGCTATATGATCTCTTTTTTTTTTATACTAAAAATAAAATTCAAATAATAGCCTAATGAACTGTAAAAAAAAAATTTTTTAAAACCTTCTGATATTTTACTCCAAAAATGTCAGGAGATCTGTTTTAAAGAATATAGCTGGTTTATCCACACAGCTGAACCACTGGTTTGTGGAAAATGTGAAAAGTATGATAGATTCGTTTATAACTATACAATTCCACGTCTCATAGCGTGCAATTCAACTGACAAATCCATGAATCATGAGTCAACAGTTGTACAAGCCTTACCTTGAGTCTGGGTATTTGGTGAGAGTCGCCAAGCTGCTGGTATACATGTGCCCTCCAACGTCAATGTGAACCGGAGCGTTTGATTTTGTCAGCTGAGCCGGTAGAGGGATTCCCTGAGTGGCCAGTGGAGAGACTGGAGACCGGGTCAGCGACAATCGTGACATGCTTCTTCCTTCCTGTCAGCAAGCGAATAAGAGAGCGCCGGATATAAATGAGCCGTGTCGCCAGAATGTCACTGTATCTCCTACCTTTGGAGCAAGTGTGATCCTGACTCTCATCCGATCACTTCTACATCTGCCGGATCGCATGTTTAGCTTACAAATTATTGCCACAACTCTAATTAAGTGTATTTGCATCCTTTTCTTCCTACTACCGGAGGGGAAATGGAGGGATGCTTATTAGCGATCCAGAAAGAGAAATGCTAGGTGTCAGCCTCGAGGGAGGATAAAACAAACTGCTAAATTCTAATTAAAGGTCGTAGGCTTATGTGTTAGACGTGAAACATCCTCTGACAAACGAGTAACCAATTTGAGAATTGGGATACAGGGGCATTTTTGCAAGTTTGCTTCAGTAACATATCCAAATTAAAGGTTTTTTTTCCCCAAAATGGAGATCTTGTTACTTTTCCCTTTAAAAAATTGAATTACTTATATATTCTAGTTAAAATGGCTGCCTATTAAAGAGGTAAAATTATAATTATGAGAATGTGCAAAAACAATTATGATATGTACTTAATGACAACAATTGCCTCATAGCAATCTTTGCGTTTATTATGCTTTTGCAGTCTATTAATTGCATCGTGTCATAGGTCACACATATGGTGCTGGATTCACAAGGCACTAGATCATTCAAATAAACTACACTATCTGGTGACAAATTTATGAACAACACATTTATTCTCCTGTGGGTAATACTCTGAATCTGACATTTCTGAAATCTGGCCAGGGGTTTTGTACACGTAGCTTATGCTATCTCAGATTTCCATTCACAGCGTGAATGTTTATATAGTACCCTAACGATTGTATTATCCCTGGCTTACATTGTCATTGAGGGCTACGCGCAGGCTGCGGTTCACCACAACTATTCGGATACTGAATAGTCTTGAAACAAAAGTCATAATTTTTTAACCGGCTAAGCATCTATATTGGTCAGTGGTCACCCTAGAACTGCATCATCGTGACCGTTGTATGTTGCACATGTTCCGGCGGACAGACCACCGGTCTTTGGCAGGTTTATCAGTGATTTTAAGACAATCACTGATTTCCCTCGTTGCCTGGTCATCGTAAAACACCAAATATTTTACTTTTTCCCATTGTTTTCCCATTTTTAATTGGTGTCGTCTTAGTCTCAGACTAAAGAACCAACTGTCTTTTTAGAAGTCCAGCAGGAATATTCGCACGCGCAGAGTCTGGTGCGCATAAATAACGTTCAGCCGACTTACTTAGAATTATATTATTTTACAATGTGTTTAGTTATTCATATTTGTTAAACAAGCTACATTGGTGTAGTTGGGAGTGATTCCATCGACTCGTTCCTTCGTGAAGTAGCTCATTTAAGCTGTTATTTTAACCATAAAAGGTAAACAGAAGGTAGTTGTTAGGGCTCCATTCAGTTCTTTGCCCTCGGCGATGTGCCTGGGGCGGAGAATGCTGAAAGACTACAGAATTTTCCAGGGTGTTGCCTGCCTCGCTGTACACGAAACCTTCAGGAATACTATTCATTTATACATACTCTGGATGATACATTTCAGATCCCGGTGAAAGAAAGACTTCAAAAGACTTAAGAACTTTTGGGCGTATGAAGTTATCCCACCTCTTCATATAGCCACGGGCCATGGTAACCAATACTGATACTAATGTTGGGGGAATAGACCATATATAAACGCGCGCGCGCGCACACACGCACGCTCTGGCTACAGACACGTGTGCGCGGGGGGGGGGGGGGGGGGGGGGGAGAAAGAGAGAAATACAATGTTACCAGTTACCTGCTTTGGTAATATTGTTTTGATACATTAATGTCAATAAAGCACTTTGAATTGAATAGAGAGAGAGAGAGAGAGAGGTGCAGACACTGTAGGTCGGAGGTTGGAGAGATGAGGGGACATACAGCCAGAAGGGCTGAAATGGATGAGAATGATATTAAAATAAAACATGAACAAGCTATAGCTGTCCAGCTAAGCACATACAAGACGTACAGTCCATGTTCAGATATTTAAAATGTATATTTTCCCATGCTCCCATTAAGTTATTCTGTCCCATAATAAACATCAGAACTGGAAAAGGACTATTGACTCGTCTTTAATGAGATCAGCTCTGACATCTGCTCCCCGACTCTCTGTATTATTGGTTTCTCGTTGACTGAAGTACTCTTGGGTTACTTGACACCAGACACGATAATCAGTAATACAAAGTGACCAACCCCTTTTTGAGAGCTATGGCTACTGACGCATCCAACTCCAAAAGTAAGAACCAAACGCAGATAAAAAAAGGCACTTATTTCCATAAACTTCTTTTAAGAGTTGTGTTTTAACATAAATTACATCTTCTGATAGCAGCCTTAAACAATGTCATGGCTAAAAGTGAAAGGTAAGCCTTTTCCAGATTCAGCCAATGTATTTAAAACGGCGGTGGGCTATTTCTTTTGCAAGTTTCAATTTATAACAAGACATAGATTATGCATAGCCTACACAACCTGTTCGAGTTCGGTTAGTGCAAAAAATAATCCGAGAGCAATATGAGGTTTCTTCTCTTGCCATCCTGCTCAATGTGCATTGGTGGCCAAAGGGTAAATTTAGCCAATTGCACAATATGGCGTCTTTTACACATACCAACATATCCAGAAATTGATGCATATGATACGGATAGTCTAAAATATAAAACGGGATAGATACCAGTACAGCAATAGGCTACATTTAAATCGCAACACGGTCTCCTCACGGACAGCCTGTATGGCATTCACAAATTATAAACTATCCCTCTCAAAAGCATGAAAAAAACCCATCCAAGCCTGCGCGTTGAACACTGCACACAAGCAAACCTATCGGAAGCTGCCCACGTAATACATGTTTTAAAAAGAATAACTACAAATGATTACTAGCGAATATGTATGTTATGTATAGGCTATGTATAATCATAGAGTCCAGCATACCGTTTCAAACATTTTGAGAAGTATGAAGAAATCCACGCCAGATCATATCAGTCTCCGAGGAAGGTTGCGTTGTCCCTTTATACTGCAAGTTTAGTAAAACTATCTGCGGTCTTATACCCCGGCATCCCACGAGTGTGGCGTCTATTCCTCAGCAGTCAAGTGTCAAAATATCCGCAAACTGCTTATAAAAACCCGTGAATCTAGCAGCGATGCATTGATTTAAAAAGGGTCGCTGTGGCTTTAAAGCTCTATAGCCAGTGCTAGCTAGACTAGTTCAGACCATGCAGGCACTTTCCACAAAAGCAACACAGGAAGCGTGCGGCGTCCTTACCTTGAACATGGAAGAAATCTCCTTTCCCTTTTCGGGTTTTATTTCTATATACTTGGAGGGGGGGAATAGATGGCTGGCTCTTGTTGCGAGTTTTTAGCTTCTTGTCCTTCTTTTTGCTAAAATGAAACTGCCTGGTCTGTTATGAGAAGAAGAAAGCCAATAATCCGTCTCTAAATAACAGAGGAGAGCTAAAAAAGAATTCTTGCTCCAGGCTTTCAAAACGCCTCTGGGGCAAGGATTAGGCTACAATTAACTCAACCCTACTCGCGCCCTAGCTCATTTCAAGATGAAAACGTGATATTTCTCCTCTTACAAGAACGGTGCGATTATACAGAACCATTAGTGTTATTTTTCTTATTTTCCGTCAGAATAAAAATAGATCAATCCTTGTAACGGTTTTAAGTTCTGGTTCGCAGGGGGATAACGGTTTTAATGTTGTTCACTATCAGACTACTGTCACGTCGTTCGATAGACATAAAGAAGAAAAAAAGCAGATTTTAATCATTGTCATTTCGTCTGATGTAATATTTCCCCGGGCATTTTCAACTAGGCATACATTTTCAGTTCCCAAATAAGTAACGCAAGGCACCCTTCTCTCATCCCTTGTACTTATATACCGATTATGGAAGCAGAGTAGCAATAACTTGTTGATAAAGTATAGGTTATGTATAAAAAAATACTGATCTTGAATATGCAGATATCCTCAAACAGTTTTCGTGCGGCTGTTTTTTCTGCCCCCTCTCCCTTGCTAATGTCTCGTATTGTAACGCCAAATATCCTGTAGGCCATTAAAACCAAATGACGTCTATCGACATGCATTCTGCTATTGCAAAAAGCGCCCTCACAACCTGCCTCCAGCGAAACGCGCCATTTCAATTATAGCACACGGCTAGATGGAGATGTCTGCCGTGGAGATTTCCCAGGCAAGCTACTGGCTGAACGAGCTCAACATTTTTTCCCACCCCAAACAGTCATTCTGGTAAACGAAATAAAGGCACCCTAAATTCGAATTCGGTCAAACGAAAACGCTGATTTACCACCCATTTAATAATCTGTGTTGTGACATTCATTGTGCGATACAGATCACTGTATATAAGCCGTGCTGAAGTGTGATCCTTTCCTCCCCCTCCACGGTACAGGTGTTCACATAGGCTAGATGATTATTTATTTATTTGTCTGTTTGTTTATTTGCGTGTAAATAGCTTTAAATAATAGATGCTGCATTGAGCCTTATAATTACAGTATTCCCAAATACATTCATTGCTCACGGTATTTTATTTCTTGATGTTTGGCGCCAACCAGTGTGTAAAAAGATAATGTTCACAGAATAAACTCAAAGATCAATGTGGATTTAAAAGTGGGCATTCATTAATTTTAAAATCAGCTTTGAAATAGATTATTTACAATATGTAGCCTACTGCTTTCTGTAGACGTGGAGATTGTAGTGCTGCATAATTAGATAGTGTGTTTAAACTACCTTGATAACATATATTTCATTACATTACACTGTTCAAATGCTATAATAATGTTTGTTATTGTCGGGATAGGGCAGGAATAGAACTCAAGGAATCCAAGAGAATAGCAACTAATCGAAATTAAGTAGGCCTAGAAGTTCTGTCAACACAATTCACTCGTTTTTCTAATTTTTGCCTGAACAGTGCTAGCATAGCACTTTTTACCCTCGGGGTGATATTTGTTGTCTTTTGGAGTGCAAACTATATAAGGAAGACTTTATTTTTTTCTCTCTCATTAAGTACAACCCCGGAGTTAGTTCAATTACATGAACTATGCTGAAGATGTTGTAAATTTTAAGATTTAAATAGCTTACAAAGTTGCCTCAGGCCCCATCAGTTAATTTCCTTAATTTATGGATTTTAGCGGAGTGTCTGAAGTAAGAAGAAGTAGGTCAGCCGGGGGATTTGCATAGAACATAGATTCAATTCTGGGTATTCTTGACCATTTTTGGGGTTTAGGTGAGCACGCCAGTAGCTACTAAATTCAGATTTCACTGCGTTAAATTGCCCTTTGCCAAAACAGGACCGGTGGACTACGGACACCTATAACATTGAAATACATAGAATGAGTATACAATGCAAGCCACGTGATTCATCAAACGATCATTTTCTTCTCGTGTGTAAGCATTGTTGCTACCATGTAGATTGTGTAGATTTTGATATATTTGTAACCAAGGCTACTCGTTCAATAAATAATGAAAGAAAACTGTAGGTACTAGGCTGCACGATATCGGTGATATGGCATAATAGGCTACTGAAAAACCGCCCTGACACAGCGCAGATGTATAATATGAGAACAGCCTGCTTTCTTTAAAATCTGAGAGTAGCATGCTAAACGTTGTTTTTACTAATTATGTTTGTTTCTATGTGGGAAGTAGGTCTACTGAATATAATCATCAATAATTTTATTAAAAAGTGAAGATAAAGTTATTGACAATAACGAAATTATTTTTTATATAATAGAGAACCACAGTGACTATATTGTGATGTTCTTGTCTTTATCAGTTTGATTGATACAATTGAGAACATCTGAGGCATATCCACATCACCAATCTAATTTTCAAAACCAATCTTTTGTTGTTAAATAACTGGCTAAAGGTCTCTCAAGTCTGAAATACAAGATTTGTGTCGGTCCCTTTAAAAAAGTATTATGTTTGAGGAAAAAATACGGAAGAATCAATCAACATTTGCAAGGCCTCTTTGAGAGAACATTTAAATGAGGTGTATGCATTAATGCATGACCCTTTGAGAATAATAACTTTGCCTCAAGGTTCAAAAGCAGGTGTCATTAACAGTGATGCTGAAAGCATCACAGGAAATAGTACTGTTCTATTTTAATGTGTCATTTTGTAAAGGCTCCAATTATTTTATTTTATGGCTTTTAACAATTTGGAAATAGTATAAAATGTATTCAGTTACGGTATTTGGTAGGCCCGTAATACTGAGTTGGCAAATATGCAGAAATGTGTGCGTATGAGCTGTTCACTCTGTCACAGATTGATTTATGTACTGTAATGTAATACAATATGTTGGTTTTAAAGAAATGACAGAATCCATCCAATTTGTCAACTCTGGCACGCAGCGTTGTGTAAGCATATGTTTGATTAGATGACATTTTGAGATGTTGTACCTGGAAACCAAAGACCATTCCATTACCTCAAACAGTAAACGTGTGTTTTTAATTATGTGAATTTGAGTGCTTGAAATCTTGGCAAGATATGGTAAGTATTGTTTATTTGATGTAGTTAAAGACGTATTCGTTGTCTTGGGAATTTAACTGGTAGGCTATATTGTGTATATTTTTTCAGTGCCTTTAGTACACTATTTGTATGAGGCAACATTATTTGTCACTGAGTGCATAAGATCGCACCTGGAAACAGTTTGTATTATATGTATATGTCTGTTTGGAGCTTGCTTTAACAGGCAAACGTAACTCATGGAAATTGCTTGGATGGCATAGCCAAGCCTTTGTAAATCTTTCTTTTATAGACCCTTTGCCAGGTGTGTGCTTGGTATGTCCAACATAACACTTTCTCTTGAGTTCAGTGCCAATTGACTTTTGTCTGGAAACATACAACTAATGATTCAAATATATGTACATGAAAAATTAGCTTAAAATTCAAATGTAAACTACTGATGTATTCTTTCAAAGAAAGCTGACCTTTTAATATAGCATTTTTAAAAATTGTACATGTAGTTCTGTAACTGTTGTCAGCATAATTAGTTCCAAAGTCAAAAAAACATGAATGTGTTTCCTTAATGATCTCAACTTTATTACATACACATATAAAACCAGGAAATTAATGACATCTTAAGGGTCTATGTGACTGTTTCCATTTGGCTTTTAGCTTTTAAGAAACCATTTTCTGCAACCTGAAAGAGATTTGCTGATTTACGCAAGTACTATATTTAATTTTGTGGGTTTTCACCTCTTGCAAAAATCTTATGGACATATTTCCACATATACTGTACCTCTGCACACATCTAAAGCCTTGATTCAGCCCTATGTTCACCTGACCAACACAGTTTAGCATTCCACTTTTATGCCTGCATTATAATAATTATTATAAAGAGCGAATTATTTGACCTGGCCCGGTTCTCACATCTTAGAGTTGATTTTCTGCCTTCTTTCCCCACAGGGCAGGTATCATGAACCCTACAGAGAATCAATCAAAAATATAAAATGCATTGTGTCATGAACATTATTTTTATGTGTATTGTCACAAAGCTATTCACAAGAGAGACATTGCTACTTGATAAAGAACCTGTTTCCTCACTTATGAAAAGCAGCCCTGTGGTCTGTGTGTGTATGTGTGTGTGTGTGTGTGTGTGTGTGTGTGTGTGTGTGTGTGTGTGTGTGTGTGTGGTCTGTGTGTGTGTATGTGTGTGCTCGCGCACTTGTTTCTAGGACAGGAAGTCCCAGACATTGATCTTTTCACTTTAAATTCTTTCATTTGTCATGCATCAATGGCCTCTCTCACGTGACAAATGGCCTCTCTCACGTGACAGCACCCCCTGCTGGACTGATTAAATGCTTGAAAAAATGTACAGCAATAAATTGCTCCTCAGTTCAATTATCAGTTAATCTAAAGTTAACTACTTGTGATAAGTACAAATACGCCAGTATTGGGGAGGGAAATATTTTGTGTATAATTACCAGTTCAAGCATTGAATAACTGTAGATGTATGGAATTGTTTATTTAAGGATAAAATGTGCTGTGCATCTGTGCCTTGCCGTTTATTTAATGAAGATTATTCTTATATTGGTATACGTTCATTTATATATCAGCTTTACTTTAGATCAAAGGAAGAAATATCTCCAACAGTTTTCCTGCAGGGTTTATAAAAGGATTTTGTCTTGCATTTCAGTGGAAATGACTGTTTAGAGTGCAACACCTGTTGTTTTTATAACCAAAAATCTAATAATTATGGGTAATTTTATGGAGAGCACAGCATGCATATTAACTTGTTGATGTTTAGACTATGCAGGATTTGCTATGGGCATGTTCAGGGATCTAACAGTCCCACCAGCATTGCCAACATTTGTTAAATAGATGTTAAGACATAGCTCAGAACTTAAGGGGAATGTGTTGTACTTAATGTGAAAGCACCATTTCTTACGGGCATAGATTCAACCAAATAGCAGGGTGGGTTGTCCTTCACTCTGACTAATACTATGCTGTTTCAATGCATAACCTCATGAGTTTCACCAGTCGTTGAGATTTACAAAATGTGTTGTGTGCGAGGCTCTGGTGATAAAGTGACACTTTCATAAATGTATTTTTTAAATAAAAGGAATAATCGTTTTACTGAATAGAGGACACAGATTTGCTTGGCTTGCCTACCATAAACAGGGCCTGGGGAAGAGGAAGGAGTCCAATGGGAACATCGTGCCCTTTATACCGCCAATTAATCAATAAAGTTCATAAAAATGAATGCGTTCAGGATCATCCATACCTAGTGGTGTTTGGCCCTGCACACAGATGGCCAGGGCATTGTTCCGTGGGCCGGGAGAGTGAGCGGCCATTCAGTTCACAGTCAGGAGCCTCGGCAGTCGCCACAGAGGTGCACGTGGGGGGCAATGTCGGGATCTGCAGTCACAAAGCCCCCAAAAGCTCGGAGGAGAATATCTCAACCAATATGCTCAACATATGCAGCATATGGCTCTCATCTGTCATTTATGCGGTCATAATTTTACATAATATTATTTTAACATATGGAGAAAACCCCCCATTGAATTATAAGCATGAGTAAGCTTAGTGTGAAAGCCTTTTTGGATTTCATTACTACTTTATATTCTGAGAGGTAATATTCACCATTTAAAAAAAACAAAAAAAACACAGGTTTACAGTGTATTGTAAGCAATCATGAGATTATTTTCAAATATATCAAATACTTCATACATTTGTTCTCATATTAACAAAACTGGACAGGTTCTCAAATGGGGAGAACCATGCAGCCTTTCCGTGGGACCCTTCATTTGTCCATATGCTGTATGAAGTAATATGGCTGTCAGCCGTCACATTATTACCATATACTAGCTTAAGCTCTGTGTTTTAAACATTAGCTCTAGTCAAACTGAGTCTGGTTTTCATAAATGGTTGCTAAATAGGTTTCTATATGCACAGCAGTTTCTGCTGTTGTGACTAACGGAAGCTGGTAATAGCCTCTTCGCATCTGCCTTGTTGAACTCTTCCAGTACATTCCATACAATATGTTCCATACCTCACATGCTAAACAGTTGTTGTTAATCTTCACCCCTGATCGGAAAAAGAGCTCTGTTTGTAAACCGTGTCACTGTTGACTCACTGTGTTATTTTTAATTCTGCTTGAAGTAGTGGAGTAGTAGTCTTCCTTGTACTCATTAAATGAGGACGGAAATGGCGCAATGTAAGATTTCTTGGAGACGTTTTGCGATGTGGAAAGTTGTCACACGACAGTCTGAGTGGTTGTTTCCGGGGTGGAAAATGTTGGTCACCCGGCACAATGACCTGTGCTATTGCTGCTCTTGAAAGGTTTTGCCACATTTTTGTTTGGTCCCCTTTGGGGCACAGCAATAGCTAATAGTAAGCTAGTTTCTGTACTCTGTCTCCTGTGCGAGGGTAGGTAATTCAAGTTTTTAAAAGTGTATTCGAAACTCACACTCAATAATATGTACACTTATCAAGGCCCACACCTGCCTGCTATGCCATTTCCCCAGTCGTTTGACTATCTCCTTGATGTATTTATGCAGCTGTAATGTGGGTGACAGTTATTGTTCATTATTTCTGAAACAGCATGAAGGTTTCAGTTTATTATTAGAATGGGTTCAGTTGGTATTGCATACAAATAAGTACCTTAAACAGGCACTGCAATCCCCCTCAGGTGCAAAAAAAAAAAATTCCGGCAATTAAGTTTGTTTAAAGAAGGTGTGCAGATATAAAGGGCTCATATTTCTACCTGACTTCAATTGCTATTGAATGTCAACCTGGTTTAGGGGGGGCAAAATAACTTAACAAGCCAAGTGCTTTCGGTTCAGTTTATTTGCATTCGCACAAGTTCATTTGAATATTTGTGCAAGATGACAGGTTTCAGGATGCGAATGCCTTTTAAAAAAAATAAATAAATCTTTGCGGTTTTAAAGCTCAAACCGGATCCTCTCTCTCCCTCTGCCTTCCCTCTTTTCAAAGGCAGTGCATCTCTTATAATGTCTGTGCGTGCGTGGGTAGAGAGGTTTGCTGTGCAGTGTCTCTGTCTCACTCACCTGTGTACCTATACTGTGTTGTGGCAGCATGATATCCTTCAAAGATTTCTCCCTGAATGGACAACTAATCGATCCCCTGAACTGGTAACCAGCAACTGGAGGTTGTCAGCCCATGGCCGTGACCGAATACGACCCCTGTTCCCTGTCTCCTCACTTTTGCTATAGCTACATTATTAAAATAATGTCAGTTATGGCTGGTAAATAAGTAGTGCTATTTTTAATACTCGTTAATCAAAAGCTTCAGCAAATCGCTGTTGCAAATGTTACATACCTCACCATACACTACCACACCCAATAAAGTGTTAATGCTCATCAATTTATAGTTATGTATCAATTTATAGTTATTAGTGTGAAAAATGCACATGCTGAAGTTGTTTCTGTATTCTACCTTTAATTTTGCTATTTTTTTATTATTCCTCTGATATGCAGAAAAAGCAGAACTTTCAGGTTTGAAAATAAAGAAGTGTTTATTTGACAAGCAAAAAAGACTTGTGGTAGGGAATCCGGTGAGGCTTTCTCTACATTTCTTCATGTTGCCTTGTTGATTCATTCTTTATTTATACAATTTTCATTAATTATCGAGTAAAGCAATGTACAAATAGTACAATAATTTCATGGTATAAGCATAGACTCTCCTGTCCTCAAATTATGCTGCAAAACCAACTAAAGCTTAAGCATGCATAGCTAATATTCTAAACTACAGCTATCTAGTTTAATGTTATTAAACTTGTGTGCGCAATGTTTTCCGTAAATGTTATTGTTTTTTTTCTGCATCATAATAATTCACCTTGTAAAGGTTTGCCTCTCAATTATTTATTGGAAAACAATGGACCATACGATATTTAGGACATGTTTCATGCTGATAAAAAAGCAGAGAATCGGTATATTAATAAATTAAATTATAGAATACATACGATTCCCCCGCCCTTGTATATTTAGTAGGGCTGAATGCCTTGTGTTTCTGCTCCTGTAAGTAGTCCAGCAAGTTGTTAAAATGACACATACCTACGTATGTATATCATATATCTCAGTGGGAACATTTTTTCTAAACTCTCCTCCTGGGATCCCACGTGTTACCATGGTGATCCAATCACAAAAAAATGACCATAGACGCTTGTTTGTCCCAGGTCGTACCGGCTCTTCTCCACCAACCTCTTCAGAGTCCTTTCCGGGTCACTTTCGCCTACAAAGTGAGTGTGGCTCAAGGGCATTGCAGTCATGATCTTTGAGTGTGTCAGTCAGTGAGTATACCGTAGGGGTTTTTTGGCCACACGCCTGCCTGGTATGTAAAATGGCAGAAGCTACAAGCTACAAGCTGTCTACATCTCAGACAAAAGGTACAAGATAGAAACACTCGCCACTGGGGTGGTGCCCTATCGGTACATAAACATTTACCCCTAGCCAGCATACAGCAATGCATAATTTGTACCTTTTTTCACTTGGAAAGGTAGCCTGCTTATTAGTACCCAAATAGAATAAAACATTATTGTTCTTTCAGGGTACATTTGGGGAATTTGTTCCTTAAGAGAAGAAAAATGTACCTCCACTGTACCTTTATTTCTGAAGAGTGATTTTTTTGTATGTTTGTACAAGGCCTTGCTCTAAACACAGAAACCTGTGCACACCTGGGCAACCATTAGAGTCTGACAGAGGAGTGTGCTTTCCTTCCTAAAGCCCCCCCCTGAGGTAAATGTCTCCCAGGACCACCCAGAGTTTCCAGGTGCAGAATTTGAGAAGGTCAATGACGACCTTGTAAGATCTTTGAGAAGAAACAACAGGAGCTCAAAAAGCGTTGCCAAGGTAACCGGTGTGGCGTGATTGGGGGTAAGGATGGATTTGTCTTGGAAAAGGGACAGGCCCTGGGATTGCAGGAAGTGAGGCAGGCTGTTAGATGAGAAAGCTGTGCAGCTCTGCTGGGGTATGAAAGTGACTTAAAGGTGTGCTTCAGCATTGTAAAATGTCATAATCAAGTGTCCATGAGAAAATACAACACATAAAACACACACATGCAAGCACGCACACACACACACACACACACACACACACGCACGCGCACGCACGCACGCACGCACGCACGCACGCACGCACGCACGCTCGCTCGCTCGCACACACACACACACACACACACACACACCCACACACAGACACAACACACACACACACACAGACACACCACACACACACAGACACACACACAGACACACAGACACACACGCACACACACACACACACACACAGACACACACACACACACACAGAGACACACACACAGACACACACACACACACACACACACACACACACACACACACACAGACACACACACACACACACACACACAGACACACACACAGACACACACAGACACACACACACACACACACACACACACACACACACACACACACACACAGACACACACACACACACACACACACACACACACACAGACACACACACACACACACACACACACACACAGACACACACACACACACACACACACACACACACACACACACACACACACACACACACACAGACACACACACACACACACACACACACACACAGACACACACACACACACACACACACACACACACACACACACACACACACACACACACACACACACACACACACACACACACACACAGACACACTCATGCTCGGACTGACAGGTAGGGCCTCACTTCTTTATGACTCTCTCTCTCTCTCTCTCCTCTCCTCTCTCTCTCTCTCTCTCTCTCTCTCTCCTCTCCTCTCTCTCTCTCCCTCTCTTTCTCCGTCTCTCTCTCCTCTCTCTCTCTCTCTCTCTCTCTCCTCTCCTCTCTCTCTCCTCTCCTCTCTCTCCTATCTCTCTCTCCCTCTCTTTCTCCGTCTCTCTCTCTCCCTCTCTCTCCCTCTCCTGCTCTCTCTCTCTCCCTCTCTCTCTTTCTCCCTCTCCCTCCTCTCTCTCTCTCAACCCCCTTACTCTCCATCTCAGTACTATGGGTTATGATTTGTTTGGACCACCAGCCACTTCCCTTTCTTGATTGCTTCCTCCTGCTCCACAAATTGCGGTCCCCCAGGGGCCGTGAACAGGGGCCCAAGACCATCAGCCGTATTTCACAGTGGGAGATCAGTGGGAGATCAGTGGGAGAAGATCAGATCGATGCACTTCCACTTACAGTTTTTCACAATTGTTAACACACGTTTCTCAAAACAATAACGGCTTTCTCAAAATTGCACACACAAAACTGAAAACCTCACACACAAAATGCTAAACCTGACACTCCCTTTGCAAGATGACTCTTTGCCATCAAATCTCTTAACTGTTCACAAAATGGAACTCGTGTTTTCATTTGGTACACACAGCCATATTTTCAAATGACACACACATACCATTCATTGAGTACACACAACTAAGCATTTGCTGCACACTACCAAGCATTTACAGCACACTGAAGTGCAAAATTGAAAACACAATCATAGAAATGGAACACACCATATGAATGACAATGACTCTGGAGAATGAGCCATTTCTCCTTTTGTAAAATGTCTCAGTGTAGGCCTACTTTTTTCATAGTCAAACATAAAACAGCACACAAATATGCAGCAAAAACAAGTTTTATTTCGGTACACACAGAGACCAGTACAGTACTGTAAACCGGCCTGCTCAACCCCCCCCCCCCCCCCCCCCCCCACTCCCCTTCACAAAAATGAATTATGCATCACGCCTCCGGTTCCTGTCTGGCCAGAGGGCCTCATCCACATCACAGGCAATGTTCTCCCTGTCCAAGCAGCGTTGGAAGAAACGCCTCGAGTGGCGCATGAAGCCCTGACAGGCCTCAACACTCACGGACGCCACAAGCCTCCTCCATGGCCTGGAGCAGTGGGACCCCGGCCCTGTGGGTTCCGTTCATATACCTTCCACCTCCAAGCTGAAAGAAACTCCTCAATGGGATTCAGGAAAGGAGAATAAGGTGGAAGGTATAGAACGGGAAAATGTGGGTGGTCCTGGAACCACTCACGCACTTGAGCAGCCCGGGTGGAAGCTCACATTGTCCCAGATGACGACGTGATCGATCCGCTGTGGGCCCATCTATCTGGCCAGGTGGTACCAGCAGGTCATGCAGGCCATCCAGGAAGGCGAGGGAGATGGGCAGTGTTCCTCCTCTTCCTCCTCCTCCTCCTCTTACCCCTCTCCTTCTCTGGTTGTCTCTTCAAAGTTCTCCATTGTTCACCAAACAAAACAGAGGCTCAAGGCACTTTTATGCTGCAGTCCTGATTGCAAATTGCTCAACAGACCTGAATGTTTAGAGATTTGAATATTTGTGTGTTGTAGGTTGATGCTTTGAGATTTTACTTGAGAAGTGTGTGCAACAACTGAACATTGTGTGTAGTGTTTTGACAACAAGGTGATGTGTAATTGACATCAGAGTGTAAAGAAGGAAAGTCAGAGTCTAATGCAGATAAGGGAGTGTGAAGTAGTGCCAAATTGGGTCGAGCGATTGGTACATGAAGTGAAGGTTGTGCAAATTGTGCCGAATTTTCGCTTTTTTGTGTGTTAACAATTGTGAAAAACTGTAAGAGGCAAAACTGGGGCCATAAGGTCAAAGGCTACAGCAACCTGGAGACCACAGCAGTCTGCTGAAAGACCATCTCCCCAAGGCAGAGAACCCCTGAAGGCCTGCTGCGAAGCATCTGGATGTAGGGGTTTGGAACAGGGGAAAGGGGACCCAGAGATAGCCAGGACACAGGAGCTGGACAGACATTGGTGCAGCATCCTCAACGAACTATAGCCCCTGATACTTATGAAACACAGAGGAGCACCCTCGCTGGCCTTGCAGTCATGACCTTTGTGACGGCCATTTTCTGAGAACAACCGTGTTTCCTACACCAAGGCATGTCAAGGCCTTAGAGAACTGAGCATCAGTCTGTCCCTTCCCTGCTAGCCCTGTTTGTGCCACTCGTCTGGGCTAATGTCTGAGGGCCTGATTTACTAAGACCTTTAGCACACGCAAAACCAATAACGCAACCAATGATTGGCGCAAAACAAATACCACGACCAATCATTTGTCGTGTTCTTGGTTTTGCGTGTGCTAAAAGGTGTTGCGAATGCTAAAGGCCTTAGCGAACCGAGCCCTGAATGTCTTAAGTGCCCCAGAAGAGCCGAAGGCCGTCCGCTCCTTTCTGTGCTTGTCTGCCAGTATGCGGCCAAACTCTAAGGGCATTCCACAACCATGCTGCCCTGGCATCCTCAGAAGACTGTGGGATCCAACTGGAGCAGAGTCGCTTCCCTTCCCTCCTGAACTCCTCTCCGCAACGTCACTCTGAATTTCCACTTGCTTTCTAGTTAGAATGCGTAGCAAGTACACTCACCAAATTGTGTGTCGTAAGTGTTCTGAACTACAAGTACATACTATATTTGCATGCATACTTGCTGTTTGCATTTCGACATTGTATGTGCTCTTTGTTCGCAGAGACGATGAGCATAGGAACCATAGTTTATGTAAGCAACCCTCTGCAAAACCGTGGAGGGATTTGTTTACAAATGCAGCCATTACTAAGGTAATTTATGGACATTAAGTTAGTAATTTACATAATTTTTTGAAATTGCTTAAGAAAATGTCATAATATGTTTCAGATATACATGAAATGTGGTAATAAGAGACAGTGATAATAGTTTCAGTAATATAGTCACAGGTTACCTATACCTTGCTAGTTATTAATCATCCCCAGCTATCAATGCAAGCAAAAATGAATGTAGCATTGACTGGCTCAACAGTCTCTGTTGTCATATTTTGCGGTTCATAATGTGCCACACGTTTTCAATGGGAGACAGGTCTGGACTGCAGGCACTCTCTGACGACGAAACCATGCTGTTGTAATACGTGCAGAATGTGGCTTGGCATTGTCTTGCTGAAATAAGCAGGGATGTCCAGATCACAGCAAATGTTGCTCCAAAATGCATATGTACCCTTCAGCATTAATGGTGCTTTCACAGATGTGCAAGTTACCCATGCCATGGGCACTAACACACCCCCATACCATGACGGACGCTGGCTTTTGAACCTTGTGTTGGTAACAATCAAGATGGTCCTTTTCCTCTTTGGCCGGGAGAACACAACGTCCATTATTTCCAAAAACAATTTGAAAGGTGGACTCGTCAGACCACAGCACAGTTTCCCCTTTGCGTCAGTCCATCTCAGATGAGCCCAGAGAAGTCAGCGGCGTTTCTGGATGTTGTTGATATATGGCTTACGCTTTGGGTAGTAGAGTCTTAACTTGCACTTGTAGATGCAGTGACGAATTGTGTTTACTGACAATGGTTTTCTGAAGTATTCCGAGCCCATGTGGTTATATTCATTACAGAAGCATGCCATTTTTAATGTAGTGCTGTCTGAAGGTTTGAAGGTTACGGGCATTCAATATTGGTTTACAGCCTTGCCCGTTTTCTCCAGATTCTCTGAATCTTTTAGTAATATTATGAACTGTAGATGGTGAAATCCTTAAATTCCTTGCAATCGTGTGTTGAGAAACGTTGTTCTTAAACTGTTGGACTATTCGCTCATGCAGTTTTTTGCAAAGTGGCGAACCCATCCTTGCTCGTAAATGCCAGAGCCTTCGTGGATGCTCCTTTTATACCCAGGCATGATAGCATGACCTGTCACCTATTCACCTATTTACCTGTGGAATGTTCCAAACAGGTGTTTTTTAACATTCCACAACCTTCCCAGTCTTTTTTATACCCCTGTCCCAACTTTTTTGGAACGTGTTGCAGGCATCAAATTCGGAATTAGCATATATTTACAAAAATCAATGAAGTTGCTAAGGTAAAACATTAAATATCTTTTAAATATCGTTTTCAATTAAATATATATACAAGAGAATTTACAAATCACTGCTTTCTGCTTTTATTTGCATTTTACGTACTGTCCCAACTTTGGAATTCAGGTTTCAGTAAGAGATGTCACAACCGCAACAATGTGGTCACAACCGAAACACCTGCTGTTTTGTTAAAATTTTGAATAATATGAATAATCAATCAAATATCCAAGATATTGTGCTGGTGAGGGTATATATAATCTCATAAATAAGAATCTATCAAATTCATGTGATCAAATCTGTCCATTTTATAGAGAACATTTGTATGGAGTTTTCACTAAATTTAATTAATCCAATGTTTTATTTGATTTAAAAATTCAGGGTAATTGATTAAAATTCAACAGCAGTCAAGATTTTTTTTCAAAAATGTCATTTTCAAAGGGGTGAATTAAACTTATCAATTGGGTGTGTCATTTTATTTCAAAAGCAGGGTTTACACCATGTTTCGGTTGTGACATATTTAGGAGCAGTCAGTAAATGCATCCTTATTCTGAAAAAATGACATGTGATTGCACTGTACATCTAGTATATTTATGTATCTCAGATATAGTGTAACACATATATTATAAAAGAATTTTGCAAAAAGAATACAAATTTACACTTTTCTCCAACCCTCAATTTGCACAACTTCTGTAGAATGGCCCATATACAAATACAGCACATTTGTTTTTTTTCCTGTTATGTCATTCTGGTACTCTGACACCAGTGGTGACATCATAAAGTGTGATGACATCATAAAGCATGTCCTAATGTAACAAAGTTGAAGTGCACTGCACAGAGGGAGCCACTCCAGAGCCAGCGACAGTGATTGAAGGATCAGTCTACAGGGAACCATCTTTATCATTGATACACCACTATCCTCTCCCCTATAATTGCCTATTTTGAAACATGCTTACACCCACTTGCACAGATACTCTCACAAAAGCTCCCAGTTTCATCTAAATATGCCCATGTTATCTAGTTTAATGACAGACAAACAGATATATAGACATACAGTACACACTCAGTGGTGGCCATTTTTGACCTAATTGTTGATGATGCATCTTTACTCACTGATCGGGCGATGTTGTTAACCAGCTCTGTTGTTAACCATTCCTCATATTAATCAGCTGAATGTATTTATGTTTTTCCTGCATTGTCAGTCGCTCTATATAAGAACATCTGCTAAATTAGTGTAATGTTAAATAAATAAAAAAACTAATTATGAAATATATTTTTCCAATGTTCCGCAAGTCTGCTTGCATCAGTGTGTTTGCCAGCAGCCATACCATTTAGCAGCCTTCTAATATCAAACAGCTGTTGCTAAGCATCGTTTTGTTTGTACGCAGTACTTGGATGGGAGACCTGAGAAAACTACACTGCCTGGCCAAAAAAAAAGTCACACGCTCTAATATTTCGTTGGACCGCCTTTAGCTTTGATTACGGTGCGCATTCGTCGTGGCATTGTTTCGACAACCTTATGCAACGTCACAACATTTTTTTCCGTCCAGAGTTGCATTCATTTTTGCCCAAGATCTTGTATTGACGACGGGAGAGTCGAACCACTCCGTAAAGTCTTCTCAAGCACATCCCAAAGACTTTCAATAGGGTTAAGGTCAGGACTCTGGTGGCCAATTCTTGAGTGAAAATGATTCCTCATGCTCCCTGAACCACTCTTTCACAATTTGAGCCTGATGAATCTTGGCATTGTCATCCTGGAATATGCCCATTGATGGGATAACCTGGTCATTCAGTACATTCAGGTACTCAGCTGACTTCATTTTATTGCTGCATAATGTTGCTGAGCCTAGACCTGACCAATTGAAGCAACCCCAGATCATAACACTGCCTCTAGAGGCTTGTACAGTGGGCACTATGCATGACGGGTGCAACGGCGACTTTTTTTTTTTGGCCAGGCAGTGTAAGTTGCTGCTGGTAGTGACGTTAGTGTGCCAGTAGGGGGCACTCTTCCCTCAGAACTGGAATTTTAAAAAAAAACAGTACAGTGATGGGAGCACTATGGATTAGAAAGCTGCATGATTCAGACCTTAAAGCCAATGTCTTGATTCTCTGTGGCCATTAAAAATCCCATGGTAATTATTTAGAAACTGTCCCCAATGCCTACCGGTACTTTAGTAATGGGCAGGTTTCAGCACGTACGTCACATACAGGCACACATTCTGGAGGTGACAGTTCATCGGCAGCGTTTTCCAACCACTGTGTTGCTGCCTAACAAATGTGTATTATTTTCACTGTACGGTTAAATCATTGGAACATTAGTTTACTCAGAGTTTGTATGTAGAGTACCAATTTTGGAGCAGATCTTCAGTGGGAATCTAGGAATCAAATTAGCAAACGAAAATTTATTTTAGGGATAATGCTTTTGTTTTGATAACCTTTGATTCTTACACCGTTGAACAATTTATCATTTGTGTATACATTATTTTAGCAAAAAACTAAAATTATAATAAATAAATAATAATAACAAAATTAAGTTTAAACACTACACACACTTAAACAAAACACAGTTTTAAAAATTCATTTATAATCCCTTCTGGAAAAAAAACCCCAACAAATTTTTTTAGAACCATAAGACTGAGCCTTTTGGTTTTATTTTATTTTGTTACATGTATGAATATTTGTAATCATTACACTTCAATAAAAAAACTCCATTGTGCAGCAGGAGAGATCTGGTGTACCGTTCACAAAATCCGAACTTACTGTCATTAAATTACTGTTTAATTAAACCTTAAATAGGACGTAGCCTATTTTTAACTTTGGCTTTTCTTGATCACGTCACATCAAGGTGAGTGCGTTGGTTGCGTTTTTGATCGTAGTGCCACCTGCAGGCTACAACGCTAGCCAGCTAGGGTAGACGGCTACACACGTGAAATGAATGAACATGCGAAAATTGACTAATTTCTCAAACGAAAAGGTTGCCGGTGGCAGGAAAATCGGACTAGACAAAGCTGGTTGCAGACGAAGAATTGTGCTGAAAACTGGCTTATTTGGCAGACATTGTTAGGCATGTAGAGAAAAAAATGTAGAGATTAAAGTATTCTCTCGAGTCCGGTAATTGCAAGGATTCCAATCCAAGCTCGCCCTCTGGCGCGTGGTATAGAAAAGGCTACACTGGAAATGTTTCCGCAAGCCAGTGCCCAGTCAAACAACGCGCTGTGTGGCCTTATCTCTCAACATGGCAAATTCTCGAGAAGTTAACTTTTCATTGGTGTTTTATGCAGAGTTTGGCTGGGTCCGTGCCCCGTGGAGCTGCACTGGAAGGCGTAAAAGATATGCCACTGCACGCACTGACAGTTCAAAAGGAACATTCAGTACGGTAATCGAAAAAAAAAAACCGCCACTGCGAACTCAAGCTTGTGAAGCCTGACATAGGCTACATGAACAACATAATGCCAAGGTCTAAGAGCGATGGAACAGGAGCTACGTCTTCCATCCATTCTTGCCAGGACATCTGCAGTGTACTCGTCATCACATGCTCACAGAAAGTAAGTGCTTATTTAATCCACTTTTAATAACTGTGTGTTATTTATTTATTTTTTAAATATTTTTTATTAATTTGTGTTTTTCTTGTGGGAAGTTGACGTGCCTTCAAGATTGCTTGTTTATTGCAAAGTGTGCAGCGGGTGAAAAAAGGTTGATAAACGCTGGTCTAATGGACCTCTGGCTTTAAGTTGCAAACTTTACGCGGTTCCCACCCAAAAGGGTTGATCATGTGATCAACAGTTGGGGTATGATGATCCATTATGAGTGCTATCCATTATTGATACTGTTCATGTGCTCTTCATTGCAACACACACACACACTGAACACTCTCCAGCCCTTTCTGTTCACATGAGCAGTGAGTCTGTGTGTCCATGTCCCAACTTAACAGCTAAATCTGTGGAAGACAATGGAGGGCTGTTGCCCTCTGGGGAGGCTGTCTTTTTTGGGATTTCAGCTGCATAAAGTCATTACTCATCCTGAAGAAAGACATCTCAGCACTACAGCAGAGACACACATAGCCATGGGTTAAATCAACCAATAACACTTTGCTACAAGGCAATGTTGACTGTATTCACTTAATATTTAAGAAGGTAGAAACAAAATGACAGTCTGTGTTACCAGTGAGATGTTATGGATATACACATTGCCCACACTCATGTCAGGCTACTTAGTTCTTTTTAAACTGTAATATCTAAACATTATGTCTGACCTTTACCATCCCAAACTGGTGTTCGTAAAAGAAGGACATCTTGTGGAATTAAATGGTAATGCAGGATCACAACATGAAATATTGTTTTATATTTAAATATTACTTAAGTAGGATAAAGAAAAAAAAAATGCGTACATAAATTTTCTTTCTAGATATTCCTGGCATACAAGTTTAACATCTTAGTCTAATAATGATTACTTTCTACTGCCATCAACTGGCAGTCATGCAAATAACAGTATTGTCTCATTTTGAATTTTGTATTTATCTTGTATGCAAATATACAATTAACCTTCTTTAGTTTAACCCACGCTCTACTGAAGAGTATATAAAAGTAGGGAATGGACGTCCACTTGAAATATTAACGCAGTAACCAGAGAACATAAGTAAGCCCAAATTCCAAACACAGTGCACTTTGACCTTACATTTGACTGAGGAATTTAAGCAGTTGCTTAGTTTGTCTATTGTGCTACATTATTCTTTGATTTCAACAACCATAGCAACCTATATATTGTGAAATAAGGACGTTCTCTTCTGTAAATCAGTTGCTTGACTCCAACGTGACAAAGTGCAGAGGTTGGACTGAATCAAGGCCTGCGTGTCTTTCTGTGTTGCATTGCAAGGTGGTCTGCAGACCATGTAAGATGATGCCTCAAACAACATCTTGCAGTCATATATATTTTGCCATTTTCTTCTTCCCTTTCTACCCATTTCTCCTCTACATGTTTAGACACCAGGTCAATGCGATAAGTCAGTTAAGGAGATGTATGTCTGACTCCAATTTTACTGTCTACGAGAATTTACATCAAGGCAAGCAGCCTACTTAATGTGCCCCGAGGGATAAAACACTACACTTCCCACAATTCCTAATATGCTGTATCCTCATTAAGGGTTTATGGTAATATAAAGAGAATAAAATGTGACACTCAATTACATTTGTCATCTTATGCACTAAAAAAGAATGGGAAATGTATCAGGAATTATGGGTTCCAGGAATATTTATGGACGATTCTGTGTCTTTTGAATGAGTAGAAAATTTGCTTGTGATGAAGGAGAAGCTGTACTTGCAGTTCTGTTGTGGTTTTGAAACGTCTTTCGAGGGCCAGTCAACACAAGCACCTCCCAAGACACTGTAGCAGTGGAGAATCTGGTGAGAAACGAGGGAGGGAGAAAGGGAGAAAGGGAGAAAGGGAGGGAGGGAGGGAGGGAGGGAGGGAGCAAGCGCAGAGTATTTCTAGGGCCCAAGGCAGGACGAGAGAGAAGCCTTCATTCAGAGAACTTGAGTTTTCATACTGGAACTTCAAGCTGATGAAATTTTAATTGTCATGTGTGCAATCCTGGTAACTTTTTTTTTTAAAAAGGCCCGGTAAAGAAAAACCCCTTTTATAATTTTATCTAGTCTATAGGCCCTTCGATTGAACATATAAGTTTTTTCCAGTAAATCTGTCTCTATTTACCGTTGGTCTCTCAGTAGAGAATGACATTGCTAATTGAAATGTGTACATATTGTAGCTGCCATTTTGAGTTTGTTCGGTCTCTTTGGTTGAGATCAACACTGCTTGAAATTACTATTTTGGACTGGGTGGGGTGTAGTGTATAATTTATGCTCTTTATACAGACACATTTACGGTCAGTGGTAAGAATGGGTGTTCATAAAACCCTTTGCCATATCATGAATTCATTTTATGATTGTTTGATAATTGAGAACTTAATTGCAGCATGAAAAGCTGTCATGCACACTAATAACTGAGCACACTTAAATAGATATTGTCTGACTCACTGATAAGGGTCTCATCTATGTGCTGTATTCTCAGCTAATGTATACGATGTAGCAGTTTTATAGAGCCTACATTTTTGCTAAAGTTAATATAATTCTCCTTGATTAATTTACTGGCCATAATGATGAATGAGAGGAAGAGAGTGCACCTTTTCTTTCAGAAACCAGAACAGATGGTAACTCCTTGTGTTTGAAAGTGTAAAGTGTCCATCTGGGGCGGCAGTGTAGTATAATGGTTAAGGAACTGGGCTTGTAACCGAAAGGTTGCAGGTTCGATTCCCAGGTAGGACACTGCCGTTGTACCCTTGAGCAAGGTACTTAACCTGAATTGCTTCAGTATATATCCAGCTGTATAAATGGATAATATGTAAAACATGATAAAAAAAAAGTTGTGTAAGTCGCTCTGGATAAGAGCGTCTGCTAAATGCCTATAATGTAATGTAATACATGTTTTGATTTAATTTATTTTCACAAATGCCTTTATTTATACATTCCCAATCCAGGGTGTCCTTATAGTGACCAGTGTGAGTTCCTCTATACTCTGTGTGAGTTCCTCTATACTCTGTGTGAGTTCCTCTATACTCTGTGTGAGTTCCTCTATACTCTGTGTGAGTTCCTCTATACTCTGTGAGTTCCTCTATACTCTGTGTGAGTTCCTCTATACTCTATGTAAGTTTCTGCACAGCAAAAATGCCGGTATAAATCTAGTAGGGCTGGGTATCGAACCTCAATATTTTTTGAGCACCGACCGAATCACGTCCGTAGCACCAATATTTGAAAACTGTCCGAGTATCGAAAAAGTATCCGGTGCCAATTTTCAGTACTTTTTGGTAAAAATTTCGAAAATTATCTGTTAAGTACCACATTTTTAGCCCCACCAGGGGGACTCTTTCATGTTTTTATTCTTGGATCTTTTATTTTCTTGATTTAAATCATAATTCCCTTAATTTTATATTGCATTTTATACAGCTGTTTGAGTTGACAACATTAAACACTGAAGCAATAGTTTCGTCTTTTTTTGTTAAGTGAGAATATTTTTTCTGGGGATATTGTTGAAAAATATGTTTACACTCAGCAAAGAAAGGTATTGAAAAAAAGTATCGATTTGGCATCGGTATCGAACCCCAGGTATCGGTATCGGGACCGGTTTCAAACAACAAAATTTGGCCCTTAGTCACACACACCACTGTGTTTCTACTGTGTGAAGCTGTTGAGCACAGTGTACTGTATGCTCACGCCTGCCCCTATGATACTCACATATCATTGGAATAGGCCACATTCACTTGACTAGCATATCATGCTGCACTGTCCTTGTAAAGAGACACACCATTTTTTTTACCGGTTTAAATCTCACTGCAATGTGGTAGAATTAAGTGGATTGCAGACAAGACTTTGTAGCTTATGAGCACTATGGCAGTGACAGTTTACACTGCATTCTGTATTGCAACCTGTAGCACGTTATCGCGTTCTGCGCTTGGACACATTCGGGGGCATGCTTTGTACAGAGGCCGGTCTCGTCTCTCCTCCCCTTCCCGTTTAACAACGTCACAGTGAAAAGTGCTTCTCAGAGGTGAATAATTTGTGCACGTGCAGGCCCGGGGGTGAAAGGTCACGGTGCGGTGGTGTGTAAGAGACATGCCCAGGGACCCTTCATGGTTGCCCGTGGGAACAGTCTCTCCCTGAGGCAGTGAATCCAGGCAGCGCCTCAGTCTGAGCTGAGCTGACAGCCCACCGTCAGCGCCCAGGGACTGAGCGTGCTCAGATGACTGATCCGGACTGAGGAGCAAATCCTCTGCCACTAAGATCTACAGGGACAGTGTGCTACGGAAGAGTCTATCTCAGAGTGTGTCTAGTCTCTCCCCAATGACTGGATGGACAAATGGGTTTATGTATGACGGCGTATGGCATGACTGAGCTGGAGCAATCCGCCGCTGTCATGTCTGTCGTCATTCTTGATAGATTCATATGGTTTGTCGCTGTAGTATCCTGATGAAATGGAATTTGTTGACGTCTCCCCTGCGTGTCACTGACAGTTTCTAACTGTATCACACGTGGAATTTTATGCATCGCTCTGCGCTTTACAGACGATACCCTCTCACATTTAGAACAACACGCGTGCTGTAAAAGCTCAGGGAAACAGCCTTCATCAAAGGAGATGAACGATAACGGAGAACGTTGATAATTAAACAAATAATTAAGATGGCTAATTAATGGATCATTCTAATTAGATGATTACATAAAGTGTTCACTCCATTCTATTTCGCCTGTATATCTTCTTCCACGCGAATACAGTGTTTATTTCGACTGCGTTTATCTGCGTGTCCTGTGCCATGTTTCTCATGCCATAGAATGAATTTGCTTCCTATCGGTGTACCTGCTCTCTGTGAATATATCGGCTTGGCTCCCCCAAATTATGTGCACTCTAGAGGCACCCGGCAGCCCCTTTGGGGGGCATTTAGACAACTCCAAGACTGGCCGGCTCCTTAAGACACCCGTTGTCCCAAAAGCAATTCTCTTGGCTTTCAGTATTAATTCAGTCCTTGGAGAAAGGGCCATCCATCGCAGTGAGGGAACCATGCTGAAGGCCTTTCCCACAGTCGGGTAATTGTACAGGGGCACCACGCACGTCACTATAAGTTATAGACCTGGCCTGCCTATTGTCTCCTTCTGTGATTGCCCATCAGGTGTTGCAGCTGATCAGATCTCCTTCTCTCTCTCTCTCTTTCTCTCTCAAGTCTCTCTCTCTCTCTCTCAATTTAATTTGCTTTATTGGTATGACAAAACATTACATATGTATTGCCAAAGCATACTGTATTAAACAAAACAAGGACATACATCTAACAATGAACAATACAAAACGGCAAAGACTAACAAATGAACAGTAACCACATGTGAAAACAAGTTCGGTCTCTCTCGGTCTCTCTCTCGCTCTCTCTCTCTCTCGCTCTCTCTCTCTCTCGGTCTCTCTCGCTCTCTCGGTCTCTCGCTCTCTTGGTCTCTCTCTCTCTCTCTCTCTCTCTCTCGTGTCAGCAGTTGTTGCGGGCCAGGTGTTGGCCCTGTCAGGTAGCACTCTGTTGCTGTCCCACTTCGCAACGCCAGATGGATAGCTTTGAAAACACAAGGAATTCAAAGTAATTTTGTTCTGCTTTCCTTACGCCTTAAACCAGGCTCCCTGGCTCCAAAAGTGAAGGGGTGAACTACTGTTTAATCAGTCAAAATACACTGCCTGGCCAAAAAAAAAAGCCTGCGTTGCACCCGTCATGCATAGTGCCCACTGTACAAGCCTCTGGAGGCAATGTTATGATCTGGGGTTGCTTCAATTGGTCAGGTCTAGGCTCAGCAACGTTATACAGCAATAAATTGAAGTCAGCTGAGTACCTGAATGTACTGAATGACCAGGTTATCCCATCAATGGGCATATTCCAGGACGACAATGCCAAGATTCATCGGGCTCAAATTGTGAAAGAGTGGTTCAGGGAGCATGAGGAATCATTTTCACACGTGAATTGGCCACCAGAGTCCTGACCTTAACCCCATTGAAAGTCTTTGGGATGTGCTGGAGAAGACTTCACGGAGCCGGTTTGACTCTCCCATCGTCAATACAAGATCTCGGCAAAAAATTAATGCAACTCTGGACGGAAATAAATGTTGTGACGTTGCATAAGGTTGTCGAAACAATGCCACGACGAATGCGCTCCGTAATCAAAGCTAAAGGCGGTCCAATGAAATATTAGAGTGTGCAACTTTTTTTTTGGCCAGGCTGTGTATGTCACCATATAAACTGTCTTCATTATGCACGTGTCTAGCTCCAGTTTTATTTAAGGCTTTGTTAACATTCTGTCTAGATCGCATCACTGCAATCCAGGCCATATACTTAACAGTCTTTCCACCTACAGTCTTACACCTACTTCACACCCATTCAGAAGTTAGGAATGGGAATGCTATTTATCTATAAGTTTTCCACAATATATTTTATATATATATATATATATATATATATATATATATATATATAGTTATTTTTTATATTGTTTAATTGAAAGGGTACCAGACACCAGGTTTATGGGGTGCATAGCCGGCCTTTTCTCATACTTGTGTCTCATCAAATCTCTGTGACCATCTATGCAGTGTAGAGACTTAAATCTAACTCATTATTTTCTATCTGTAGAGAGAAAATATTGCAAGATAATTTATTAAGAATGAAAGAATGTTCAAATGACGGTGTTAATCTTCTATTGGCTAAAGAGAGACAACATTACTAAAATTCTACAGCCACAGAATGATAAGTTCAGTAACAAGCTTTGTTAGTTGAGTAAGAGGATCAATACAATTATTTGTCACAATTGATTAAGAGGAGAGACAAACCTGTCCTGCCCCCTCAGTTACATTTGTAGAACTGACTCATCAGAAGATTGTTCACATTGTCTGGTCCCTGGACAGGTGATACGTCGAGCTGAAATTGTCTTCTCAAAAACATGTCCGCTATCTGAATGGCTTCATTAGAAGAGAGGCCTTTCTTTTGAAATCGTTTGAACTGTGCTTTAAGCAAGTTTATATCAGCCAAGCCTAATCACCATTAGCCACAGAAATATAAATATGTACTTTGATATATGGAACCACTCTTCCACACCAGGTTGTATGATGTTATTCAACCACACTTCTCCTTAGCTTTGCCAAACTATTAAAGATTTTTGGTAAGGTTTGGTAAGGTAAACGTGGTAAGGTCTGAAATCATTACAACTAACTTGCCTTTCTGTGTTTTTGTAGAATACACAATGGAAAAAGACATTTATCTTTTTAATCAAAAACACAAGATGATAATAGCATTATATATGATTGATAAAGGGAATCTCAAAAATTTCAAATATAGTCAACGTTTCTATTTAAAACCATATATAATCATATAATCTATATATGCAATCTTCAAAACAGATATAACAAGGCTGAGATTTTCCACCTTGGTTATTGTTGAAATTGTATTTGAAAATGTTTTATTGTAGGTCAATTATTTGGGGAATGCTATGTCTATTTAACATAATGAATCAAAATGTAAAAAGAAGTCACCCTTTATCATTGTTTAAATACAGTATGTCCATGGTTAATTTACGATCCTGGTATTAACCATCTCAAACATCACTATATTGAAATTGTCTAGAAATTGTATATAGCAGACAAGTGAGTTGACTTCAGTCTTATCCACCGTATAGTTCGGTGGTCTTATCTCACAAATCCATGGTGTGAAATACAGTCTTGTGAGACACTACCACCTAGTGGTCACATCTGTTTACGCCACTGTACAGTACAGTCTTAACTTTTGAGGTGATGAAAAAGGCTGTGCTGTTGTGCGGTTTCCATCGCACCCTAATTTACTTCCATGAAAACAGCAGATGTAGCTGTTTTTTCTTCTTTAAAAGGCTATTAATAAAGTCATCATTGACTGTCAAACCTTTAAATAAAAGCCAGAAGACGTAATTAAGTCTGTGTTTTCATATTCCAGCAACATTGTCACCTTGTCAAAACCAACAATGGAACAATGCCAATGAGGCATATTGATACTGACAGTCATAATTTAGGCTATAACAATCAAAACAACATAACGTACCATTCAAGAAATATTGTTAAACAATATTACATTTATACAAGTGTCACCAAGGCCTCTGGTCAATCTGACCAAAATGAGCTTTTTCCTTAAGATTTTATGACAAATGAAAATGGTTTTGTGTTTCAGCGAACGGTTAATTATGTTATGTAAACACTGAAAAAAATAATTGACATTTCCTTAGATTTATAAGTCAAAGCTGAAGACAAAGCACATTGTGGGTAGATTGAATAGAGGCCTTGGGGGCACTATGAAAATATGTAAATTTATATACTATTTAACATACTTCATTTTTCAGGTAAACAGAGCTACCTGTATCAATACTCTTCAAATATTTATTTCTTGCTGGGGCTGATAATATCTAACACTTTGAAGCATCCAATATGATAACTTGTTTTGGAAGAAAAATATTACAGCTGCACAATTTATGCCATCACATATTATGACAATTAATGTGAAATATTATTGCCTGAAAGATTTTCTAATATTCAGCCCACAGTGTGTGATCTCACTGAACTATAAACTGCACTATTATATCAGTCAGGAGTATTGAAGTCAGGAGTATTGAAGTATGTTACCAACTATAAACATCAGATTTGTTACTACTGTGTATTAAAATGAGTGAAATTATGTAACACAATGTATGTGTCACATTCCTTTTTGATTAATCTGACACAATTGAGGTTGTACATACTTGGAAGAAAGTCTATGAAATGCTACTGTGTATTTTTGCAATGACATGTAATATTCCCAAGGTTTCTGTCCAAACATAATGTTTGAACTGTTAAGCCTAACTGGACACACATTGCAAGATAATGCCCCCCCCCCCCCCCCCCCCCCCCCCCCCCCCCCCCCGTGTGATCTAACAATGTTCAGTAGTATTTCACTTTTGTCTTTTTATTACACATTTCAAATTGAAATTGATATATATTTTTACAGTTTTTAGTAGAAGTGAATAGATGTTTTTAAAATGACCCATAAAGATAGGGACGAACCTGGATGGACCGAGCATACACTGAATCATTGGCCTTTGGGACAAACACTTACCTTGTGTTATCTGATCACTGACCACACAGAGGGACTTTCAAGTAGACACATTATAAACCTTATCATGTAAACTCCTGGTCCAATCTAAAGTTGTATGTTTTATATAATCAACACTCCTAGTTTTTAAACATTGATGGGTAGTTCTGTTTTCTGAACTCTTCCTAGAGGTGTCACCCTACCTCACAGGTGTGATTGTTACTCAATAGACACACTGAAATGATGTGTATTAATATGATGTGTATTAATACTTGGATACATTTCAGACACTGGAGATGCTGTTAATCACACTACTCTGATCAGTTTATATGATATACAACAAAATACAAAAGACAAACGCTAAAGACAATTGAAAACATTTATTTTAGACACTCAGCGGAATAATTCAACCACCTGATTAATGTCTTCCTGATATATATATACATATATGTGTATATATATACTGTGAGCACCATAATTCATTGGACAGTGACACATTTTTTTGTTATTTTGGTTCTGTACTCTGAGTTTGAAAGGATACAATGACAATGAGGTTGAAGTGCAGGCTGTCAGCTTTAATTTGAGGGTATTTTCATCCATATCGGATGAATCATTTTGAAATTATAACATCTTTTGTACTTAGCCCCCCCATTTTTGGGCATCAAAACATATTGTACAGTTTAACATAATGTAGAATAAAGTAATCAATTTTAATATTTGGTCGCATATCCTTTGCATGCCATGACTTCCTGATGTCTGTGACCAAACAACATCAAAAGACTCTTGATATCTTATTTTCTGGTACTCTTACAAGCGATACTATAACTTCTCTGCACTTGAATGGATCTCTATGGGAATTGGGCGGTGGGACTTGATTTAGGAACACATGGTTGGCTAAATGGATTTAAGTCATCAAGGGTCTGAGGTATTAAACGAGCCTCAAACCATCACTCTGCTGCCAGATATGCAGTAGATATGGATGGATCACTTTAAGGGTCACCTGACCAATTTTCCTATTGAACTCTGAAAAATAAGTCAGGGGAAGAAACCCTTCAAGTTATCCATCCATATCTACTGCATATCTTGCAGCAAAGTGATGGTTTAAGGCTTGTTTGATACGTCAGACCCTTGATGACTTAGAGCCATTTAGTCAACCATGGATATAATGTCTAAACGGTTCATCCGATATGGATGAAAAAACCCTCAAATTAAAGCTGACAGTCTGCACTTCAACCTCATTGTCATTGTATCCTTCCAAACTCAAAGTGCTAGAGTACAGAACCAAAATAACAAAAAATGTGTCACTGTCAAATTAATTATGGTGCTCACTGTATATATACTGTGTATATATATATACAGTATATATCTGCTTATTGGCAGTGTAGAATAAGGCAATAGGTTTGAGATCAGGTTTTTGTACACTTGTGCACTGACATTAAAACAGTTATACATTCACTGGTTACAGTTTACATTGTAATATATCTGTAATGTAGTATAGACCCATATAATGTATATAAAACACAAGGGCCAGAGCCTGCGGGATTGTTGGCAGGTTTAAGTGTCACTCACCATATTCCATATCACTGAGCCGGAGCTACAACCTACAGGGCCAGAACATTTATACCATCAGAACAACAAACCCATGATCCTTGTGCCGCAAAGTCAATGCACCACATAAACATAGTACCTCAATATGACTTTTCCCCTTTCTGTTTGATATATTGTTCTTTTCTACCCATTTGTTAAAAATATATCAGCACTGAAATAATATTATAGGTATTCTTTGCATTATCAGCATTTATTTATATATATATTTTTTTACCATTGACTGACAGAAAGGACTAGAAGCTCTCTTTGGGTCTCTCTACCACATGGTGACGAAAGTCACCTATTTCATCGTTTTGGTTTCTCTTCTCCTCTACCTACGACTGTTCCTACCAGTTCCCTTTAGTTGTAGATCCCTCCTACTCAAGAAAGTGAAGAGCTTTGAGTCGGATGAGGTTACGATTTCATTCCATAGTGCTCATTGGCTTGATGGATGCCTGAATTCAGGGCAATAAGCATTGCTCATATTTGACATATTACCCATTTAAGGAGCTGGATATTTACTAAAGCACCTTGCTCAACGGTACAATGGCGGAACGTCTCGCCCAGGACTAAAATCCGTAGCCTTCTGATTGCAAATGGTATATGCCACACCTCACACCCCCACCTCCCAAGGAAAAATTAAATAAAACCGAAATATTATTTACATGCTTAGCAGATACTGCTTGTTTACACCACAGAAGAAGTAAAGCCATTGGCTTTGGGCGGCCCAGTACTTTTCACAACACACTGATCATAAACCGCACACCTCTACAGTATATTGTCTGTTATTTAGCAGTGGTGACCTACCTCATGAGGTTTAGTGTGGTAAAGATGATAAAGCATCTCATCTCATTTAACCCAGTCCCCATCAATAGTGAGCATTAATGGCAGCGTGCCGTAGCAGGTCTGCTGTTAGCCTGATGTCTTCTTTCATTGTGGGTTTTCTCGTCTGTGAAGCTTGTGATGGTTTATTTCAGCGGGCTCTTATCTCAGTCAATGCCCTGCTCCCTTTCCCTACAAAACTATGTGCGTATACTAATTTAATGATTGGAAGTTGTTCATCTCCTCATTCAATATTAACTAACAGGTCTGCAAAATTAAGTTTTACAATGGCTGGCGTGTGGTTAACTTAGTTAACGTGTGCAACGGAACACTTGATGGCTTGAGGAGTAAAATAGTCTGCCAAAAGCTTTGATTATGCCAAACACCAGTATACAAGTACTGCACTTACAAAAAAATCAAATATATACCGTATGCCTCTCTGAATGTTGCAATTTATTTCAAACGTGGTTTATTTTTCAAAATATGGGATCCATGACTCAATAATACTTGATGGGGGTGCTGAGGGTCAGTATCACCTGCAAGGCCTACTTCTACTGGCTGTGGATATGACATATGGAGCAGTTCAATTCCAAGTATATTATGTATATTAGCCCAACTGCCCATGTCAGGTGTGATTTAGGAAAAATGTTATCTAGTGAGCCATGCCAACTACAGTGCTTTTGACATGTTTTAAGCTGTTTTAAGCATCATTGCAAACAGTCAGTTATTTGAAGCCACAAAATCCAGAATTTAAGGAATATATTTCAATATACATGTAAAAATACTTATGCTTTTATTACATATATATTTTATTTTATATATATATATATATATATACATGAAACATCTATTGTAAATTTGATGAAATGTATTGAAATATATTCCACAAATGTTGGATTTTTAAAAAATTAGAGTGCATGTAGGGGATAGACTACTAATAATTTTTTTAATATTTGGTTTGCAATGAATTTCAGTGTAATGCACGAATGTTTTTTTTTTAGTTTGTACAACAGGGTTGTCTTCAGTTTCTGTCTCTGCTCCACTTCTGCTTGAAATGTTTTTTTGAATCTGTAAGCAGCACACAGGTGCTCTTATTACAGAAGGATATTTTGCATGTTTTATTCAAGGAAAAACTGAGAGGTTGTTTCTGGATAGCTTCCGAAATGTTTCACAGACTCAGCTGACCTTAAAATAAAAGCACTCAGTTGAGGCTAAACGTCGAGGCGAAGGCCTCACTCTGTCCTCAGTATAGATCTTTAAAAGGCTTGGAGTAGTTAAACATAAGGTAGTCCATGTAGTAGAAGTCGTAGGCCCGCTGCCTCTCGGAGGCGTTGAGCTGTGCAAAGTACTGCTGGGTGATGCGGGCGGAGGTCCGCTCCGCCTGCGGGTGCCTGTCTTTGAAGCTGGGGAAGGTGAGGTTTGTGGGGGCGCCGGTCCTTTGCAGGAGGAAGTTGGCCTCCTCCTCTATGGTCTCAAACTTCCCGATGAAGTCGTAGTCCAGCAAGCAGGGGCTGCACAGCTGGTTGATGTGCTCCCAGTGGATGTCCATACCCACGGGCCGGTGCACGTCCAGGAGGTACTGCATGAACTCCTTGAAGGTCACGCCCGTGCCTGTCCTGAGGGCGTCCTGCGAGGCGTTGGCACGGTATTTGGAGATGATGGGTTTCCCGAAGACCGGGTGGTAGTAGGTGTTAGGGTTCTCAAACTTGTCCCGGAAGGCCGACACCAGCCTCCGGAAGGGCTCCCGCACAAACAGCACTTTGGTGTAGGATTCCAGCCTCTCGGCGATGCCCCGGTGGTCGAAGCCGTCCAGGCGCTTGAGGTGGTTGCCGTAGTGCACGGCGTCGTGCTTGATCTCGCGGGTGGAGGAAGCCACGCCCCCCAGCACCATCAGAACCCTCTTCCAGTTGGAGCAGCCCGCCTTGGGCACCTCGCAGTAGAGCAGCTTGTACCGGTCCTCCACGAAGATGCGCGACACGTGGTGGGGCGTGACCGCGCCCTTGCTGTTGCTCTTGTACTTTGCGCACACCTCCCTCACCAGTCGCTTCCGGGCCTCCTGGATCAGAGACAGCCTCTCCCAGGCGGTCGCCGGCGGGCGGGCGGAGGAGTTGAGGGCGCGGACGGCGGGCGTGTTCTTCAGGAGGAGCTTCCTGTGCCTCCTGGTGACGCGAGCGGCGCCGAGGTCCGGCTCCCGCGGGCCGGGGGTGCCGGACTGCTGCGCCCACTCGAAAGCGGGGAACTGCATGGGGGGAATGGGACTGGAGAGCCCGTCCCCGCCCTGTCTCCCGTCTGGACCTGGGTCACCCCTCACGCCCGCTTCTCCGTGACTGCACAGGTCCTGCGGAGCACAGGCCAGTTAGTTAGCGAGTTAGCCCCAACACACGGTCACGCACAGAAAAAAGGCTTTAATTAGTATTCACTTTGGGGGAAAAAAAACATTCAGCTGTTAATGAGATTGAGATATGAAAGCGGAAACCAGGGAAGATTTATGTAGCTGCATTATTAAATATGTATTTCTGAAATTCACGTTAATTACATTAGCTTTTTATAAACTGGGATTTAGTGTAATAAGCTATTCATATAAAGCTGCATTTCTCAGTGATTGCATTTTACCTTTTCTGGGGGGGCTGTCAGACCTATTTGATTTTATATTTCGTATTTATTACATCACCTTTATTTTCCTGTGTATTCTTGTCAAAGGAACACCAGAGAAAATGTCGAAAGTCACAGGCATCAATATTCATATTGCATTTGATATTTCAAAAGACCAAGAACACTTTACTCAGAATAACTATGGTTGAAAAAACCATAGCAATGTGCGGCCCTCATATACACCAGGAGATGGCGCTATAGTAGTTTCGTAGAACACTAACACTCCCTGTTGAAGTTTTTACTTACAGACTAATAAATGGCTAATACATTCTGCTAATATATCGAGTTTGATAAAGGTCTGTACAATAAGGGGGTTTTATTCACACCATAATCATAATAGAGGTTTACTTTTTGGAAAAGCTCAAAATAATACAGTTCAGAAAGCATTTCTTTAGGACTGCTGGTATGTGTCAGTGGCTTGATTTTAATGAGAATTGTTCAATTAAAATAAACTGAGCCTGAAGTGTTACCTGCAAATGTGGCTCAGACTCTCTCACAATGATTTTAATTGAATGTTGTGATGTGAGTTGCGCACGGCAGTGCGGTGGGCATTAAGGCACTGTTCAGCTAATGCTTAGTGTAACTTCAGGTGCGTGGCAACCGTAGCAACCATAGCAACCTTCTGATCTCCAGTGCTTCCTGGATGGAAGGAGGCAGCCTTTGAACTTTCTCTGACCAATTCCTGGTAGGAAGTGAGCTGGGTTCAGCCGGCACAGCAGATGTGCACACAGCGCCCGGCGTGTGCCGAGCATAGCAATTTCAGCGTTCCTTTAACTCTCCCATCGTTCCAGATGGCGTTGCTGTTCACAATACAGAGAGGAACCTGAAATCTGGGCTTTTAGTTGTTTTGTAAAGTCACTGCAACATGTTCCATTTTAAAGTCTCTGAGGATCTTGCACTCAGCAGAGATCTGACTGTTTCCAGGGTGATTGCCATGAAGTGGTCTTTCCTTACGCAGACTTTGTCGGCGATAGACGGGTGGGGGGGGGGAAAGGGGGGCTGCCACTCACCTTCATCATCGTCTGGCTGCGAGTCTCTCTGAACTTCCCACCTGGGGAAATAAAGACACAGTCATTGCTCTTGCCGCAGGTGGGCGTGGCTTATAAACGCCTCTAAGCGATTGAGTCTCTCGAACTCTCAGAGCCGCCAACTTCACATTTACTTAATTTAAGAAAGCGACTTTCTAATTAGGCATGGCCCAGCGCACTGATGACTGCGTCGTCTGAAGCGTCAAGGGAGGAGGTGCCAAATTTGACAATACATCTATACTCCCTTTTGAGCCAAAACCCCAAATCAATTTTTCATGTAATGTTAGTAATTAGATTAATCAGACGAGTAATAAAATCAAGAGGGTAGCACAGAGGGCGGTGTGGGATGGCTTCACGCGGTGTAGCGCGCTCCAGACCGGTTCGGCGAGTTGGCTTATCCCTTTAAGCCGGCTGTGTTATGTTGTCTTGTGCTGGACAGCCACTACCCCGAGGTGGCCAGTCCTGCTAATGCGTAATCAGGCCGACAGCTCCCTGTGCGCTCGCCCCAGTGGTGATGAGAACTGTGAAACACCTCCGCCTCAATGGCCTGTCACTTCCAATCTGACGGGAGAGGCGATAAAAACCCACAGAGAGGGGGCAGTGGATACAGAGCACAGCTCTCGCCCCGAACTGATGAAATCATGAGGCCCTGTCATATTTTAAGCTTGCACACTGCTGGTATCCAAAAGGCACATCTGACTGAGCGGGGGGAGAGAACAGAGGGACGTGATGTCATTTCCTGCCGCATGACCTGCAATGCTGTTACACACAGGAAACGGTAGTTTGTAGTTTTGTTATTAGTGTAAATTTTCCTTTGGCATTGGCCCTTATTACATCATTTAGCAGCAGTGTGGCCTGTGGCCAAGGTGGAAATAGCTTTGTTACAAATTTGTACACCGATACCTGTGTCTGTGTATGTGTGTGTGTGTGTGTGTGTGTGTGCGTGTGCGTGTGCGTGTGCGTGTGTGTGTGTGTGTGTGTGTGTGTGTGTGTGTGTGTGCGTGTGCGTGTGTGTTTTTCCATCTTTGTGTGCTGAAATTAAATCAGGATCAATTCCGAAGTCTTTGGAATTAATTCAGGTTATATTAAAAGTAATGTGCACAGATTGATCACAGAAGGAAGGCATTAAAGCGGAATTATCAGCAGACATTCACAATTCTTCCAAAAGAAATGGCAATGATGCAGATCACAGACAAAAAAAGCTAAATTATGAATTTAACCCATTGACACAGAACTTTCAGCGCACAATCTGCCAGCACAGATCAGTGGCCATTAGCTCATTCCCACTCATTGAGTTACATGTAGCGCATTGATCAACACTTCCATCGAGCTGTTTATTCAAAGATCACAGTGAGTAATTGCCTCCCACTGAGTACAGCCTCCAGGAGGAACCACATCCTGCCTTCTTCTTCTTCTTCTTCTTCTTCTTCTTCTTCTTCTTCTTCTTCTTCTTCTTCTTCTTCTTCTTCTTCTTCTTCTTCTTCGTCTTCGTCTTCTTCTTCTTCTTCATCTTCTTCTTCGTCTTATTATTCTTCTTCTTCTTCTTCTTCTTCATCTTCTTCTTCTTCTTCTTCTTCTTCTTCTTCTTCTTCTTCTTCTTCATCTTCTTCTTCGTCTTATTATTCTTCTTCTTCCTTTTTCTTCTTCTTCTTCGTCTTCTTCTTCTTCTTCCTTTTTCTTCTTCTTCTTCCTTTTTCTTCTTCTTCTTCGTCTTCTTCCTTTTTCTTCTTCTTCTTCCTTTTTCTTCTTCTTCGTCTTCTTCGTCTTCCTTTTTCTTCTTCCTTTTTCTTCGTCTTCTTCTTCTTCTTCCTTTTTCTTCTTCTTCTTCTTCCTTTTTCTTCTTCTTCGTCGTCTTCTTCTTCCTTTTTCTTATTCACCACAGCCATCATCATCATCATTATCATCATCCAACTTCTGCTGTGTTACCACCATGTGCCTGGTCTCCTGTGTGTTCAGCCTCTTTGTGGCCTGGGTACTCGGGCCTAAGCAGTTAGTTTTGGAAGGCGTGGCACTAAGTTCTCCTGGGCTGTGAGGATATGCCAGAGCAGCTGTCCGTCTCCCTACACGTCACCACTAACCTGTGTCAGCGGTAATGACCTCATAATAGCGGCAATAAGGGAGCCGGTTCACCTTCACCCTTAATAATACATTTTCTCAGCTTCCTTGTGTGAATAACCTAGACAAACCCCTGGCTGTCTCGCCATAAAAAATGAATCGCTTACAGGAGGCCTCTTATGCCAGTACGAAGGAACTACCCCAGCTTGCTTTCAACAAGTCAAAATATCCTTCAGCTGAGGGCTTACACATTTCCCTGTTTCAGTTTAATCTATATTTCTGTTGCTTCCAGCGGGGAGTATGTTGACTTGATTTGAAATGGATTTGGAGTTTTGGCAGTTTCTGTATTATTTTTTTTTTCCCTCCTAGCTTTGCTCTTTATTTAATATTTGTACCTTTTTGATGGGGAATATATAAAGTCAATATTTGTTGCTGTTTAGTTAAATTTTCTAGCTCTTGATAAAGTATTTATTGACTTAGCCCCTGTAGAGAGGGACAGAGAGACTGTAGAAAATTAGATTTCTCATCAGTGACATTGGGTCAGACGTCCTTTTACCAGTAAATGAGGGCACAAAACCTCCTCTACTGTGAAATGCCTCTATAACAAAACAAAACTATACCATTTTACAGCGGTAGCCCTCGACTTTTCAATGTCTTATGAGGGACGTGAAAATTTTCAGTCGGGAGCAGTGGTGATGTACGTATAAAGACACACAAACCTGTATAATTTCTGCACCCATTACAATCTTGTCAATTCAGTCTCACTGAATGGGGCTGGGTAATTCCGAACTCGTAGTGCACAGTTTTCCAATTGATACCACATCAAAATGCACCAACCCCCGCTCCCCACACACACACACACACACACACACACACACACACACACACACACACACACACACACACACACACACACACACACACACACACACACACACACACACACACACACACACACACACACACACACACACACACACACTGCAAAGAGCCGCGCAGGGCAGCGGGACGAGTGATGAGCTTGTTAAAAGGACGGATCACGCCTTCGTGTTCTGGGAGGACATTTGTTAAACGGAAATTCGTACCCAGAGAGCACTGGTGAAATCCCATTGGATAATGACGACACGCTCCACGGCTCCGCCCCCACTGTGGACAGCTCTAAGGCACTGTTTCCTTCGTTAGTCACTTATCTGACTGACCTGAGACCCGGGCTGTATTCAAACCATTTACCCCAAGATATGTGCATTACCACCAGCCCGCCCTCCCCCAACCTCACCCCCCACCACCCCCAACACCCCCAACACCAGACAAGACCGCTGCAGATTCAGTCTGGCCCTTAATCTGTGGCAGAAATGAAGAACACATGAGAGGTACAGCGTTTTAATCTGTGTCTTGTTGATGCATCGGATGGAAAAGGGAACAAAATGGAGTCTCCTAATGAAATTTCCTTCACTGCTGGTTAATGAGATGAGAGACATGTGGCTGTAGCGTCTGCAGTGGAACCTGGTTTGAATTTTGCTCAGATCACAGAGAAATGCACTACGGTATATTTATTTATTTTTTAACACTAGTCGCTTGTAATATTAGCTAATAGCCTTATAAAGATGGTTGGTTTCTTGTAAGGAAATGCAAAGTTAAATGTAAAATGAATTACGATATGCTATCTCCCATAGGTTGAATAATATTTATGACTCTCAGCATGTAGAAAAAAGTTCAGCATTGCGTGTCACTAATAAACCATATCAGTGACACATAAAAAACGTACACGAAACACATTTTCTCGCATTCTTGTTGACCTCGGTTGAATGTCACAAATTAGACTGAGAACATGGAGAATCTAAGAGGCTTAATGAATTTTATCAATTAAACGGTGCAGCGGAATGAATAAATCTGACAGGGAGGAAGTCGATGCAGTCGAGACAGAGGGCGGATTTTAATATTCCCAAACAACATTGCCTTCTGTTACATTTCAATTGAGTCAACATGCTTTGTTAAGCAAGGAGCTTCGTCAATGAGGGCTGTTTTTCCATAGATGTTTCTATAGGAAGTACGGTACCGGGTGTTTGTTAGGCACTGTACAAACCTGTGCATCTGTACCAAGATTGAGCAAAGCACGCTGGCTCCCTTTGAACCCGTCAAACGATATTGCGCATCTCTCTGGAGAAGACGATGAATAAAAAAAAACCAGGTGTGTTAGGCTTGACTCCTGAAGCTGAACAATAACACGGATATGCCACCAATTTAAAAAATAATAATAAAAAATGTATAAGTAAATGCATATATAAATCTCCAAGATGGAAAGCCAGCAGTTTATATTGTCATCGGACACATCAATTTCACAGGCTACGAGGTCAAGAATCAAAAAAAAAATAAAAAAAAATAAAAAAAGGCTTCACGGGTTCTTTAAACTGATTACCATGGAAACGATGTGCTGACAGGAGGACGAATGGGGAGGGGGAGAGGGCGTGATGAAACGCCAAAGTAGGAGGCTTGGCAGCTTCTGGAAATCGGGCGTCTGTAAACAAATGTACCTGTCAACCGCCAGACGCCAGTTAAGTGAATTATCCCTGACAGAAATACCGCTACAGTAGACCGTAATTGGTCTTATTGAAATGCAGGAGTGTTTTCTGACCTGTTGAGGGAATTCTGCAGGACTCTAATGGACTGTTTCACTGTTCATGAGGGCGGTAACGACGTTGTGGTGTTCCATGTTTGTGTGGTCACTGGTCAGTATATACAGTCTGACATGATGGAGGCACATTTGGCCACAAACCTGCCGGGGAATGTGTGACTTGGCTGCCTTCCCTGTATGGGTGGAAGTACCAGAAGGAGAGGAAGACTCTGACTGCGTGAAATACCCACTGCTGTCACGCCAGAAGTTTGCGAAATTTAACGGAAAAAAAAAACAAAAAAACATTTTGCTCAGCAACTTTGTGTCCCATATTTAGACTCCGCGCTGCACCAGATTCGTATGCTGCCTGTGATTTAGTTAAATTGCCTGACTCTTAGCCAACAGGGCAGCCAGGCTCGCTGCTACTCTCCTCAGCCTGCTGCGAGATTCCTGGATCGGTCCTGGTGGGGTTGAACCCTTGTTCATCCTCCTTGTTAACTATTTGCTCTGTAGCTACGCGCCTTCATCAGTACACAGCACTCTGAAGTCTGAGCGCTGTTTGGGGGATACAACTAAAACAGCGGAACATCTGCCCAATGCTTAGCGGAATACCTGCGGAGCACGTTGCCTGCAAAATACACACCCTGCGTTCTGCCAATCTGAGCAGTGAGCCCCCCTCACCATCTGCTGACTGGATGCCCATAGAAATAAAGAGAGAACTTGACCCCCCAGATCTAAGAAGTGATACGGTTTGGTACCAGGTGCTGCAGACTCGCAGCTGTTTTTCCGCGAAATGGGCGCCTCCCGGCAAAGCGCCTGGATCGCCTCAGTCAAGGACTCGGCTGAGGTGGCGGGGGATTAAAAGCCAGGCCTGAATCATAGGCCGTGTCGCGGAGGAGGGGCTCCAAAGTCGTATTTGTACACTCCCGACTGAGTGTGACCTACCCCCGGGGGGGGCGTCGTTCAGATCGATTACTTGCCAAAACCTTGGGGAAGATGCATTGATGAATTTAGCGGAAGGCGGGTCGTGATGCGAGGCTGAAACGCGGCGCCGGTTATTTACGGATATGAGCGCCGCATGCAGAGAAGAGCACTCGCACAACTCTCTCTCTCCTGCCAGACTGAGAAAACATTGATAGCGGGGGGCTCCAACACCCCCCCACCCCCCACCTCGCCTACCCAAACCCCCAACACCTCCTACCTTCTGCCATTCTCCCAGTCTACTGCTGCACCAGCCATACTGGCAATTTTAATATCCCTTTACAGCGCTCTCTTCCACTAACCCCTGCAGGGAGAATACCACCCCCAGTAGCTATGACAGCCCCCCCCCCCCCACCCCCCACCACACACACACACACCTTCCAAACCTGCCACTGATGGGACAAGAGACTCATCCGAGCAAAACAACATTTACACAGCCCCTCCAGGGCGTCGTGTGCTAATGACAGCGCCGCGTGCGTGCCTCCCAGCGGTGTATCACTGTCTGACGCGCTCGCTCCCACACAACTCTCACGTGCATCAGGTAAGTCCCGTCTCTCACTCCCGAGAGACGACCTGTCAACCAAACATGTGAATCCCACTTATTTTCATTCTCTGTTTATTTATTTATATCGTTAGGTTTTCTTGCCGCCTGGAAATCTACTGCTACGCCAACAATAAACACCAAGGCAAAACAGGCAGTACAGAAAACATTTGGTTTACAATGTAATGACCTTAAAACCTGTATGCACACTCTGTTCGTCTGCAGCATGTAACCCTCCCTGTAAGCCATGTCTGCTTCCTCCTCATTCCATACGTTTCAGTTGTTTTTTAAATTTAGAATTTAGAATGTTCTTTTGTTCCTTCTCTCGTTATTGGAATGCTTTCGCCCGTCTTTGCTGTCGGTCAGGAGTTGGCTCTCTGACGGGATCGCTGTGGACGCGCGGTAATTGGGACAAAATGTGTCTGCCACCCGTGACTCTTGGGAAAAGCATATTACAGATTCCAAAGAAAGCTTGGTTATGGAGGAAGAAGGTTAATGAAAGGAATAAGACGTCTGGCCTTTTGTCAAAATCAAATCCTGTCTAAGGCGTAGAGGGACTGAGCTGCTTGAGACTAAGTATGATTTGGTAAAATATAAAACTGATAGCTACTGCAAGTTTAATGATGGCTGCTCAGGGATGAATTATGTTTTGTAAAATGGATGCACTCTAAATGCAATGTACTATTTGTTTAGTTTGGCAGCCATTGAAATAAATGAAAAACGCATGCAAGGACTGAATTATAAAAACCTTTTCAATATTTTTTGTACAGATGGACAAAGAAAGGTAAGACTAGCTTGGCAATTCCATGAAAAGATACGTATTCCATCCATAAGATGCAAAACGTAAAACAGCAGGTGGACTATTGTAATTTGTTTCAGATTTCTCCCCAATTTGATCGCCGATTGTACCCTAGTACGATTCAATTCCCCGTGTAGCTACTGCTGAGAATTCGCCGCTACACAACCCCATCGGCTGGCGGTAGGAATGAGGTCGCCACGTCTTCTACAAGGCGTGACTCCTCGTGCCCCTGACCGTGATTCCAGCACTGCACGAAGCCGCTATGTGTGTGGCGATTCTCCCCGCTGAGTCCCTCCCCCCATCCCGGGAGCGGCCACCCAATTTGCCGCTCCCTCAAGGCACCGGCCATACTCTCATCTGGCAGTACCCGGGTGCGAACCCAGGCCCTCGGTGTGCAACTGCATCGACTCAGTCGATGCTTTTACCGCTGCACCACCGCGGCACTTAGAGCATAGTAATTTGTAATGAGCAGAATATAGCGGTTGTTTTAAATACAGCACAAATACATTAATACTAAATGAATACTCTTAAATCTGATATCTCAAATTCATGAAATTTATTTTATTTTCTTCATCATCAACAAAAATAAAGTAACATTTCTGTTAAATAGAATATATGGACAAACTGAGGAGAGATAAATGTTATTTTCGAAGCACTTTCCGCTTCATACCTGAAAAGTAGTCGGCCTTGAATTAATTTCCTTAATGCCAGTCCCAGACTCTGTGGTCCGAGTGTATTGCTTTCATGTCATACAATTGTAACTGCTCTGAAACTGCAACTGAGTTCATATACCCTTGACCAACGACGGAAGATAGCGTAATTGATAACATTGGTGATGTTTGGTGAAAAAATGTACAGTATGCACTGCCCTTTGCTTTTACTCTGGTGCTCACATAAAGTTACTGCTGCTCAACATGTTCAGTCCACTGACAGTAAATTGCGTTTGGCCGTCTTGGTTAATTTAGTTTGTAGTTCCTTGACAACATCGCTATTTTTGTTGAACCCCAAACAAACCATTTTTTGTTTGCACGTACTGTTTTTTTTAACACGTGTTTCCACACCGGCACCGGTGGTGCCTAAAGCTAGCGGCGTGGACGTGGCATGTGCTTTCACATGCTCAGCGGCGACTGTGAGCCAGGCGGCTCAAAAATAATAAAAGCTCTTTTGGAAGCTGTGTTATTACGAGCCAAAATGGATCCATACTAATGGCGGTGGCAAATCGCTCAGGAGAATTGGATTAGACTGACATCAGTGACAGGCGGCCTGGAAGACAAAGACGTGTCGGGGGGAACATCGGCGCTACATGCTGGGGGGGCTGGCGTATTGGGGGCTCGGTGCGGGCTCTGTCAAACGGGAAGTAATTACGGGAGCGCTGAAAGGGCCGGAGGAGTTTATATGAGTGACAGCGTGGGCCACGCCCTCCTGCAGTCACAGAGGAAATCCTCTTGCATGGGAAAATGTTCCAAACGCCCAAGTGACACGTGCAATTAGATGAGCTGCCTGGCCAGTAAACAGTGCCGTCGACAGAAGTGTGTTCTTGATAGCGGGTAATAATTTGTGCGAAAAAATGTTTAACGACAGGGTTATGTTCTTTGGATCATGGGTATGGAGGACGAATGTGTGTCCAGGCAATTGATTGGACGTTATTCACTGCTGCCAGGTACTGCCTGCGTGGTCATCTTTCACAAGACCGCCCTTGAGCCGTTGTCTTGCGTTTTGCGGTTTTAATTTAGTGTGGTCTGTGTTTAATGTCATATCTTTTTTTCCCCCTATCTATCTAGCCTATCTCAGGGCTCCTGGTGGTAATAGAATGCATCTCTTTTCTTTTTGGAGCTGACGGGCCCAATATTGCGTTAAAAACAGAGCGGGCTTTGCTGATGGCTGTTTTTGCAGTGAAATGGAGCTTGCAGGCCGATGGAACACAGGGACAGGGTTGGAGATGAGAGCTTGTCAGAAGGGCCAGCTGTATTTCTGCGCGGGACTCCTGAAAATGGAGTCCTGACAGTGCTTTTGTACGTGTCTGAGAGAGAAGGACTGCAAGGCACATCATGGAAGGCTGCCCGCTCCACAAAGAGGTGGCTCTCTCTTTCTACACATCAAATTAATAATGGATGAATATGCTGGAAGTTTGCATTATCCTGAGCGACAACTGGAGAGAGTACAGCAGCGAGGGCAGTATTTATTTTATATATATATATATATATATTTTCTTTTAAACACTGGCAGAAAAAGCCTGACCCTGCGGCCACACCCGTGTAAAAATAAGAGGCTATTACTTCTCGACGCCTCTCTCCCTGCGAAGATGGGTCAGAGGGGGGGGCTCTGAGGCTGCTCGCCAGGAAACGTCGCGTTACGTCGACTGTACCATTAATCTCTCTTTTATCTGTCTGTGGGGAAATGTCCGCCCGGGCGCCACTCCCCGAAGTTAACAGCGACTCAGCCGGAGGTCAGAGGTCAGATCATAGGCAGAGGTGCTGGCGGTGGCGTGATTGACGTCGGGATAAGCCTGAGGAAGCCGATTATTGCTCCCGTGGAAGGTTGACCAGCCAAAGATAGACACGTGGGTGTGCGGGGCCTTCAGTCAAGCTCTTTATAAGTGACAGGAAGGAAATATTAATGGAAACCACTTAATGCCTTATTACGCCTGCCGTCTCAGCACCTTCTCACTTCTGCAGATATATAGCGGCGGTACGGCGGTAATGAATAAATGACATGCTTCGCTGTATTCCCGAAATAATATTGCACTACATGTCTTTCCTGGGTTGTGAGTGTAAAGATTAGAATATTAATAGAAGGCCGTCCCTTCATCCACTGGCCATAACTAAAGGGGTTTGGATGCAGCCTGCTGTATGTCAGGTAAACGTCAGGTAAATATTTGTGAGCTCCATCATATTAGCCGAGATCCTGAACTGACAGGTGTTATCTGTTTAAACTCTAAAGAGATGGATGGGGCTTCTTCTCAGTTCCTCCTAAACATCTGGAGCCAGATGCGATCAAAATATGGACTCGCTGATTAAAAAATTAGAACTCAAACTCATGTTGTGGCAGGCATTCCCTCTGGCCGAACTAACAAGTGCGAAAACAAACTGTATGTTTTACAAGACCACCGGGGCTGTCCAAGTATTGAATTCACTTCAAAAACTCGACTTTATGAGAAGTGATCAAAACTTGACAGGAATTACCACTGAGTTAACGGTCTCTCAAAACTGTGCGTGTCAATATTAATAATCTGATCACAAAATGATGAATTGAGCTAATTAACAAGTGAATTGCGGGACCATAAAGAAACAAAGAGGCCTCCAGTAATTCATATTAATATTCCTTCTTCAGCTGCAAAGTAGTTATTTCTGCAGTACGGTAATTCATAGGCGTCCCTCACTGGTCTTGGAAAGCCCAGAGGATAGGCTGGTTTTCGTCGTTACTCGGTACTTCATTGGCTAATAAATGCAGTTTGTTATGCCGTTTTATTCACCTTGCTGTAGTGTCAGACGTGTGTGAGATTTGCTCTGTGGGACACATCTACCGAAAGAAAGGAAATTACATTTTTATTTATTTTTTTTTTTTTACTTTTTCTTTTTCTGAATTCATGCCTTGGGGTGATCCCTACTGATCATAAAAACATAACCTTGATAAACAAAATGTTTATATGGACTTCTGCCTCTCGGGTGACTCTGCAGGCTGCCTCTTGTGGGTGGTACATGCAGCTAGAACTGATTATTCTTATGGATATGAAATAAATTTGCCTCACCCTTCCCTGGGCAATGTGACGAATGTACAGTTTTCATCGCTAAGGAGAGATGGAAAGATCATGTAGTTAAACAGTTGACAGTTTTTTGTTTTTTTCTCAATATCAGCTTCAGTCCAAACGCCTATAGTCAAGGAAGCGCAATACGTCAGGTCTCAGTATGTGTGTATCTGGGACTTACATGTCTGAGAGCTGACTCGTATGGAGTCTGGATGTGTCAACCCGGCAGAACTGATTAACATGCGTGCGCTGTCTTACTGATATATGAGATCTGTCTGTAACACGGGGTGGAAAAATAAACATTTGCCCTTGCCAAATAAGGCGAGGCAGAGCGTTTTGTAAGCTAATTATTGTGCCTCGCATGTCCTCGCCTCAAAAGTGTACTCAACGCGCGTCCGCTGAGACTCCTCCCTTCATAGAGAGCCTAAACACTCTGCTGCCGTCGCTGACTAAAGGGAAGAGCTCAGTTGCTAATTGACCTTAATTGCCAATGAATCCAGGAAAGAATGATTTATTGCTCTGTACTGTATACACACTGTGGCGGACATTGTGCATTGAATCAATGGCGTGACTGCATGGAATCAATTGCGCACCAATTTACAGGAATGAATTTGTGGAATTTTTCGTTCAGTCCGCCTGATTTTATTCACACCATAGAATAGAATAGAATAGAATAACTTTTTTATTTTCCTGTGAGGGAACTTCGGTTGTAGTTGCCAGCAATAAAAAAAAAAGACATAGACAGTAGGGCAGACCCACAAAACACAAGCAAACATGTTAAATAAAGACATTCAACTGAATCAGGTGTTTGACATTAAAGTGGCGGTATGAGTGCAGTGGAATACAGCCAAGCGTTATTATGAAACAGAAGTGTAGAAATGTTGTAGATTTGTTTTTTTGTTTAATGCAGACATCAGGGGAATTCATTTTGAGAAGGGGGGGAGGATGCCAGATTTGAGTGAAACCCCCTCTCTAGTGAAAGTTCCCCTTTGGGAAAAGGTGTCATGGTATAGAATGTTGTGAGGGCCCTTTTGAACCCCAGATGATAAGCATTTCTGTATTTCTGAATAGACAGAAGCAGTAGCCTGTGCAGTTCTGCTTCCCCTGATGTCTTTGTACCCCTGAGGCTGAGGATAATAAACTGTAAATTCACACTGTTTGCAAATCACTGTAATTTGCACACATTCCCTTCAGTGTGAAAACCCTGGGAGTGACCCGGTGGACTTTTATCAACTGTAAAAACGGCCACTGTAACTGTGACCATTAAGGAAAATATCTCAATCCTGCCTTATATATTTTTATCACAATCCTGCATTATATTTTTATAGTACTTTAAATATTAATTTAATTAAATTAAGGTAAAAAAGAATTGTGTGTTAATATGTTAAAATCTCAGTTTTAAAATAAACGTTTACGTAAAGTTGTAGGCTAGAAAAGAGGTCTGTGATTTTCTGATTTTATTTTATAATCAAAACAGAACTTATTGCCTCTCATAGCAATATGAGAAAGACTTCAGATTGAAGTATCTGATTGAAGTGTCAGTTGACAGACCAGCTTTGCCTTTTCCCTCTGAAGTCATGCTTTCAGAAAAGGTTAGCTATGTATGCTATTGATGCTACTGGCATGCTGAGGGTGTAGGAGCTGGGCTCTGCCTAAAAGAAGAGCGAATTTGGGACCAGTGCTGGACGCATGAATCCAGACTCTGTGTGCCATTTCCCCTGCCCCATTCATCAGGAGCCTGTGGGTTTATCAGTGTGAACCCCGATAGTGTTTGCAGTGTTTGCAGACACAGTGTACTAGTGAAGCCCTTTGTTGCCACGGACATTTCGACTACCTGTTATGCTGGGGGATAATCCCACACCATGCAGGGGATAATTGACAGTTTTTTTGGGAGGATAATCCCTTAATTAATGTCGGGGGTCATTAACTCGGTGTTTGGGGATAATTATGTGCGCACACCGCACAGGGAAACGACTCCAGTCAAAAAAGTTTTGCGGTTTTCCTTACAAGATGAATTCTTCAGCAGAGAACCTTTTACACATTTGCATTTATTCCGCTGGGAATCAATTAACATCACATTTTCATAAACAATGATGTTAACGAAGAGTGAGTATTGTAGAGATAAGAGCTCCTCCTATCGCACTGATCTCCTGCCCCCAACTCTTTATGGAAGGATTTTAACATTTTAAAGTCAACAATGAACATTTCTGGATAAATCAGCTTTGCAGAAGTGATCAGTCGTGGTGCTGTATGCTTGTTTCGGCTGCTGTGGTTCAGTTCACAGTATCAACAGATTAAGAATGTGTGATTAACTGAGTACAAGAGCGAGAAACACCCAGACAGTGCCCAGTTCCCCTTAATCAATTACTCTGCCCAATTCCCCTTAATCAATTACTCTGCCCAATTCCCCTTAATCAATTACTCTGCCCAATTCCCCTTAATCAATTACTCTGCCCAATTCCCCTTAATCAATTACTCTGCCCAATTCCCCTTAATCAATTACTCTGCCCAATTCCCCTTAATCAATTACTCTGCCCAATTCCCCTTAATCAATTACTCTGCCCAATTCCCCTTAATCAATTACTCTGCCCAATTCCCCTTAATCAATTACTCTGCCCAATTCCCCTTAATCAATTACTCTGCCCAATTCCCCTTAATCAATTACTCTGCCCAATTCCCCTTAATCAATTACTCTGCCCAATTCCCCTTAATTACTCTGCCCAATTCCCCTTAATCAATTACTCTGCCCAATTCCCCTTAATCAATTACTCTGCCCAATTCCCCTTAATCAATTACTCTGCCCAATTCCCCTTAATCAATTACTCTGCCCAATTCCCCTTAATCAATTACTCTGCCCAATTCCCCTTAATCAATTACTCTGCCCAATTCCCCTTAATCAATTACTCTGCCCAATTCCCCTTAATCAATTACTCTGCACAGCCGACGCCATAAAGGGATTTTCTGGCATTTTTATTTATAGGTGGAGGGAGTCGCTTTAACAAATAACATTTCCTATGTGTCGCACAAACAAGAATTTATGTGGGCCTCGCGTTTACGTGGAGAGGCAAACCATATGTATGCATATGTGAGGAGTAGCTGTGATGGATGATGCAATCTATTAGAGAGGATTCAAAACACCATCTGTTTGCACACATTTCTACAGCTATTCTGATAAAGTTAAAAAACTTAAGAGAGTAACAGTAAATGCTCACCTTCATAATGCACACTACAGTTGTGTTGCGGTCAATTCAATTCCGGAAATTAACCGCAAATTCAATACATTGATTAAAAAAAATTATTGAACCTTATGGGCTCTTATAAGTTCAGAGATTGAATTTTAATTTATTTCTTGAATGAACTGAATTGACATAGAATTGAGCCCAGCCCTGGCACCACTTGCTTCACATGTTTTCAATTGTTTGAATTTCTAGGATTTAAAATGGGGACGTTAAGTTGCTTATCATGCCGCTCTGCGAGCTTGCATTTGTAATGAAGCATTTGATAATTGATGTGCTAAATATTTCTATATTGAAACAAAATACAAACTCTCCATAAAAAGAGCATTGATGCAGCAAATTATCCGTTTAATAGAAGCACATTAAGATGGAATTCAATTTCACAGTCCCGGAGAAATATACGTTCATACTGCTTTGTAAAACATACTTGAAAAGCCATCATGTTAAAAGCTGCAAAAATGCAATTCCTTATTGTTAAAGGGGCCACTGTACATTCTTCCCACATTTGTGGCTCACACAGGTCTTCAGTGAGAAATATGCTGAACTCGATTAACAAATGCATTAAACCATAGTTTTCAGCAAAAGAAGGGTAATTGTGTGCAAAACACGCGTATGTTTCCAGTTTTATTCATGCGAGGTTCAGTCAGAGGGCGACAGATCTACTTAATAAAGCCTTTCCGCGCTACTAACAGGATCTATAATTTAGCTTCGGTTTTTGCACCTGTAAGTGGATGTGACAAAGTCTGGTTTAACCCTATTTTTATATCTCTCTGAGAGGCTACAGAATGGGATGTGGGTGAATGTCGGTAGTACGGGAATGCCACTCGGGATGACAACCGTTTCTTGTCTGATATTACCGCGCGTTTGGTGCTTGCAGGCATCACAAAACACCGTCTCTCTTACATTAATGGGCTCTCTGTCCCAGAAGGGGAATCTTTGCCAAATCTGGGGAAACCTCTCCTTCTTGCACCATCGTGCGTGCCTTATTCGGTATAGTGACAAAATACTGCGTCCAACAAATGTGAACACGGCCTCAGAACAGCAGGCTGCACGGTGAAGTTAAATTTATTTCCCATTTATGTGATACGAATACTCGTATGAATCTTGTATCCGTGCGATGGCGATTGCGGCGACCGTTGGAACGCTCAGTAAAGCTACTTCCTTGTGTAAATGCAGGTCATCAACAGTCCTAATGGGAAATTTAAAGCACCAGCACGACAGAGATAATTCATTGAGGGCCTCCGAAACTAATCTCCGATTCATTTCCAGAAGTGTGGCATGAGCACCGCTCCACCATTTCCCACTATTTCCTCTCCCCGAAAATGTATAGAGTGGCAATAAATTAGTCATGAGACCGTGTTGGGCGTTTAACAGGGCAGCCTGAAATGTAGACACACTACTGATAGCCCTGATCTCAGCCACTTGCTTCGCCTGCATTGTAAGCTCTGTGGCAGTTGGACAATGCAGCCACCCATAGTCCAGCGTGTGAGACTGTGAACTTCTGGAAAACTCTGAGCTACAGGCCAAGGCAGGTGAGACTGAACTAAATAAGCTGAAATAGAATTTCATATCTCTGTGCATTGCAGTGTGCAGAGGGTAAAATCAAAGCTATGGCAAGTTGGAAGGCATCCCTGGCATAAGAATAGTGCCAGTGGCTTCACAGAATACCAGGAAAGTATTATAAATATTAAGTGTGACATAGTACTTTCATTGGTGAATTTCAAAAGGTCGCGCTCATTTGAGAATAAAGTTTGATTAAATTTAGCAGGTCAAGCTGAAAGGGTTACAATGCATTGTTAAGACATGAGACAACGTTGCTGGTTTTCTTCTAGCGACTTGCAGACAAACACCCACACCTGCTGGAAAACTATAATCTACTAATAAAGAGAAACTCACTTTCAAAATGTCACTTCAGACAGCACAGAAGCGCGAAACAACCCAATAAAAAAGAATTCACAAAATGAAAGAACCCCAGTAAAATACCCCTGCGGTTTTATTATCAATACTCATGGCAATATTTTATTGTTATTAAAATCTTCAAGCCAATCGCTTTTGCCTCTGATCCCTCATTGAGGAAACATTATAATATTCTCCAGAGCCAGTTTCATATTCATCTCTGTCTTGCATGGAAAACGTCACTTCTCAGGCTGCAGCTATTAACATATCGGCTTTTATTGATTTCAGCAGGCATTTCCTTACCAGTTGTAATAAAGAAATTAATAAATGTGGATATGTCCTTTGGCACCATAAAGATGATTAATGCAGTGCCCAATGGCTTTGGTAAAACTATAAACTCCCGTAACAATAGAAGTTTACAGATGAATCTGTGCACACCCAATTAGATATTTCATGTGCTTGATCCGTTCTACATGCCTAACGGCTTGGTTGGTGATGTTTTTTTTTCCTGTTGATCCATGCCAGTTAGATGTAGCACAGCTAAACACAGCAGTATAAGTGCAGTCAGTAGACTACAGCACATAATGAATACGATCTTCTTTATAGGATTTAATAAAAAAATATTTGGAGGCGTAGTGGTCCTATGTTTTTAAGTTATTTTGTGAACGTATTTTTTCTTTATAATTGATTTTTTTTTTTAAATCACAAAAAATATTTTGTTTAACTTATTGAGGAAGGGTTTTTTTATAAAGGTTTTAGTGTTCCTGGATACTTTTTTCCAGAATGAAGAAAATGTCTAAAACGTGTTACTGAAATAATTCTTTCCACGTGGGTGAAGTTTTTTTTTTCTTTTAATACTATAGCTGCGTAAAGATTTTCCCTTAAACCCTTTGACAGAATATTTGAAAAGATCCTTTTTCTGGAGCTGGTGTAACAGATTTCCTGCTGTAACTGGAAGGGAGTATAACAGACTCCCTATTGTTGTTGCAGTCCATACCGTGATAAGTCAGTTAGAGGGAAGACCCGTTGAAAATCCTCTGTGTGCTCATCAGTGTCTCGACTGGGTCTCATCAGCGTTCTCCCACCTAAGAAGGCAGAGAATGCCGAAAGCCCAGCCGCTGGGAATGCCTCGGCTCCTTAAGCACGTTCCTCACGTCACGCTTTTTATTTGAATTCTCTGTGACAGTCGCTCTGTCCCACAGCGCATCAATATTAATACCTGGCAGATGAGCCAAGCGCACACACACACCTTGGGGAGGCATTGGAGAGGCTGGGGAGGCGGGCCCGCAGCTGCGCGAGGTGTTGTCATAGCGCATGGTCTCCATTAGGGGGCGATGATGGGTCTTCATTTCCTGAGTGAATTATCCAGACGGGAGTATAAGGGAGTCTTCTGATAAAATCCGCTGACTGATACAACGGAACAATCGCCTTTTTTGTGCCAAATTTGAAAAACATTTCCTCGTATAATAAGTGGTCCCGGACAGAAATTAATCATATGTCAGCGAGGAGAACCGTCCCAGTGTTCCTCCTGATCCTTACAGAATTTAAATCACTAATCGAGAGCACCGGACTGCATGCAGAGCACTGCAGGTCTCTTATTTTGGTGGTGGGCCCATTCCAGTACAACATGACGTTTGTATTTAAATTTTTATCTGCTCTGTGTGGTATGACTGTGACAGGCAAAATATTCAGTTAACATTCAGCTGCCATATTGAGACACTTTTTCGGTGTTCATGCCAACTGTAGAATCTCGATGGCTTCAGTGCTGTCAGACTGAAGGCACCGATAGTTGCTTCTATGTTCGTGTTTGCCGCCCTTGATGAACGAAAATTAAATTGAGGCAACGGGAGTGCAGCACGGTGATGCGCGAAGCAGCCTTTCTGCTCCCTTGCTGTTATAAACAGAAGCTGCTGGATACACGCGATGCCCAGTGAGACTTGGCTGAAGCTCATTGCTAAGCATGGCTCCAGATTCTCCCCGTCTCCAAAACCGCTCACTAAAAAGACACCCAACATTCAATGCATAGGCCCCACTCTCTCCCCCATTGTGCTAGAGCAGTGCACGGTGTCGATTTGAATTATACACACTATATTATATACCATAAAATAATATTCTGCTAACTCTAGAACCAATAAGGTGAAGCTGACCTCCACAGCCTGATGGCATCCGTAACGTGGTCCTCCGGTCCCTACCGTCTGTCCGTAAAGGACAACGTCTCCGTTCAATAGCGGTACGTATCGCTGAAGGATAATGCTGGGGCTGTGGTGTGTTTGCTGGCTCCGTGAGCATTAATCTAATGTGAGTGCATTGTGGGAAATGAGGCATGGTGAGTGCATGCATTACCTCAACACCCCCCCACCCCCTCCTCCCCCACGCCGCCCGCCTCCTCTCTGCAAACTTTAATAGCTTTCAAATCAAATCCCATTGTGCGACTGCGGGAGATTACAGGGAAACCCGAGAAAACCTTTGAAAGTGAATGACAGCACTCAGTTTCTCTCTTGACAGGAAATGCTTTTTTTTTTTTTTTTTTAACCACTGCAGGAGGACACAGAATGATACATAAAGCTGGTTTAACGTCTTGAGTTGTTTATGTGATGTGAGACCATTTGCATTTTTACATCATTACTCCCCCCCCCCCCCCCCCCCCCTCCCCCTATTCCCTGAATAATTCTTGGGAATGTGTCACTTAAAACACTAAAGCTGTCAAATTGACCTTGGAGAAGAAGGTGGAGAATTTGACTCTCACAGTTTTCTCAGACCCACGGTGACATCTTCACTTGTGCACTTGTGGACTGTGGGGCTGCTCTCTACACCTGGCTAACCTGCTGCTCCCTCCATAAGACCCTCATTCAGGCAGCAGAATGAGGAGCTTATGGAGGTTCATTCCCACACATCAGCGCCTCTCCAGCGGGTGGCTTTGATCAGTGTCAGGAAAGGTATTCGCTTTCACTGCTTACCTCTCGTAACTACGGGGATGGAGACAAATTGATAATTACCACTTCCTCCATCATCTGGTTCTTTTTTTTTTTTTCTCGTTTTTTTCTTTTCTTCAAACAAACCTTCAAATTGGGCTCCGGGAAATCAATTTATCTCATCTAGAGTAACAACGGAAACGCAAGCATCATTTTGAATTAGTTTCAGTTACCATCATTTTGTGCTTAGGAGACCCCCCCCCCCCCCCCCCATCCACAGCAGTTGGTAAGACTCAGGGAAAAGGATAAAGGAGGGTGTCGTTTACAATGGCAGGGCCTGAGTGACCCTCACCCTGCATGGGACACTGGGGGGCACCAGATAACAGCTGCGGTACGGCTCCTGGCGTTCTGTACGACCTGACAAGGCCCTGCCATCCCCCCCCGTATCGCCGCTGTGGGCTGCTAAGCTGAATATTCATGCCGGTCGTTAGCTCCCAGGAGCAGCAGCAGCCCCTCGTGCACGGCATCGCGCCTCCTGTTCGCTTATCGACGCTCGCGATGACAGGCCGACCTTCCCGAGGACAGCTCGCCTCCTGGATCCTGGCGCTAACGCGCGTGCTAGCGTTCCCGTCACCCCTCCCTCCCGTCTCCCCTCCCGTCTCGGAGCCTTTAAGGGCAGGGCAGCGGTGTGGGCCAGGCGCCTGTCCGACCGCCCGGCGCGGCCTGTTAGCGACGGACGCTGGCCTTGTTTATTCTTCTGAGGCTCACGCACGTACTGGGAGCCTCCCCCCTCCTGGCGCGATGCCTGCTGTTGAGAAACGCTCTGTGTTTGCTCTTCGTTTCGATCTTTCCCGCCATGCCAAAGGCCTTTTGGAACGCCGCCCGGTCAAGTCTTCACAAACTTAATTAATGTGTGGCGTTTCCCGCCCAGGGGAAAGGCAGTTTTCACCTGGAGACTGAGGGAGCCTCACACAGTCTGTTTGCCTCAGCTGCGTCCCGGCCCTGCCCTCCCCTGCTGTATTATTTATCAGCCCCTGTATTATTCATGAATATTTAGTTGCGCTTGAGTCAATCGAGGAATATGACAAGCGCTATTATAAGCAAGGCCGAGCTGCAGTTTAAGAAAAACTCGATGAATAATACAAGATGAAGGGATTAATCTGTTTAAGTAAACGTCCGTATGATTCATCCAAATGCTTTGTTTGGCGGGAGGATAAATAAACAGGTTACAGGGATGAAGGCCTGCGTTTGCCTACTGCGCTGCTGCAGAAGTGTGAACCGACAGAAGTTGTGCGATCTGTCTTCTCTTATTTTTTATCAGTTGCAACTGTAGATTATGTGGTCGTGTAAGTTACCCTGGCGATAGGTACCCTCCTATTCTGTGTTAAAAGTATTTCTGTGTTTCAGGCACATCTATCTTTGCATGGCTTTTAATCCTGTGACAGCTGTGATCGAAATTGTATGCGTGCTTTTGGATCTTATGTATAATCTAACCCCTTAACTGCAAACGTAGCAGTGACCCGTATTCTGACCGCAAGTGCTTTAGTTTGTATGCATTCTTTGCGCTCTTTTGCATTGAAATTCAAATTCAAATGATCTGGTCACACAATATACCTTTTGAAAGTGTTAAAACTCACGATTCCATCTCCATAAACTATTTTACGATCACAATGTTATAGCGGCAGCGGTTCTTTATTTTGTAACATGACACTTAACGGGCTCAATCAAAACGACGACTCTGTACTCTGTCTACCTCGGAAATCCACAGACAACACGAATAACGGTAAAGTCGGTATCCTTATCCTGGCAAAATTTTTTTAATATATACGTATATATATATATATATATATATATATATATATATATATATATATATTTTATATATATTTTAGGCGAGGTAAAGACACTTCCTCTGTGCTTGAGCTTCTGTGACTTTGTTTCAGTCATACTAGAGTAATTCAGACTCTTGGAAATCAAACTCCCAAGGGTTACCTTACAGAAGAGCCCAGGATCATGCCTGTAGTCAATGGGGTTCACTAACAGCCAGTAGCCATTTTACTTTCGGGCTTGTGTTAAAAAAAGGTGGCGCTAGAGAAGGGGTTAACAGCCAAGTTATGCAAAAACAAAAGTTCTGCCCCAAATCTTTGGAAAGTACCGTGAAAAGAAGGATCCCTTCTATTTTCAAGAACAGAGACCAGAGGCTGGTCATATGATGCATCATTCAGTGGAGACTTGGGGTAGGATTCGGCTATGGCAGTTGTGTCATCCCGAAAGCATGTCATTGGCAGGCCGGCTCCTCCTGCCAGCCACCCTGTTTAATTAGTGTTTAATTGATTGTTAATTGTTCCGCACCATGTGAGGTCACGATTTTGAATTAGTGACGCTATGTGTGAAGGCTCTTTCACTGTGAACCAATCAGAAGTCAGAGCTTTGACCAATCAAGACTTGTTTCACAAGACTCTTGAAAGAATCAGTGATCTGGCTTCAAGCTTTCACAACAAAACAACGGAGGGACTAGAAATTTCTTGATTGACTTGAGCTCTTCCTCCAAACTGAGACGACGACTGACTCTATTGTAATCCATTGTAACTTGCAAAGATGATGTATAAATCCAAGCAAACCTTCCCTGACCCCACCCTAAATGCCGCCCCTAAGAAACCGATGTGAAAATAGCCAACGCAAATGGCAACTCTGTGATCTTTTTTGAATTATACCGATTACACCTTCACTCGAATGGCACGGCCTATAACTCTATGATAGGCTTGACCTCCCTAAACTAATTCTCTTTGAGCTTGGCATTATGGAACTGGGTGATCACATTTTCTTTTTCTTTTTTTTTTTTTTTTTTTTTGCTGTGCAACTGAGCTATCCTCTCTGATTTATAACCTCCCCTCCAGATTGATTTATTCTGTGTTTGCAACATATTTTCTCCAACAACACACTCACAATCTCATATGTCTGTGGCTTTATGAGGGAAGGGCCCTCTGTTGCATGCTGATGGAAGGCTTATCTGTGGAAAAAAAGCGTCAGAAGCATAATCAAAGTACGAGGCGATACCGCCGCAATACCTGGACTCTGTGCCGGCATGCTAATCGTGTTCTGTGACTGAGAGACGCATTAAGAATGCACTGGGCCTTTGTGTCTCAATGTAATCGGATCGAGGGGTGCTGCACGTCGTGTTCCTCCCGATTACGTATGAAGAAATCTGTGATTGGTGGAATCCTCTTTAGATCAGTCTGCAGATTTAATATACACATTCTCACTTGTCATAATTATAATTTCTTTCTGAATCCGCTATGTTGTTTATTTAATTTCATTACCAGTAATCCGTGTTAGAAACAAACGATTGCAACAGGGTTCCATGGACCAGTGACTGGAATGTAATACCTGAAGCAGTCTTGGTGGCATTCATTGGTAGATATGGGAGGCTTGTCTGGCTTGCAGAATCCATGAAATCCATCAGCGGAAGGAAACACAATTTTGGGTGTTTCTTCCCCCCCCATACCTCACACGTGTGACGTTTAGACATTTTTAACATCATTTCATTCCTACAAAAATGCCAGACAGAAACGAAATGTTTCAAACGGGGTTTTATGCATTGTAATAATCTTCTCTTTAACAACTAGATCAAATAGTTCCTTAGTTTAGTTTGGATAGGAGGCGGGGATATAAAACCCATTTTAAAATAAGTAATCATTATACCCAAATATATGATATGTATCTTCAATAATCAATAACCTAATATTCTTGTGTATGTTGCTGGGACCAGCTGGCATGCTACACAAGCAATTTCTCTTAAGAATGGTAAAAGCGAAGGGAAGAAAAGGCCACAGGGTGGTATGAAGGTGCTAATCATTATGGGAGCTTTGAGATGGAGCTGAAGTGTGTGGCCTTTGCTATATTCCTGCTTGACAGGCTGTTTTTTTTTCTGCAATGCGGAAGCGACCATCTGCTTCAAAAACATTTTTTTTTCTTCAAAAAACGTTTTTTATTTTCCTTTTTCTTTCTTTTTTTTTTTTTCTTACAGGTACAGTATCTGTTATGGTTATGAATGTATTCACCGTCTTCTTTTGTCGTTCGTTATGCTTGTATGTGTTTATGGCACCTTCTAGTACCTGGAAGGCCGCAGTGTCAACTTGGTCCAAGAGGTGGTTGCGCTCGACGCAGCAAGGAAGCATGGGAAGCATGGGAAGCATGGGAAGCATGGGAAGCATGGGAAGCATGGGAAGCATGGGAAGATCGGAAGCAGCAAGGAAGCGAAATCATAATAATTGACGGGTTTTAGATTTCATCTTAACTGCGGGACTGATAAAGGATTGAGCAAAGCACTTATCTCCAAAGTGTTTGTAAACACCATCTGTTTTTATGCGGCCCGTTTCCTTACTTTGTGCTTAAGCTCAACCAAAAGTGAAGCTTACTGTGAGGGGGGGGGGGGGGGGGGGGGGGGGCTGAGAAATCCGTTTTAACTCTATGGTGTCCAGGTGTAGATCCCACGCCTTGCAGGAGTGCATATAGGCAGTGTTGAACTACTACTTCATTTAAATAATATATAAATCATAAAAACATTTCATGTAATGCATTCCCTGACTAGTGACATAAATATCATTACTTTCCCATTACATACATAGCAAGCTGCGGTATCAGGTAAAAATCTCGAATTTGATCCATTTGGGGTTTCTGGGCTGGGGGAGATAGAATTGAAATGGCAGTTTTTGGGGGTTTTTTCTTGTTTTTTTAAAGATATTCTCATTGTAGCACTTCTTTCAATTCAAATTGTTTGGCTACATTTATGGAATGAGTCTTGGCAATGAGTTTTGTGTATAGTTACCTTTAAGACTTTAATATCGCAATATTCTACCTCCCTTCTTCAACTAATGTGAAGGTGTTCCATTTCTTTTTTTGCTCCAAGCTAGTCCCTTGGCAACTGGTCTGTAACTATGCACAGGCACGCACTGAATTACCATATAACACATTTAATCAGAGCCTCTTGAACATCAAGTCTAAATAGTCATATGCTGAATTACTGTCTGCTACTTTTGGCCAATCCAAGGACACACGCCAGTCTGAACAATAACCACCATGCCAAATATATAACAGAAGTAAAATGCATTTATGATTAAATGTAATACAAAAACAGCACAATTTCAAAACTACACATGTATAACATAACTACCAACAGATGTACAGTAATAATTTTACACTTACACTGAAGAGGTATATTACTCAGGCAAACCGTTGCGGGGGAACGAGAGGCACCGTATCGGTTATCTTGCGTTAATCAAGCTGATTGTTATGAGCGTGGCTCTCCTTGGTATTTAGTTTGAACTTTACACGCCATGATGATAATTCAGTATTTCAAACATCGAAGGTCAGGAGCTAATTGAAGTGTGAATTGTTCTATGATTGCGGGACGTAATTGTAAGTCTTCAAGATGCTACCGATGGAATAAAGAGGAAAGACTCAAAAACAATGTAAAATTTGTCCTTTGCCTCAGCGACTGTTCTCCGACCGTATGTGCCATCTCACGATCCAAGGTGTCCTATTCGGTTATTAAAAAAATTCAAGGTATATGAAAAGATGGACCCTGAGGAGACGGTTTTGGTTTTTCATAAGTATTTCCTGATGATACCGGGTAGCCCTGATGCTAAAACGCACGAGGCCTTGAGGCTTTAGCTGTACCCCTAACAGCAGCTCCTCACCCCTTATCGCCAGTAATGGGAGTTCTCTCTGCACCCATGAAGGCAATGAAAAAAAAGATGGTTGGAATCTAATGAACACCAAACCCTCCGGATTTGTGCTGTGCTTATCAAATGTCTGTTGTGCGTAAATATCGGAACGTGTCCTACATAGTACACGTTCCAATATTTATAGTGTAATATAGTGTAATGTGTGTTGCACAAGATCAAGTTGGTCATTTGGCCCTTCATAACCGTGCTCAGTGTCTTGCCAAAGTCAGTTGCTGATTTGCCGTCTTAAAGATTATGCATTCTCCTAATAGCCTTGACTCCTAGTGCACGGACAGCATGATCTATTGATGTTCCAAGGATCTGAAAGACACCAGTTGCCATTTCCTAATTCTAGCCAGTAGGACAGGAAGGGGTTGACTGTTTATTGCAGTTTTTCTCTCTGTGTCGAACTATGCATACTAAATTAGTGTGTTAGCAGAGCATTAACTGCATGAGGCAATGGAAAAGGTCAGTATTGCCCTCAAGGTGAAATAGCACGCTGCTTTTTCATAAAGCGCAGGCTCCAGAAGTACTAATGTGTTTTATTTTTGTCAGGAGAAAAAGAGGGCCTGGAAACATTTAGCCACCCTAAGTGTCGACATGTTGGACGAAACAAGGAGGCTTATTGTTTAATGAAGAGACTCTGAAGTATCCTGACCTTCAGCCTAATGGGAGCTATTCTCTATCTGTGGCCTGCTGAGCCAGATTGAGGTAATTAAACACAAGGAGGTGCTCTTATCCTCTCAAGGTTATAGTCACATGATCTCGGATTTAACCGGAAACTTTGTTTTTCATAAATATGCAATTCTGGGCTCCGATGGGCTCAGGTTGTTAAACAGACCATCCTGGGTGAGATGGATGGAGGACCACTCCAGAAGGTAAAATCCTGAACTGAATTCAGAAGTTGGGTATACAGTGGGACGTGTGTGCGTGTGCGTGTGCGTGTGCGTGTGCGTGTGTGTGTGTGTGTGTGTTATTTTGATAGACATACACTGGAGAGCACAGAATTCACAGTGTGTTTTCCAGCAAGGGAGGATTCATAGCTTTGGTTTCCCGCATTGCTACTTCTGTGTGAGTTGTGTGACCATCCTGTGGTTTGTAAAGTCTCTTTTACATATATTTAATTGAAAACGGTACAAAGAAAAGATATTTAATGTTTTACCTTATCAACTTTATTGAGTTTTGTAAGTAAATGCTAATTCTGAATTTGATCCCTTCAACACGTTCCAAAAAAGTTGGGACAGGGGCAAAAAAAATAAATAAAAGACTGGGAAGTTCAAAAAACACCTGTTTGGAACATTCCACAGGTAAACAGGTGATGCTATAATGACTGGCTATAAAAGCATATCAAAAACTCTTGATATCTTTTTTTCCAGGTACTCTTACAAGCGACACTATAACGTCTCTGCATTTGAATGGATCTCTATGGGAATTGGGGGGTGGGACTAGGTTAAGCTGTAAATTACACAGGAATAGTTTGGAACCCATGGTTGGCTAAATGGCTGTAACTCATCAAGGGTCTGCGCTATCAAACGAGCCTCAAACCATCACTTTTCTGCCAGATATGCAGTAGATATGGATGGATCACTTGAAGGGTTGTTTTTCCTGACTTTAAAAAAAAAAATTTCCATAGAGTTAAATGAATCAAGAGAAACATGTTCCCATGTCCCAACTTTTTTGGAATTGGGGGTTGTAAATGCTGTAATGCTGCATGTGGTAAATGATGTAAATCAATTTCAGAGGAAAGAAAATACTAACAGGAAAGTGTGATCTGATTTAAAGTATTTCTCCACTATGTTTTATTATTTCCTTAAATGAGGTATGGATATTTCCGGACTTGAAATATGGCTGTCACAGCTCAGGAGTCAGGGAACATCCTGTCTGTTCATAAATCTGATGATGGCAATAAATATTAGCCTTGATGACTAAGAGGAGGGTCAATCCAGAGCTGTAAATACAAAATTAATTAGTTCCATTGTAGTGATCCAAGCATAAAACTATCACCCTTTGCCATTCCTGTTTAATATGGTTGTGTTCAAATAAAGTTACCTTAAGTGTACCCTTTTTTTAAAAAACATACTGTATTTTCACAGTGAATAAGAGCACAGAATGATAGTTAACACACATGCAAAGCAACTCCACTCCCTATCATTGCATCAAATGCCAATCACTCCAACAAGAAAGTATTTAACAGAAGCACACCAAGGGGGTTACTGTAAAGCGCAATCACGTCAAAATAAAGTTAAACAGACCAAACCATGTTTTGCTGGAGCACTTTATGTTACGGTGGCCGATTCAATTTCCTTCATAGTTTGATTGTTTCCAGGAACAATATTGTGTTCTTGCTGAGGAAATTAATTAACTGAGAACTAGCGCACAGCAGAGACCTGACACACTTTTTCCCCCCCTTTCAAGTTAGTCATGTGAGTAAACTGGAGTACTGGGAACAGGGCCCGGCGTTCCATAAATATTAATACTTATCCATGCCACGGGAGAGGCATGGCGGTGTGTGTTCATCCATCCCGCCCAAGTGGAGAACTAATGCGGGCTTTGTTTGTCTCGGAAACTCCTAAAGGTCTGTGTGTCTGTCAGATGCTGGGTGTGATTAGAGGAGAAATAAGAGAGTGCATCAGACACTAGGGGCGAACCTGGGAGCTCTTCAATCACGACTCTATTTCCCTGAGGAATCCTTTGTGTTGTGTTGTGTGTGTGTGTGTGTGTGTGTGTGTGTGTGTGTGTGTGTGTGTGTGTGTGTGTGGGGGGGGGGTGTTATGGGGTTTTATTTTCCTCCTTCTTTTCTTTTAAATACTGCATGTCCTTCAGTGAGGAAATATTTGCCCTAGATTACTGAAGCCCCCTTCCCTGGTAAATTATTGAGGGGAAAGTATAAAAATCTACTTTCTCCAGCTCTGATCACTTATAAAGCTGTAAGGTTGAAATGGCGTTGGTTTGCTCTCTGTAGGGATAGCCTCTGTGTGGCGTACGGTTGCCAGCCCGTCGGCAGCTTGCGCCCGTATCTCTCAGCGTGTAAATGGGCCTGTTGCGTCTGCTAATACGCTGCTGTCATGCCATACAGACGAGGGAGGACAGTTTCTCATCCACAGACATTGTCATCGAAATTACAGTATGTACTGAGAGAAACTCTAAGGAGCACAACTGGCCTTCACTTGGCTTTTGTAATGGGAAATCCTGTGCTCAAGGCCAAGGGTCTATTTTTTCCCCACTGCAAGTGGATTTATTAATAAAAGAGGATAAAAATCTGTATTTTGGTAAGCCGTCATCCGGCTTCTCAATAACCCCCCTGGCCGTGCTGCATGCTCACACATTCACTCATTTCTCAACACGCTGTGAAGTGATTCAGCGCTGACTCAGACCGTATGAGTTGGGAAGTGATTCAGCGCTGACTCAGACCGTATGAGTTGGGAAGTGATTCAGTGCTGACTCAGACCGTATGAGTTGGGAAGTGATTCAGCGCTGACTCAGACCGTATGAGTTGGGAAGTGATTCAGCGCTGACTCAGACCGTATGAGTTGGGAAGTGATTCAGCGCTGACTCAGACCGTATGAGTTGGGAAGTGATTCAGCGCTGACTCAGACCGTATGAGTTGGGAAGTGATTCAGCGCTGCCTCAGACCGTATGAGTTGGGAAGTGATTCAGCGCTGACTCAGACCGTATGAGTTGGGAAGTGATTCAGCGCTGACTCAGACCGTATGAGTTGGGAAGTGATTCAGCGCTGACTCAGACCGTATGAGTTGGGAAGTGATTCAGCGCTGACTCAGACCGTATGAGTTGGGAAGTGATTCAGCGCTGACTCAGATCGTATGAGTTGGGAAGTGATTCAGCACTGACTCAGACCGTATAAGTTTGGAGCCATTTTTAGCCGTAACTTGAAGGGATCTTGCACTGAGATTAGCTGCTGTTTGTGCTGCTGACTCTGAAGATGAAAATTTTAAATTATTATAAATAATTTTTTTTTTTAAATCCAGCCGAGGCGCCGAGATTTGCTTTTTTTCATTACTTTGAGAGAATAAAATAATCGCTGCCGCTTCAGTAAGACAGTTCGGCCAGTTCTCTAGACCGTGCGCCTCTCCCTTCCCCCCCGATGGGTAAATATTGACTGAATTGGAGGGAGCAGATGGCTGGAGCTGTAGCCAGGAGAGTGATGTCTGGCCCAGGTGCCCAGCGGACCAGAGTCCTACATCAGGACGGCTCGTAAACGTGGGCTGCTGCCAAAGGCCCGCACCCTGCTGACACCACTAATCTCACACGACTACAGCTGCTACTCCTCATCTTCCTCCTGCTCATCTTCATCTCTCCTCAAACACCTGTCCAAGAGGAACACCTGACCCTGTGAAAATACCTTTGGATACGAGGCGATCTCTGTATTACACAGATCCCATACGCATAACAGACTCGGAGCATCTCTGTATTACACAGATCCCGTACGCATAACAGACTCTAAGCGTTGCTTTACGAGCAGGCTACATTAGCCAGATGATTCCCATTTGATTCGAGTAATTTGGCAAGCAGGATAGGGACGAACTCCCACAGTCCCCCCGAGAAACTAACTCGAAGCAGAACAAGAGAGGCATCTTGAGCGCTGTTGTCCGGCTCATTCCGTACAATCACTGGGAATGACTCTGTTTGCGTCTATAGCATTTCGGACAGCATCAAAGTGCCCATGGATTCATATATGCGTGGGGCTTAAAAAATGAGCTCTGAGATGATTTGTCTACACTGAAATGCCATCCCATGATGCATTGATTCCTGGATGTAATGGGCAAATCACAGAGCAGATGTGCCTGTGCTGTTAAGTATTTAATTCCCTTCCCTTAATCCTTTACAATACCAAACTGATAGCTAATGTGAAACGGAGAGAGAAACATTATTCTGGAATTATAATCTCGGTATGAATGGAATAGGATTAACCTTAATAACATTTATTTTGTGCCAGAGGAAAGGATATTAAAATGTGCTGCCTTTTCAGTGACACGTGCATTCTAAGAATATCAAAATAAATTGATGTGAATCTACTACAACAACATCCTCCCCAAAGACTACTCTTTCTACAAATATGATGAACTTACTGTGAACTTTCTTGCCTTTATTGCCAATAAGACTTTCTCAGATCTGAACAATATAATATAGAAATAATCCATTAAAAATAATGGACACATAACAAAGTCTGTTTAGACCACGGAATTTCCAGAAACCATAAAAGCTAAAACATACTTTGATAAAGAATTTTAATGTAATTTATTTCAACACACGGATAATTAGGGCCATACACTCATATATTCCATATATTTTTAAAAATGTGTTTTGTTTTTGATGTTAAAAAGCTTGTCTTTGAACAAACATTTCATCACAGGCTTTCCATGAAGCTGTATTGGCCACATGGACAAACGGTACAGATGTTTTTATTATATTACTACATATTATGTGAAATCAAAAATCTAAAGAAAGATTTAGTTACTTTAAGACACATTCAGTAGATCTTGCCCAATGGTTTGATCTTGTACACGTGTAAATATACATGTATTCTCAGGTATGTGAAATTTTTTTTTTTAAGGCCAATGGCTCATTTTTATTCAAGTGTGGTATCGGTAGCAGTAAATCATACTTTGACTGGAATTTATTTTCAAGCCCAAGATCTAGATGGTTGGTTGGTTCCAAATAAATGCTAATGTGGCGTGCATAAAAATGAGCGAAACCCAGCATAATGGATCATTCACACATTGATAAAAATCAATTATATGGTTTCACGGTGCCTGAAAAATAGATGGCGCGGTTTAGCAAATCATACAGCTAGATCGCACGATTATAAATCATGGTTAATAATGGGTTCTTTATATGCCTGGATGTCACTTGTGATTGCGGCAGGGCGGAGGCTGTGAGTTCAGGTCTCCATTGGAGCCCATAAGGACTGAATGAAGGACCAGGCCTTAGTAGTTTCACACACAAGCGCTAAAACGCTCAGGAGCTGGCCATGTTTTGCTTATAACCACATATATCCTGGGTTAAATGGATAATGCAACCACAATAGGCATGCACTTTGTTTGCCCTCTAGTGATGACTAAACTCCAGCAGCTCTTCAATGCTGAAGTGTGGCAGTTGCAATACCTTCTGTGCCAATGTGCTTAGGCATATTTATCCTGTAAAATTCAAACCTTTTCTTGAAGCCTAAGGAAAAAATTTTAAAATGTTCATGGTCGCCCCCCCCATCCTCTTTAAACGTGCAAACCAGCAAACCATCCTCTTTAAACGTAATTTAAACCCACCTTTAATCTAAACCACACACACACACACACACACACACACACACACACACACACACACACACACACACACAGACACAGACACACACACACACACACACACACACACACACACACACACACACGCACTGGTGGGAGGTCCCATTTGGATTGCTATCACTTTTCAGAGCAAGACTTCACTTCTGTGAAAGAATCATTCCGTTAGTCTGATGAATTTTACAATCTGATCAAATACGGATGCTTCATGCATCCTGATTGGTTGAATACTGAGTGAAAAATGTTTTGTGAATGGATATAGTTTCTGACAGTATTTTTAATATTCCTTTGCCAACGTATTGACAGAAAAACACCAGACCAGGTTACCTTTTCAAGTTTCAAAGATGTATTATGATATTCACATTCCAAAAGCGAACGGGAACACACCACTAAAACTACATTTTGCGGTCGACTGGTCAGTTTCATCAACCTGGTGCCTGATTTACTAAGACCTTTACGGGTGCAAAAACTTTTAGCACCCGCAAAACTAATAACACAACCAATGATTGGTGCAAAACGAATAACGTCACCAATGATTTGTCATGTTATTAGTTTTGTATGTGCTAAAAGGTTTTGCACACGCTGAAGGTCTTAGTAAATCAGGCCCCTGGTCTCATCTCATGCTAGAGGTTGATGTCTGTAACGTCCGTGCCTCTGTCCCGATTTCCTGGTTTTCCGTTTCTATGTGCATTCCGTTCCGTGTTTTCCCTCTCTCCCTCCATTTTGTGTCTCCACTTCCACGCACCTGAATTGTTTCCTCATGTGTTCTCGTCTCACCTGTTCCTCGTTGTCTCGTCAGTAATCTGGCATATAGTCTCCCTGGTTTCTTGGTTTTGTGCCAGATCGTCTTGTGCCCTGCCTTGTGCTTGTCATATCGCCTTCCAGCGTATTTGCTGTTTCCTGCCTGTTCCTGACCGGCTCCTCGACCCTGTGGTCAGTCCTGTGTACCCGTCCAGTTCGTCTTCTCCTGCCTGTCCAGCCTGCTCCTGTCCCGCCCGTTCCTGTCCAGCCCAGCTCCTGTTTTCCTGCCTGCCTAGCCCGTTCCCGTCCAGTCCAGCTCCTGTTTTCCTGCCTGCCTTGCCCGTTCCCATCCAGCCCAGCTCCTGTTCTCCTGCCTGCCTTGCCTTCCTCGTCCTACCCCTGCTCCTGCCCTTCGCCCTTCTGATCCCCTGCTCTGACGGATTCCCCGGTTCTGACCTCTGCCTGTCCCTGGACTTCGCTTTAGCCTGTCTGCTGCCCTGTGTGGGGTAGTCTTGCTCAATTAATACACTCCTTGGTGGAGTTTTCTTCCAGTCTGTCAGAGTCTTGCGTTTGGGTCCAGTCCAGTACTCAGCTGTAACAGAGAACGAAACTATTGTTCCACCGTTTTTTCCACTTGAATCAAAACCTGATGCATGATGCATTATGGGACACGCCAGGCTGTCTCATAAGAGGACGAGGGAGTACATTTGCTACAAAGCATAGCCTCAACACTGGCAGCTAGACACAGACGTTATGTGCATACTTCTTCCCCCACAAAAGCACAAACTCAGTGTAAACGCCAACGTGAGGTTAGTAAATTGTGACCACCTTTGCGCTCCACTATGGTACAATTTCAATTTGATATGTGTATATATATATATATATATATATATATATATATATATATTAAAAAAAAAATCAAAAAAATCAAAAACATGGACAAGATACACAGAGGCGCTGAGTTTTGAATTCACTGAAAGGTTGCGTGGCACAGTTAAAGGGATAGTTCGGAATTTTGGACCTAATGTCTCAATTACGACTTACCCATGATGTAGTTGATTGATGGAAACCATTTTCAGCTAATTCCATGCTGTCCCTTCTTTTGGACATACACACGTTGCTAATGCTAGCACAACTCTAAGGTAACCGGTAGCATCCACTACCAAACGCACTTAAACACTCCACAGTGAACCCAAAGCAAATAAAATACGACGACAGTCTATCGGGGTTATTTTGAGTGTTTATATCATCATTTTTGAAATCAAACTATCCTTGAATCCTTTACTTTGTGCTGAACTATATTCTCTGTGGAAGTACGGTGGCGGAGCGATACTTTACATTACCTATGAATGTAGTGCCGGCACTGGTCGACTACAACAACAAAGAAGAGCAACAAGTTACAATGGCCACGTTCGCTCCGCCGCCATAATTAGCTGAAAATGGTTTCCATCAATCAACTACATCAAATGGGTAAGTCGTAATTGAGACATTATGTCCAAAATTCCGAACTATCCCTTTAAGAGCAGCCTTCTGCTGCAGTATTCCAGTACTGATGACATTTGCTTTTAACCTTTTGTGCCCGACGGACCCTGTACCAGGTTCAGTAGAACGGTACCATAAATAACTGCCAGTAAAAAGTTCATAAAATGTTGTGGTGGTTTTTTTTCCCGAATGTTTCTAAAAGATGAGGCCTTAACGCTACCAAAACAACACCAAGTGTATTTTGTCTGAACTATTTTTGTTTGGCAATAATTTCAATATTTTAGTTACAAAATAAAAGGCGTATAAATATAAGGGACCGTCGAAATGGAACGCAACGGTACACATAAACCGTTCGCTCCACTCCGTCATATTGGGTGTCGTATGAACCTAGAGAAGCTACTCTTTCCATTGATACCAAGCATAGAATAGCCTGACATAACCAGCTCACGTCAGCCCCATAGCAAACAAGCAGCCAAACTTCACATTTACAGCCAACGTGTCAGATTTTGTGTTTATGTCTCAATATTCCATCAAATCCCAAAGCGATCGTCATGAAAAGCAACTAATATTGTTTCCTTAACCTTTCGTGGTCAGCACCCTAGGGCTTAACAGGTTAATGTGGGATGTCCCTGGATGAACACAGTCTAGAAAAGGAGGGCAGAGAGTGGTGGAGTAGCCACGCGGTGACGTGAGAAAACGTGGTGCTCGAGGAGTGATGCATTCTGGGAGGATTCAGGGAGGGAAGGAGCGGCGTGTCGTTGGAGCGCCTTTCCTTTCACCATGAATAATGGAACGTGCAATATCTCAAACTGAAAGCTCGACTTGGGCACATCTTTCACAGATTTATTTCTGAAAGACACACAGAACTGTGGTAATATTAGTTCACCCTATGGGACTTATTTTGGAGAACTGTTGGCAGTTGTGAATTTGATACATTTCTTTGTGTTTATTTAGCAAATTATTGAGTTTTTATTTTGCCTATTTTTTTTAAATTTCGCCTACTTTCGTCAGTTTGATATTTCCATGGTTTGATATACAGGCGTTTGCTTCAACATGGGTTGAGTCATGCATCAATAATATTAATAATAATAATAATAAAAATATTCAGTGCTGTGTAAATTTGGTGTTATGTATACATATTTTATCACACAAGATTGCTTGGATGATGTTGAGTACAGTAGAACTTCTAAGATATTTAATGTACAGTAAGTTATTTAATTAATTTGAATTATTTTGGTGGAATTACATTGCGGTTACCTTATTTTTAAATAGGCGACCCTAATTTTTTTAGCCATAAACCTTTCTTAAAGAAAACAATCCCAAAACCAGCGGTAATCTGGATCTCATTAAAACAGTTTTTCCTCAGAATCTGTTTTCTGAATACATGTCTGTTTTTCAGTGACCCGCTAGTGGTTTCGTCTGTGAACTTTGATTATATTCTGGTCTTTGTTTATATCAGAAAGCAGTGAAGGGTTTATTCGGTGTGCCCAGTCTTAAGATGCCTAACTGGATTACAGAGTCACGTGCTCAAAAACACAGCAGTATAAATTGAGTGTATGTAAAATAATACAGACTGTCAGTCATGTCTGCTAAGTACCCAGACTGCAAATGCAATGTAATATTTTCTTCCTTTGCATGTCTATAGCGTTTTTGAGTGCATCTTTTTTTTTATGTCTACCCCTTCTAAATCAGACACTTTGGGCCTGATTTACTAAGACATTTGGTATGTGCAAAACTAATAACGGAACCAGCGATTGGTGCAAAACAAACTCCATGACCAATCATTGGTCATGTTATTGGTTTTGTGTGTCATAAAAAGGTTTTTCACATGCTAAAGGCCTTAGTAAAGCCCTTTGTTTTTGTTTTTTAACAAGAGAGCTATGAGACACGCCCCTTTGTCTAATTTTATAGAATTTAGGTTTTTTATCAATGGAAAGCAAAAATGCACGGATTACTATGACCTTTATGCACTGGTACTCAGATTAAAGATAAAAGCTGCTGATCTGATGGCTATAATAAAACTCCCACTATGCCCACAGGTTATATATTCCTCTTAAACCGAACTCCACTTATTCACAACTCCTATCTAGTCACAAAATTGAGTTAGCGCTTTGAGTTAGCGCTTTGAGTTAGCGCTTTGAGTTAGCGCTTTGAGTTAGCGCTTTGAGTTAGCGCTTTGAGTTAGCGCTTTGAGTTAGCGCTTTGAGTTAGCGCTTTGAGTTAGCGCTTTGAGTTAGCGCTTTGAGTTAGTGCTACACTTTGACAGTTGCACATTGAAATTAGGGCCCTATGAATTAACTGCATGGCTTAATTTTCTGCAGCTGACCCATACAGGACTATACAGTGAATGACTGTGATGTCTAGTTTCAATAGGTAAATGCAGTAAAATGCTTACAAAGTTTTAAAGATGGATTCAATGCTGCTGAATTCATGTGCATTTTCATACACATTCCTTTAATAACATATTCCGTGTATATGTCCACTTTGGAAGCCAGTGAACTAATGAGCAGGAGAAACTGACATAATCTGTGTCGCAGATGATCTGACGCTTGTAAGGATCAAAAGTGTTTGCTCATACCCAACCCCCCCATTGGAATCAAAGAGGGTGGAGACTGAAGAGCAAACAAAGATACTAATTGGTAAAATTGGAAATGACTGATCTTGTGCACAGCGCTGGCTGTCTGTGACAACAAGGAGACACTATAGCTCTGGTTCCTGTGAGCATGGCACACGGTACACCCCCAACCTACCCCTCTCTGTATCCAAACCAGCTGCTGTAGCACACACCTGCTGCTCACACGCTACACCCCCAACACACCCCTCTCCATATCCAAACCACCTGCTGTAGCACACACCTGCAGCTCACGAGAAATGCCCTTTGAAATGGAAGCTTCACATCAGCCTTTGAGTAATTTAGTGGTTTCACAATGCTTTTAATTTTGAAAGGCATACCTCTGTAGAATGTCTCATTAAATGGTTTATTTCCTACCAAAAAGACAAATCATTGAAAGGCCCAGATACATCAAATGCTTAATGGAATAATTAGGTAGACTACCTAATTATAGAGTCTTCAGCTTACTTTTATGCATTGTAAGGAATATCTTCTGATTGGTATATTTGTCTCCAAATTCAATTGCCTGTCTACATCACCCCTCCATACGCAACAATTAAAAGTGTTCTTTATTAGGAAGCATGGAAATTGATATTAAAAGCATATGCTGGGTCATTCAAAAAAATGTGCCCTTTTTTTATTACTGTAATTAAGAATTTTTAATGTATTATACCCTTCCAAGATGTTTTTTTTTTAAGTATAAATGACTGTATAAACATGAATGTAATAACTGCCCATTCTTCTGTCAATCTACAGCACTATATATTCTTTTAAATATGACTGCGTGGTGACGGCAAACGAGGGGTGCAGCTCTCGACAGCAGGAAAGCACCCTCATTACGCTATGTGAGAGTCGGGGGATAAATTACCATTCAGCGCGTGGCAATATTCCACGGGCGAGGAGAGCGGTTAGCCCGCAGCCCCTATCCGTTTCCTAGCTCCCGGTTTTAGATTCAATTACGCGCTGCCCGGGGTTTGCGGTCTACGCGAAGCGAGCCGCGCATCTGTCTCGGTGGCGGCCAGGAGGAGCCGTCAAGGGGAATACATTACGGGTCATTGTCCCTGCGAGCGAGGTGGAGGTCTGGCCTCTTTTTCATTTAATTGCAGATTTGCCGTTATTGCTCGCCCCCCCCCCCCCCGTAAGAGGCTCTGCTCTCAGAGGTTTTGGGCACGTCTCCTCAGACGCCTGTTATTAATTCTCAGCAGTTTAATCAGACAGCAGAAATTGGTGAAGAGCGGCAGGGCTTCGGGCTCCGGCGGATGACAAATGAAACTCTCTTTGATGTACGGCGGCAAAATCCATCCTCTCTCTAAACTCACACCTTCCTGTACGTTTAATTTTTTATTATACGCTATTTATTTATCTGTGTGTTTTATTTAGCAGCTGATCTCACGAAGATCGGTTTGCATCTATATTTATTTGTTCGTTGTTTATTTGGATCCCTGATTGAACAGGCATCCGTGCATGACTGCAATTATATTAGTCTACTTATAGGCCCTGATTCACGCAACAATTGTCCTTAACTTTTGCAATTAAATGCTAGCATTCATTCATTTTCTTTATAATCACAGATGGGCAGGCTCCGTTATCACGGAAATGAATGAACAAATTGCATTTGCACCGAGTAAAATTAACACTTTTGTTTAGTTATAAGTCATAGTGACGAACACGTGTTGATTGAATTTTACTTATGCCCACTAAGGTGTAAAAGTATTTTTTCTCTTTCATCATGCTATTCTACATTACCTGCAGTGCAAAAAAAATCCTATAATCATAATGTCAGATGTATTTCAGGGTTTAACAGGATAGTTTACTTTTTCAATATTACTTAAGTTTTAATGCATGTTTTTAATTGGCCCAGACAGATGTTGTGAAGGATATTTTAGATACTTACAGACATTTCTGATGACCGGTCGGCTTTACAGTATAGCAGGTATCAGGGAATAGGTGGGTTTGTACTTCAAGTGACTCCAAAACAGTTTGTACAGTGATCTTATGTTTCCAGAGTCTGTACCTATGAGCAATGTTTTCATATCATGCTGGTGCGTCTTTCTCAGTCCTCACAAGGACCGGTGTAGTTATGTCGATGTAGGAAGCTCCACCACAATTTCCTTGGTAGCAGGTGGCATGGCTATAGGAAATGGCTTAACCTAAAGTAAGATTAAACAAAATGCTTTGAAGAATTGGGTAATATAAACATGTACAACCGCTGGAGGTATAACATTGCTGTGCTAGCTGCTTTGGACTTACCTTAAGCCATATTGTGTTAAACCACAAACCCTCTAAATGCCCTGATACCCACCATTGTAAAGCTGGCAGCTTGACACAAACTTCTGTAAGTATCTAATATATCCTTTATTGCACACAAAACCTGTCTGGGCCAATCTAAAACATACACTAAAACTGAAATTATATTGTAAAAATAAAAAAATTAAAAAAAAAACTCCAGAAAGTAACGATCGTGTTATGGGCATCATGGTGAAGTCAGTATAGCAAAATAGGATTTTAGAGTTGGGGTCAAATGTTAAGTGACTCTAAGGCTGTGTCCCAATACTTGAAAAATGCACCCTCCTTTCCTCCACTACCACCTCCTCTCCTCCATGCCCCGGAAACTGATCTTTGTGTTTTTATCTAATGTTGCTCATTACATCTTAATTACGTATTAATGGTTGCATATTAATTGATGTCTCGATGCAAACCGCAATGTCAGGTACATTGTATACTGTACATGCAAATAGTTGTACTCGAAATGTTCAGGCAGTTTTGCATACTTCTGGGTAGGAGAGGAGTGGTAGTGGCGGAGTGGAGGAAAGGAGGTGGGGAGTGAAGAATATTGGGTCGCACCTTGGAGTTCTGGAGGTTGCAGGTACCATGGTTCTCCACTAGGGGCTTCAATGGGGGAACTGAGTGAGGGTACGACTGTACGATGACCAAAGGGTGCTGTGTTGAGAGATCAACAGGTGGTAAGTCTCTTAATGAATTGAGGTAGGAAGAAGCCACACCCTTGAATGCCTGGAAGGCAGTGATCATGAATTTGATAGCCAGTGTTATGATGCAAGGAGAGCCAAGCCATGGATGCTTGCATACATCAAGCTACAGTGTGCCGTAGAATATCAGTACATAATCATTTGAACATTCACTTGCCGCCGCAGTACAATGGTTGTTCAGGAACAATGCACCATTGTTTGAAATGTATTCACTTGGGGGGAGCTCAACAAATAAGACATTGAGGTAAAGATTATTTTTCTCTTGTAGAATTGAAACTGAAAGCAAGAGAACACATTTGGTGCATTTGTAAAGCAGACGTGGTGTACTTTTAAAACCCTTTGCATATAAAGTGGTTTAGCTATAAGTGCTTTTTAAATCCTTTACTCTTTGTCTCTAGCCTCCAATGGTGAGGCCACTAACTGGTAATGTCACTTTCTGTCTCAAGAAATCCGATCTCTCCTCCCGTTGCTGAGCGTCTAAGTGCAATACTGTTACTGCTATCACTACTACTACAATAATACCAATTCATTAAGAAATAAACAGTACATTGTAACAAGGCAGCTCTGTCAAAATATGTAAGGTATAAATCTAATAAACAAAATTTTTAAAATCAATATTGCAATATTCTCCGTCTTTGTAAGATTATTTTTAAAAAATGGCAACATACTCACAGAATTGCTTGAATATAGTTGCTATTAAAGATGCATGCTGTATATGGATGGGGACGATTGTTAGAAGAAGCTACAGTATGCTGTAGGGCGATCTTGCGAGTTGGTCGCATCTCTTTATAAGTGCTGATGTGTAGGAGGCTAATGTGAGCCTCAACTGGCCAATTTATTCTGTATTTCACTAAAGGCATAAATGTATTCATAGGGCCATATGTCCACATGTTTCTGCTTATTTGTTTCTTAAACAGAATTATATCACTTAAACTTTTGGTTTGGCTTGAATGGGCCTTTATTTATGCACAGTCTGTGCCCTGCCTTCGGCAGCAGGCATAACCACATTATAAAACGCATTTAAATGTATTCTCAGGAGACCCTGTGCTATCTAGACATGCTGGTTCCACCTTTAAGATGGTCACATAGGGGCTGATTTACTAAGACCTTTAGCATGTGCAAAACCTTTCAGCACACGTAAAACTAATAAAACGTAAAAACTAATAAAACGTAAAAACTAATAACACAACCAATGATTGGTGCAACAAAAAAAAACCCACCATGACCAATGGTTATTGGTTAACATTTTATTGGTTTTCGCGTGTGCTAAAAGGTTTTCCTCATGCTAAATGTCTGAGCATCTTTTTGCTCATGCTAAATGTCTTAAATCAAGCCCATACTGTATAATCAGAGGGGGTGGGTAGGGCTTTTTTTGTTAAGTCTTTTTAGATGCAAGACTATTTTACAGGGCATTGCCTCACTTTGTGTCAAAAATTGCGTCACTTTTCTCATTTTGCCTTTCCGTTTGTGCTTTGATAGCTATCTCTCATGTGTCTATGAAATGGAACTGAGCAAACAGAAGCACTTCTGTCTTTCCAGTGGATCTTTACCATGTCCTAGAAAGCAGGTCCTGGTGTGTCGCTGTTGTCTAAGATAGCCCTTGTATTATTCAAACCTTATACTGTGGCTTCCCAAACTTAGTCTGGGGGTCCCCAGTGTAAGCTGGTTTTTGTTCCAGTAAATCCTCTTAATTTATTAAAGCAATTGAGAACATGAATTTATGTGCATCCCACATTTTTTTTTCTTGTCTTTAATTTATTCAGGTCTGGCTCACTGCCATTTGCCTTTCTAAGCCCCAGATTTCCCACAGGCAGATTTTTACATTTCAATAAACAGGCGTCCACACACTCAGCACTTAGGACTCCGGTGTGTGTTCACCTGTCACTCAGTCAACCAGGTGTACTTAATGCAACACTCTTTGCAGACAACAGCTCAATTAACAGTTCATTAGACACTAATAGCTATTTCAGCAGCAATAAAAGACATACACAGGAAATCCTCCCTCAGCTACAGCCAAAAAAGAACTCCTGCAGGTGACACACTTTCTTACTGTGCTGTTTGCCAGCCTGTTTATCAATCTGCTCATCTGTTCCATCCTCATGTATTCTTCGTTATTATATCGTGGGAACAGTCTTTACATCCTGACCCTTTAGCTTCACTGCACAAACATTTAAATGAGCATGAACCAGTTTGATTCTGTTTTCATATACAATACATTATTATTATTATATTCTTAAGAAACTTTTTAGTACAGAAAACTTTATTTTCAAACTTTAGACTATGGCAGGGGCCAGGTGTCTCCTCCTGCATAAAATCACTGGGTTTCAGTGTGTGAAGGTACCCCACAGTCTGGTATCAAATCCATGCAGCTAATTGGGGGAGGGGAGGGTTCAGTCGACGGGACTGCACTCATCTCATTGGGTAAGAGTGACGTCTTTGATCTAACGGGCTCCTGTAAGTCTGCCCGAGACAGCTGCACCTGAACCGGGCGCCTCCGACACTGTGCCGCTCAGCTGATGCGAGCGCTGCCTGGCGGTACCCGCGTCAGAAGAGAGCAGACCTGTCTGGGCTCTCCCAAATTGAAGGAGGACGTTGCTCGGGCGGGACGGATACGATTGGGGCGTTCCACATGAGAAGAGAATGCGAAATACGGGGATAAAAGGAAGAATTTTAGAACCTGTCATCATTAGGGATGTTTTTAGCTCAGTAATTCTAAGCACAGAGGCAAGTATAATATGTGAGCAGATAAATTCATAAATCATTGTTGCATGAATATTATAACTCCTATGGCTTGAGGAAATATATATATATTTTTTTTAATGAGCATATACTGTATATTCCGCTACTCTGAAAGCACGACTCAAATGAGTCAAATCTGGTAAGCCGCTTTCATACAAGCGGCTTTTGACTGTCTTCTTAATGAGTAAAAAGGTCAAGGTTATTCGTTTAAAGTGCTTTATCCAGGCAAGCCAAAGATCTGATCATAACGGGGAGATGATCATTCAAAAGGGCGATGAAGCCTATGTGGGCTTCAAGGGCACAGCTAATTTTCCAGGCCTTGAATCAGATTGTTCTGTCTCTGGCGAGAAATCCAGCATTGAAACCATAACCATTATACTATGTAGCTAAGAGGTTAGAGGTTCAGAAAACATCCGGTTGCAGGCGCATGTAAGAAGACTGAATATCACTTTTATCCAGTAAAAGGGAATCATTAAAGAGGAAGAGCAGCCTCTCCTGCACATAGAAAGTGTCTTAGAAACAACTGAACGGTACTGAACAACAGGAAGTTTATCTGTCTGTCTGAATCAGAGGGATACAGTAAAAATTATTTCCCACTTGAGGCTCTGGCTGAATCAAAATGTGATGAGGGTCTGTTGTTACTCTTGTGCTGACTGCCAAGAGAAGCTTTTTCCCAGGTCCCCTCTTGCTATGATTTGGGGGGGTTGATGTCAGTCATGATTGGACAAATGGGTTGTCATCCTTTTTTTAAACATTTACACTGGTCTTGAATGGGTTTCTGTGTCATTTCTGCCCGTTTATATTGGGAGTGTAGTAGTGACTGTTTCTTGCTCGGTCTTCCAGATGCTCGTTTGGGGTTATAGGCTTTCAATGGATGGGTACCCCCAAAGCAACATGCTACAAAAAGCCTGCCTAACCAAATGCCCAGCAATAAATGTGTTCTCACTACAAGATTTAGATATAGATTTAGATATAGTGGAGGGCCTCTTCAAAGTTGTGAATCTGGGACAGTGCGTTGTCTTTTTTGTTTTGTTTTGAAAGACCACATTTTCCGTATGACAGACAAGGTGATTTAACTCTATTTACTTTGGCCCCTCCAGTGGCAATTTCAACCTAGTTTCTACTACTTTTATTTAAATGTCAATATCTCAAAAAATATTCCCTGCACATCCATGGTTTTAAATTCAAATTGTAGAAGAAGCTGTATCATTCAGAAATTTGCAACAGAATAGATTCATTTCAGAATAGTCACATACAGTATATACATAATAACCCTAACATAATGTATTTAAATAAGTTTTTTAACAATGTACAAATGCGCGCATGTTTTTATGCAACAGCAATGTACACTGCCTGGCCAAAAAAAAAGTCGCTCACTCTAATATTTCGTTGGACCGCCTTTAGGTTTGATTACGGCGCAAATTTGTCATGGCATTGTTTCGACAACCTTATGCAATGTCACATCATTTATTTCCGTCCAGAGTTGCATTAATTTTTGGCCGAGATCTTGTATTGACGATGGGAGAGTTGAACCACTCCGTAAAGTCTTCTCCAGCACATCCCAAAGACTTTCAATGGGGTTAAAGTCAGGAGTCTGGTGGCCAATTCATGTGTGAAAATGATTCTTCATGCTCCCTGAACCACTCTTTCACAATTTGAGCTTGATGAATCTTGGCATTGTTGTCTTGGAATATGCCCATTGATGGGATAACCTGGTCATTCAGTACATTCAGGTACTCAGCTGACTTCATTTTATTGCTGCATAACGTGGCTGAGCCTAGACCTGACCAATTGAAGCAACCCCAGATCACAACACTGCCTCCAGAGGCTCGTACAGTGGGCACTATGCATGTCGGGTGCAACAGCGACTTTTTTTTTGTTTTTGGCCAGGCAGTGTATTTTAGCCCTAAGTGCGATAGATGGTCACTGTGGAAATGTGGATTGTACGGACTTTGGCGAAATGTAGCAAGGTAAACTCTTCAGGGTTAATCAGAAAACGGCTATAGCTGAATATACTGGTAAGTACTTGTACAACATTTTTAAAAAATATTATTGTTTCTATATATGAACATGATTTTCCTAGCGTGTATAAACGGTGCATTTTATGCATTTTACAGTCTGTGGCTGTGGCGAGAGGAGGGTCGTAATTGCTTTGGGCTATTAATAGCACTGCAGTGTAACTGGAGAAGCTGAGGTTTTCGCAAGAGGCTACCCTTTTAAACAATACTGCGTCAAAATTTACGGGGTTTTCTTAAAGCTGTAGTTTATAATTTCAGTACTATAATTGAGACGGATACGTTTCAACCACTAGGGGTGATGTTTACACAGTTAAGGGACTGGTGAAAGTTATTCTAGAGTTCTAGAACACTGACTTAAAAGTTTGAAGAAAAGACATTCCAGAAAACCTACTCTTCAAAGGGTTTTCATGACACCCTACAAGACGGGGAAGCTTCTAATCCATTGTAGCTGACACTATGACTGAAGTACTATGATCTTACAGAGCTTAGAGCATGGGCGAAAATATCGATCCCACTAAAGTTCAGAGGGTGCATATGTTTTTTGAAGTCTTATCTTACGGGGTTTCCACGGTGAGTCCTGAACACATGAATTGCTGATTGTCACTGCAACATCGTGCCATTCCCACTGCTCTTCCTGCTGCCATTCTCACTTGTCTCAATGACTGAATGAATTGTTGAAATATAATAAAAGAGTATTACTATGTTGTCATGCTAAGAACAAGATAAAAACAAACCAACTGCATGCACTTGGCCTGCTTTCATGCGGACTGTTTCAACAGTCCAGCGCACGTTCCTAACGGCACGTCATTAATCTTCAAAGTCTGCAATTGACTGGAGAGGTATTGATGGAATCAAATAGCCCAACATTTTATTTTGGCCACCATACAATGACTCTACTGTGTGAGCAGCCAGTGGACTTATGAGCACGCCATGTCTGGGTTTCTGCTTTCATCGAGGCCCTGTGTCTTCGCTGAGCCGACGTGGAGAGACGCCTGGCTTGTTGAAAACGGGATTAATCCGGGGTCCGGCTGGTTCCACCTGCCTTCTGCCCTTGCCTGAGTTGTGGGAGTCTGACCCCGGTGAACCTCCACTCGTCAAAGAACAGCAACATGGAATTTTGTCGCTACAAGCTGACAGTTTGGTGCTCGGTAACGAGGGAGGCCGCCACGCTCGGAGATGCAGACCCGGGCCAAGAAGGCAACGGCATTCAGAGCTGTCCTGAAGCCCAGCCTCTATGTCCCGACTGGAAATGCAAAGGCAGACAATCGCTTCTTTGTTCGAAAAAAGAATTCCCCTCAGTGATCTAGTGGAGATCAATATGGCTTGGGGCACAGTATTGGTGATAACATGCTTGGCCACAAATCACAGAGGCAAACACACCCATAATGAACAATAGCTTCCCGTTTTATTTATTTATTATTTTTTATTTTTTTGCAAACCATAATTAAATGAGACGTTGTCATTAGATACCTGGTATAATCCTGACAGCATGGATGTTGACAAGTGCAGTCAGACGGAGGAATAGGCACCGTCTGTCTGCTTCCACTATGCTGCTCTGTTTTTCCATGCACCATCTTAAGGAATCGTGACGCTTATCTAACCCCAACAATTTCAGTCAACACTGCTGCTCTGATAGGCATCCAGTATCAATCTATCCAGCTCCCTGAATCAATGTTTTTCAACCAGTGCCACACACACAGACACACGCGCGCGCACACACACACACACACACACACACACACACACACACACACACACACACACACACACACACACACACACACACACACACACACACACACACACACACACACACACACACAATGTCTGTAGCTGTTAAATCTTTTATTGTAGCTATCTTTTATTGTTGTGACTAAATCTATGGCAACAATAGCCCGTCTTTTTTTTATCAGTCCCTAAAGCAACTTCTCTTCTTTGTGATGCACTGTCTGGGTTGATGTAGGTTGACGAAGCTCTAAGCAAGAAAATGTTGATTTTCATTCCTTCTGATTAATCGTATGAATAGAAATCACATTTTAATTAATGTTTGCTGCTAAGGCTAAGACTATGGCTTTTGTATTTGACATTATTCACATTTTAAACTCAAACATAAGTACTATGCAATATCCATTTATCCATACTGCATGGACCTTTCAGATGACATTTTACCGTATGATCACAACAATGTGAAATATTTTCTGCGCATTTATGAATTACCTTGTCCTGGGCTTTAAGTGGGCTTGGGCGTTATCGTGTAGTCTGGGGGGGGGGCAAACAGTGATGTCATAATAAGTGCAAAGGCACAGCATATTATTCACATTTAGTTTTTTTGTGTATGCAAGCTTACTAATCTCCTTTGCATTCAGTTTTCAAATGAAAGTCAGTTTCGCCTTTTTTTTTTTTTTGTTATCTCTAACCTCACATGCAACAATATTATCAGTGTGGAGTAGTCATGAGTACAGCCTACCTGTGGCAAATGTTGGGCAGTTTAATGAACGGTCTCCTCCATAAATTCATCTTCATAGCTCTCGTCTCTACCTTGCCCTTAAGTTGAAGGTCAAGTAATTAAAGTGCTTCCTTAATTAATACAGCGGATAATTCCAGAAGAGACAGGACTCAGGAAAAGCAGTGGAGATGTCGAAATTACAATTAAAATAGCATTTTCTTTCCATCAATGCTGCAGCATTTCAAGAAGCAGGGTTTTTGCCATGGCTTGAAAAATGCAGTCTCCCATCTCATTTAGAAGCTGTGCTGGAATGCATCACGGAATCCAGTTTCACAGAATTAGATGCTCTTCCCCAAGTAGTCTGACCTCTGAACCGAAGTCATGTGGAGATCACGGGCAGCAAAACGTCCTTTGATTGTCTCTTACAGATTACAGCTACGTTAAGGCAGACAACAGCATCCATTATCCAACGGAATACCACGGTCTGACCATGATACCATGGCAACTGCTGGTGTTCTAAAGTTAGATAATGTACATTATTCTTGGGCATACCATTTTATAACCATTGTTTCCCATTTGTAAAAACATATAATATAACATATTATTATTATCATCATTATTTACCAACTTTTACTCCATAAGGTGCCAAGGTTAGTTACCTGAAAAATGTTAAGGTGAATTAATGCGAGGCTTACTAATCTATGTGGGGGGCTGTACAGACATACACTTGATAGTATACACAAATATACTCAAAGTATACAATAATATACTTTAGAATATTAAATAAGTATAATTAAATTTACACAATTTTTATTTAACCTTTATTTATACGGGGTAGGTTAACTGAGCCGGCATGCTCTTTTACAGCCCTTTTAGCCCCCCCCCCCCAGTTAGCCTAACATGCGTGTATTTAGTTTGTGGGAGGAAACCCATGTGGGCATGGGGAGAACATGCAGGCTGAAAGGCCCTGGCTGGGATTCGAACCCGGGTGACAGTGCTATCCACTGCATCAAATGACCAGTAGGTCTAAAATAATGTAATCATAACCCTCTACACATACAGAATCACATGAATGTAATCCTTTTAAATTGAATGTTTTTTTTGTTGTAAATTTTGTAATTTTTAAATTGAAATATTATTTTAAAATTAGTATTAATTAAATAACGAGGTTAATAATCTATATGAAATGTATGATATTTCTATACCCAGTAAAGTAAGACTGGGTTCTAGGGCAGCATTGCTGAACGACTAAACTAAACTATATCAGACATGGTAGGGTACGCTCCCTAGAGAATAGAAGCAAACATTAATGCTCATTACATAAGCCCTGGCTTAATGAAAATAGCCAGATTGAATAAGAATAGCACAAGAGTGATATAATAAGGTGATATTATATGGTATCTTATGTTTATATAGCTAGTTGTAAAGGGATGGAAGGATACCGATTTGTACTGCTCATGTCAGCTTTACATGGGGGCAAATGTAATGAACAGAAATATGCTTTTTGGCCTTTTTTAAATGCAAGTCACTTGGCATGACTAAATGGTCTTTGTACATGCTCATGCAGAACAATTTGCCACTTACCGCAAACAAAAGCCAGTAGGCCTTTATCACAGTGACGGAAATTGACATCGTTTAGCATCGCTGCACAGCACTTATTAAACATTTCATCTGATGACATGCTCATAAACAAGTAAACAGGTTCCCGACGAAGGAAATTTAATTTTAGAGAACAGATGGGATGAATTTGCAGTGTGAGATTTCAGAATAGTACAAGTGCCTTTAACAGTTTAGCCAATGACTTGCGGCGAGTGAAAATTTAACTCGAGAATACTGGCCATATTTTATAATTTAACATAATGCCAAAAATGGATGAATGTGATAAAATGGAGCCCTTTTACTAATGAAATCATGAAATTTTTTACAATAATGACATTTTCCATTACAGCTTTACAGTTTCGCCACAATTCCATACATGTGCAACGACAGGACCATTAGAAGCTCTGCTGTGGGATAAACCAGCCCCTGCTCTGAGTTTTAACTCACAATTAAACAAAGCTCGCCACGGTTCGGTGTGTCATTCGGTGAAAAACATTCCGTCAAACTGAGTTAGTGAAGAAAACACTTGCAAAGTCGAGGACAAATATTGAGTGAATCTAGGCCAATGTCTTCCAAAGAGCCACCCTTCTCATTCTCTGCATTCCTGCTACCGTTTAAGGCCACCCAATGGGAGCAAAGTGGGACAAAGAGAGTAGTGCTGATGTCTAGCTTCAGAACTTTGTGCACGGCAGCCGTTATTTTTCTATAATTCATGATCCTTTTGAATGAGGATTCACTCACTGCTGAAGTCTACTTCTAGATCACGGGTCTACTGTGTACGTGTTCTATTTTGTATGCGCATATCCTGAATCCTCAGCACTCTAAAAACATAAGGACGGGTCTACATTGTCATTCTGCAATGTTTACGAGATGCATAGTTCAGTACACATTCTGAGAGGCATAATTTGTATGGAAGAAGATAGTTTAAATGGTTAATCTGTTTTAAGAGATTTTAGTTATTATTGTGTATGCTAAGCTGATACAGGTATCAGTGATTACTCTTGGAATTTGAGAAGAACCCAAATATGAAATGTACGTACATGTGAAAATGTGTTTATCCGCTGCATTAAGCAGCATGTGAACATTTAATTTCTTTATTCAGACCAAGCGAAAAGATACTGTATACAACTTGTGTATTTTATAATACTAGTACTAATACTAATACAACTTTAGTTGTACCCTTTCGGATCATCTGATGTTTTTTGGACAGGAAAACGGCAACCGTTTTCCATTATAACACAGGCACAGCCTTATTGTAACCTCATAAAGTATTTACTTTCATCTTGTTAGATGAGGATCCCATTTTTCTGTTAAGTTTGACAATCATTAGCCGTAATATTTTATATAAGGTTCTAGAGGTTCCGAGGGAGGGAGATTGCCCAGTTTTGGTGAGTCAACCAAATTACAGGGAGTGGTAAGAAAGGTGCTCAAAAGAGAAGGCAAAATTCAAAAAAAGGAAAAAAAGAGCAAACCTTGTATCTTAAGAAAGCTATATTTTTTAAACGAGAGTACAAACTCTTATAAAGATCTTTCTTAAGATACAAAGTTTCCTTTCTTTTTTCCTTCTTTGAGTTTTACTTTTTTTTCAGTTTTGGTGAGTACTATAATGGACTAGCACCTGGGAATACCCCTGGTTTACTGTGCCATCTATCCACTGCCACGGGTAATTAATCTGAGTTTTTTGAGAAATGTTGGATAAATAAGTCGAGAGGAATTTGAAATTGAGCCTCGTTGAACTTGTTCAGTTTTTACAAATCGCACTCCAAGCTTGATGTCAGATTTGCTCACTCCGTACATAAATCTGCTAACATCCGTTCAGCGTGAGCTCCCTCAACTCTGATGAGCTCCCTCAACTCTGATGAGCTTTTAGGTGAGCGAGTCAAGTTTGCTTTGTGCTGAAACAATACCTGAAACCCTTGAGTGTGCTTTGAGAGGCGAAGAATAACTGCGTGAGAATCTCTATCCTTTACCCAACTCTCTGGTCCCCTGCATTTCAGACCAATCCTTCTGAGGTGAGCGATCTGTGACAGAAGGTAGGCATGCTGAAAGTAAGCTGTCAGGGGACTGCAGCGACTTCACTTGCCACGTCTGAGATGATATTTCTCTTCTTTATAGCGCCCTGAATCGGTAGCCAATGGGTTAGGGTTAGGGAAATGCGCAGTTGTTTGCCGTACAGTCCCTGAGGCCGACTGATGAACACGTGCTGAGATTTATAAAGGAATGCAAGCGCAGCACATAATGCAATTATATCCTATTAGTTTTTTTTTTTCTGCTGTCATAATTGCCGTAAATGAATTAGGCTACCTTTTCACATTACAACAGAATACTTTACTTTCACACTCGGGACACATTGCGGCAAAGAGCTTTCCATGAACGTACGGAAGTGAGTAATTTGGTTGACGAGATGCATTTGCTTAGACGTGTGCGAAGATAAATTTTGTGTATACAGTTTAACGGTATGAACAGTAGGCCGCTGTTATTAGTTCTGACAGGAAAATCCATGTTAAAGATGTATGGGCGTCTCTCACAAGGATGCATGGATCAACCGTAAAAGAACGGCCGGCTGTATTGCGGTGTTATTGTACTTAGGTATAGGGGTTTGTTTTTCACGGTTTAATGTTGTGTAACGACGACAGGGGAAGAGATGCTGAGGAAACGGTGAAATATCCGCAGATGCTACTGGAGCGCGGAGGCAAACCATTGAGAAGGCGAGCAGCCTGTTCAATGGCGCTGTCAAGTCAGTTTTCACTCACCGCGCGCAACGCTGACCGTGAAAGTACGGTTAATCAAATTCACATTTCATTTAGCCTTCTAGAGGTATTTACACATTTCATTTAATGGCATACTGTGGCCCTGTTCCCAGTAACGTTTTCCCAGATACCTTATGAAAGGGAGAAGATGGCTGCAGACCAAGTTCATTAACAGATACAGGGTTAATCTTCACTCAGCCGGCACAGACTAACTCTTACTGACAGAACTGGGCCGGGGTGCCTGTTCATCAAGCGTGAATTGCACCCTTAACTGACGGCAGGACTTGTTTGTTTAAAAGGCAGTTAATGTACAGCAAGGTGGTTCTGTGGGAATTTTAATTCCAGGACAAGGGTTTTGGCTGGATTCTCCTCTCAGTACTTGTTGACCAGTCTTCAATGGGAATTGCAATTGATGTGCGCTTTAGTTATACCCAACAAAAGATTCAGCCTTGAGTCAATTTTTCTAATGGTTATTAATTAAAACTAATTTAAAAAATCAAATTAAATTACTCTGATAATTGTTCGGATGACAGTAGGAGATAAGACAATTTGAGTGAATGCCGTTTGCCTCTTTGACAGCAGGAAAAACAAGGACGATGTGGTGGTGTAGATGCAGAAGTCGCTGTGTAGATGAAAGAACCCCAGTACTGATTCATTCATCCCACATCTCACCACAGTATTTCAAACACTCTCAGACTAGACTTATGAAACCTATAACAGAAATGTCTGGACAAATGGCAAGGAGGTTTATCTGTAAAGGCTCGCACAGGCTCCCACGCCATTTGTCTCCATTACACCGACAGTTGAGATGTATTTTGAATATTGGGGAAAGATTTCAAGACTGAGTTGTAAAATTAATAGCCTCTCTCTCGGTTTATTTTAATGGGATCTGTCATAAAATCAAACGCTGGTGCCAAGCTCCTTGTGAAACAACATCTTAGGACTCTCGGCAGTGGCTCGAGTATTCCGACAGAAATGCACATTCGACCAGGAAAGGTGTCGGCTTCTATAAGTCCCGCGAGGACATGGCCCTTAACTCGACCATGCGTGTTATTTTAATAGGGCTTTAATCTGTCCCTGCCAAACTGGTCTCCTCTTTCCACCTTGGAAACATTCATAAGTTTATTTCACTGCAAAAACCAAATCTTTAACAAGCATTTTAATTGTATATTTAGACTTTATAATCTTATTTCTGTAACTTTTTTTGCTAAATAATACAAACAAAATTTCCAGTGGGGTGAGAGAATTTCAAGTAAAAAGTAACTTATAACAAGCTAATATTTTCCACTTTAGAGAAAAAAGAAGATTTTAAGTCTCATTACAAGGCTAAAACACTTGTCAAGACAAACATTTTTTGCAGTGTTTAAACATAGTCAAAAGACTATTTCCATGTATTTCCTGGGTGTAGGATGACAAGGTGCTTGGTGGTGCCCAGGTGAGCACTGTAGCACTCTGGGTATTATAGCACTGTGGTCATGACCACTCTTAGCAGTGTGCATGCGGAGGAATGGTGGCGTTCAGATTTGGGGTGGCCGTCGTAGGAGGTTTGGGGGTACAGGGTGACTCAGACTCAGGAGCCTCTCCCATAGAGCCGGTTTCATTATCACTTTTCCGGAACACTTCCTCTGGAGAACGTGTGGGAACGCACAGCGATACCCTGCCACGAATGTGACGCATCTTCACACCAAACCTGCCTCCTGCTGCTCACCCTCTGAGTCACAGGCATTGATGACTAATAATCTATAAATCTTTATGCAAGGCTGCCGTCTGGTTTTAGGAGGAAATACACTTAAATATACTACTGGTGCTACTCTCTCAAAGTATTAAAATATTTTTGTGGAGTGCTTCTTACTACAGTGACATTGCTCCTTTCTCCAGCCTGTTAGCAGGTGCACAGTTAACAGAGCAGCGGACGGAGCTCTCTATTTTAAGACATGACTGGTGTCGTTCGCCATACAGGTTGTCGCATCTACGTTACCGTCCATGGACAGAGCTCCTGATGTGTGGGTGGTTTTGAGATGGGGTGCCGATCGTGAGAAAATGCATACAGTACACGTTGTACCCGGCACGGTTTGCGAAACATGGCAATGTATATCGTTATATAAATGTCTGTTTTCTGTAAAACGCCATTCTCCTGGATCGCTCAATGTGACATGGGCTCCGTGTGAGAGCCTAGACTTCAAGCTGTAAACACCAGCTTCAATCTTCGCCTCACACTCAGGGCTGGGTACAGTTTGGGGTAAGCCAATCGGGGGTTGGGGGCGCTTAGCTGTCATTTCACATTCAAATTGATTTGGCCGTAATAGCCGGTGTAGAGAGAATCACCAGAGATCCTGAGCCAGTTTTCACCGTAATGAGACCAACGCTCAACACAACACGCTCTTATTAGCCGAAAGCCGGCCTCTAATCTAAAGTAATTCCCCCCATGTAATGCCTGGTTTTATGTATAACTGAATAAAATAAATCAGATTCGTTTATACGGGCTGTTTTTTTTGTTTTTTTTACGCCTCTGTGCTCCCACACCAGAGGGCTGTGACTCTTATTAATGCCAGGCTGTAATCCCACTCTCTCCTTCTGTGCGGTTTTTTTTTTCATTTTATTTTTTTTAGGTGTTGTGGGTGCCTCATAGGGGAGCTCTTTCCTTCCTCAGGCAACATTCACAATGTGCTCCAGGATGATGCATACCACGCTATTTAAAGCCCATAAGTGAATTTACAGGATTATTTTAGGTTCTGATTAATCAGGAGTGATAGTATAGACTATTGCACTGGATGAGATAGACTGTACAATTCAGACGTGTGAGCCTTATGTAATGCATGTCATTTCCTTACTAATTTATCCATTTTGAAATGGGAATTATATAAATTCAGTAACTTTATTCATACACAGCTGTGGTTTGATTAATGCAGCAAATAAGATATAATGAGATAATGTACTGTTAGAGACCATATTGCCCTGAGACATATGCCTTATTTAATTAGTACACATCAGCATTACTGCAATATGGCCACTGATGTTCATGTACACATAAATATTGCTGTATACGGGTTATGGCATTGCAACCGAAACTCATTGCAATTACTATAGAAATTAAACTATCTCTAAGTCACCAAAATTATGCTTAAAACCATCACACAATGTTTAATATTCACAATGAAAACGATACTGTATTTAGTGTAATGTAATAATTAGAACAAACGTGTTTCGCAATTATGTTCTGATTTATAGTTATTTAGATATATTTATGCACAATCCTCTCCAACATAGAGGCATTGTGGGGTGTACACTTAATCTGTGCTGTGTAAACATTTTATCTAACGCATTTATGGCATCAATCTTTCTCCAAGGCCTGGGAATGGGAAATCCTGTTTGTCTGATCAATTAAGGAAAGCTTGTAGTGTAACTGTTCACCCTGAGTTTAATACATATCTGATGAGACGGCAGTCCCTGGATACTAATTTTACTAAATTATGGTGCGGAAAAAAAAAAAAAAAAAAAAAAATGGTGGTAGTAGTGTGTTGTACTTAGTGTGATTTCCATCACTTTATATTTACAAAGATGGCCGACTCTTCAGCACACAGACTTAAGAAATGAGGAGAAGCATAAGGTCCACCTTAAATTCAGCGATGAGCTTAATTAATTCTGTTCCACATATGGCATGGTGATAAAAAGCAATTCAGGCCATTAATCAAGGGCTTCGGGAGAAACTGAAGAATATTAGATATGTGCTGTGACTGACAGTTTGATTTATTGCAAGCAGCGACTTTGTGGGATGAAAAGGTTTCCATTGCCCAATTAAAGGTGGATATTGAGGGGAACTGAGAGAGCTTTTAAGGCCCACAAGAATCTTGCTGCAGGAAATATACAGTATATACAGTGCCCTCCACAATTATTGGCACCCCTGGTAAAGATGAGTAAAAAGGGTTATAAAAAATTCACCTTTTGGCGAATTAGCTTAATCTCACACTGAAAAAATGAGAAAAATCCAACCTTTTATTGAAGTACATTTATTCTGAGAAAAAAAATCCCTCATCAAGAAATAATTATTTTTAACGAAACCACGTGTGCCACAATTATTGGCACCCCTAGAAATTCTTATGAACAAAATGTAACTGAAGCATTTTTTCCATTTATAGTTTACTTTTTAAAGTTGATCAGAGTGTTTAGGAACGTTCAAGCAGTAATCCATGACTTCCTGTTTCACTGGGGTATAAATATGAGGTGACACAGAGGCTATATTCCCTTATTCATACATCAACATAGGAAAGATAAGAGAGAACACACAAATCAAATGAGGGAAAAGTGTGTTGAGCTTCATAAGTCAGGGAATGGCAATAAAAAAATAGCTACTCACCTGAAAATGCCCATATCTACCATTAGGGCAATACTTAAAAAGTTCAAAGCAACTGGAACTGTTACAAACTTGCCTGGAAGAGGACCCAAGTTTATTTTGCCCCCACGCACAGTGAGGAGGATGGTAAAAGAGGCAAAATAAATCCCCAAGGATCACTGTTGGAGAATTACAGAGGAAAGTAGCATCTTGGGGTCATCAAGTCTCCAAAACTAACATTAGGGGGCCGTTGTACTGGGACGTAAATATGTATATATATATATATATACAGTATATATATATGTAAATATGTGTGTGTGTATATATATATATATATATATATATATATATATTAGTCAGGTCCATAAGTATGCAATGTGTTGTACTCCAGCACATTGAATTTTAAATGGAACAGTCAATATGAAGTTAAAGCGCAGACTTTCAGCTTTAATTTGAGGGTTTTTACATCCATATCGGGGTGAACGGTGTAGCAATTGTAGCCATTTTTATACATAGTCCCCCCCCCCCCCCCATTTTAAAGGACCAAAAGTAATTGGACAAATTAGCATAAACTTTAATAAAGTTATATTTCATATTTGGTTGCATATCTTTTGCATGTCAAGACTTCCTTATGTCTGTGACCCAACAACATCAAAAGTCTCTTGATATCTTATTTTAAGGTACTCTTACAAGCAATACTATAATCTCTGAATGGATCTCTATGGGAATTGGGGGGTGGGACTAGATTAAGATGTAAATTACATGGGAATAGTATGGAACACATGGTTGGTTAAATGGCTCTAAGTCATCAAGGGTCTGAGGCATCAAACGAGCATCAAACCATCACTCTGCTGCCAGAAATACAGTAGATATGGATGGATAACTTTGTGTTGTTTCTCCTGACTCCTGATTTTTCCATAGAGTTCAATAGGAAAATAAGTCAGGAGAAACAATGTTTAAGGGATCTATCCATATCTACTAAATTGTGTCACTGTCCAAATACTTATCGACCTGACTGTATATGAGCAGTGGGGAATTTAGGGAACGGAGGAAATGTGTACCTTTCAATCAAATTACAACAGAAAACCTGTTTACCACACCTGCATGATATTAGTGTGAGCTTTGAAAAAATATATAAATACACAGTATATACTAGACTCCCCTCTGCTCCCCACAATGCTTTAGGAGTATGAAACATTCCATGTGTATCCCGATACTGGAGATTTGGCCTTTAAATAGGGATTTTTAGGCTCGGGTATTTACATCCCAGTACAACGGCCCCCGGTGTAGGCCGCCAACATCACTAAGACATTTACTTGTTTTTTTTAAATATTCTCATTGCCCTTAGAAACCCCAGCACCTCATTTCATTTCTGACTTCATTTCCCCAGCGTATGTGCCATGATGATGGGATTCACCCGTGGTTCCCATCATGGGTGCATTATTCAGTGTAGAACAATCGCGTCTTCCTGACATTCCGAAATGTGTTGTTGCTGATGTGGCAAAGATAATTCCCGTTTGCCTCTTTGATTTACTACTTATTAGGCCGTTATGCTGGGCAAAACCACATTTGCATTGCACCGCACTGAAGACGGCCTGCTGCAATTTGTCATCTTCCTTCCACATGCAGAGGACCTCTGCCCTGTGTTAGCATTGCATTACCTATGAGAGAAAAGGACTTTGCCTGATTCTCCCGTTTGTGGAAAAACGCTCGGCTGCACAGCTTGCTGGAATACAATCCCAATCAGAGGGGAGGCAGTTTAAAACCAGTAATGTGTAATCAACCACACAGGCCATGAAGTCGAGCTTTTGCGTTCAAGTTGCATTCTGTTTCATTTGCATTTATGAATGCCAAACACACATTTTCAGGACATAAATGGGATTTATGCATCCAGGGACTTATGCATCCAGGGACTGCATGGCCAAATGTTAATTTTAACTGGTGGTTTGGAAAAAAAAAAAAAAAAACAGAAGTGAGCACTTGAAATGAAAGTCTGGGACCAGTGCTGTTTTAATTCTGATCTGTAAGGTCCAGGCTGTTAAAATTAAGAGAAGTATTTTGACATATTACCCAGCTTGCAAATGAATCGGAAATACAGATGAGGTTTCCTGGGGAAACCTAATCTAGGGATATAATCATAAAAATTCCTTTAGCAGTTTGCATATAATTATTCTGAGGTTTATGTATCCACACAAACAATTATGCCCTTTGGAGGGGAAATATAAATTATGAAAGCAAGCTAAAAAATAATTGATTTAATAATCAGGTGCAAACACAACTTCAGAGTGGGATTACATTGTAATAGTGTGTGCAGACATTTAATATGCAAGTGCTTTTGAAAATGTGTAATACTATTCTAATAGCTATTTATGATGTAGGGAAAATCACCAAATCCGATGCAAAATAATAAATGGATAATATATACACGAACCCAGCCCTCTTTCTAGCCTTACAGTGTAAGTGCTAAAAATGTTTATAAATATGAATATATCCTTGTGACAGCTGGATTTGCACAAACAACATGCATTTTGCATAATCAAAGTAGGGCCCTAAATGCATCACTTTAAAAAACAGTTCAGTTGTTCAATGGTATGGCATGAGACGTGCATATTGTCGAGCTATCTAAATTACTTCCTACACCTGTGGAAATACTGACACCTGACATAGTACTGACACAGTTTATCACTTTTGAAGCTCCACTTTTGGTGTTATAATGGTTTTTTGGGGTAAAGAAACAATGTTGAAAAAAAACAGTGGTCTGAGTATAGCCTGAGTACTGGTACCTTCAATACGAAAAAAAGATAAATAAAATTTTAGAGAGCGTGACAGTGCAGCACATATCTGATCTGGAATGTCTAAAGCTGCTGCCTCAACAGTGCCAGCCTACAACCTAGAGGAATTTATTCATTTCGATTTGGGAAAAGCGCAAGGAGCCTGAATCTTTCATTAAATGGCCTTGTTTTATTATTTAAAAGGGGGTTTATTTTCTGACCCAGTTCACAGGTGGAATGCCAACTGGCAAAGTGAGGCATTTTAAATTGGTTTGGGAGTCCTGTTCCATCTGCCTCTGTGACAGTATTTTCACTGTGCGAATGGACGCATGGAAAGTCAGCCAGCCTGGTTAATTCGATTGGCCGAATACAGCAGACAGACTTGAGTGACAGAGTGGGAGTGACCTCATCGAGAGAAAAAGTCATGGACATACTGTACTCGCCACCCGGTTTGCATCGTGGTCAGGAGTTTGATAGGCACATATTACCGAAGCTATTTTCCCAGCCATTTTATTACTTTTTCTTTTACATTCCATGTGAAATGACCCCTCTCACAACTCATCATCCCCATACGTCCCCGTAAAGCGGGATTTGTGATAAATCATGCATATCTATGGACCAGTTTACTCTCTAAACTAGAGTAGCCACACCTGAAGGGAGTATGGTAAATACCTATTTTCTTGTTACTGTGTGGAAATATTACTTATGGTCTGACTTGACACATAATTGTGTGCGCACACCAAGTATTTAAGGTACATTTTCTATAACTTCCCTTTAAAAGAGATAGTTTGTAATTTTGATAGTGATTTTAAAATCTGTCTTGTGATTATATCTTGACTGAGGAACTTTTAACATTCTGCTGAGTAAATATTACTTATTTTTAACCACTTTGATGTTTTTGAGCTAATAATATCCCTTCAGTAAATTATTCTCATTGGCAAAGAATAAGTAATACAGTAGATCTAGAAAATGCTCCTTCCTTCCATTGATTAAGGCCATTATACAGTAGAGAAGTGAACATATTAAAGGATTATATATGACTGATTCAGAGATGTAAAATTCATGTTAAAAACCTTAATCTGACAAAAATCAATTCCATTGGTTGACCTGGATTGTTGTTCTACAAGCCCTGTTTTTTTCTTATTACTTAAACCTCCTCTTTATATATGATAAGTATGAAAGGTTATTATTATTATTATAGCTACTATTATTTCATTTTACAAACATGACAAATGTCTTTGGGCTGTGACACTGGGTGGAACTTTGCAGGGTAAGTGGCTATTAGTTAACTTGGTCTTATCAAGCAAACACTGGCAAATTATTTTCTGTAAAATTATAAACACAAATCAAGAGCGAAGCATAGCACGGTTTTCAGTCGCATGTATAAGCCAATGTCAGTTTACTCTTTCCTTAAGATATTAGTTGTGAGAGGTTTCTCAGGATCATAAATTTTCTTACTGTACCAATGCAAACTCATGTTTGACTCTTCTAGACAGGACACATGACAGCCTAAGCACCCGATGTATCTTTCACTTTATTCATACGGGCAAAAGCAGAGGAGGTTACCGATAAAGATGGGATCACAGTGCGTGAGGGTTAGTACCTGTGCCAGACGATCTCGTGCAGAGAGCCTGCCTTACTGTCTCGCATCTCATCGCAGTCACACGTCACAGCAGCCTGCGGCTAGGCTAACGGCACATTTCTCAGTCTCATTCCAATGCCAAGCTTCAGGTCGAGATTCACCCCTTGAACTGTCGGTGAACTGCAACAGCGAGGACAGCGCTGAATTTGTAGCATGAAGCCGCCTGGTCGGAGGCAGATAAAGACAACTTCAGCGCCGTTGAGGGAACACAAGCTGACGAGCTCCATTACAGCGCCATTTACATTCAGTTCACCCGGTCCGGCTCAGTAACTCCCATATATCATTTTGATAGTGGGCTCCAAAAAATCAGGCATTAAATAATAAAGCATTCATCCCTTTTCTGTCAATTAAAATGTCCTGCCTTTGCTCTGTAACTTGGAGTGATGACACATATCAAATTTAAGTGCTGCTTTCACAAACTAAATGTCATTTATGGTTGAAGTGAAATACTGGGAATGGTTCACTTCCCCTTACTTTATCGCTGGAGCGGTTCTCTGCGTTTCCTCGATATGTTGAAAACGTTTGCATGAGGCGAGATGGAGGTACTACTTGCAGTTAAAGGTTGCAGGGTGAGGCCACTGTACATAGACTACATATACATAGACCCATTGCTGTTTAAATACTGTCGTATCCATTGACCTTTTTTAGTTTTGCATACTATTCTTAACATTATTTTGCAAGCAGCTGCCTTTTTAATGTTTAAATCAGACTGATATTAATCTTTCTATATTCTACCAAGAATGATGGTTCCAAAGTTTTGTCACTTGATTTCATACATTAAGATTTACAAATGTTCTGTATAGCCCTACAAGCACAAATTCTTATAAAATCGATACCAGTACACAGTATTTACCTTGAGCAATACAAACAATTTGAATCTACACTATGTGGGCTGAATGCAAAATGTTTAAATTGTGCTTCTTGCTTTTGTTATACAATTCATATTTATATTTATTCATTTTGTTCAACAGATGAAAGTACAAGAAAATCGCCCCAAACAACATGGAAGTGTTTATTGTTGTATTGTTGTTTATTGTAATTTAGTGTATTTAGTGTATGAATTAATGCATTGAACAGTTTTTCTCCTGCTTAGCTAAGTAGCACTGCATAGCCAAAATAAATATATTTATTTATATTATATATATATTATATTTATATTTATTACAATCACAGCAAAATAGCAAAGTATTTTTTCACAGCAGAGCATTATATTATTGGGCCATGTCTTTAAAAAGCTTACAAAACACAGCTATAAAATGCAATGAAATAATGCAGGTTTTATTTCACAAAATAAATTGATAGAGTGAACAGTTCATCGTCGATAGGTCAATTGCACAAGACCATAAGATGTCATGTTCACTTACTGTGCACATTCAGCATAACATGCTATTTGTACACTAGAGAAATAAGCAAGCGCAGTGACTCGAATTGTATTGCGGTTCAATTCTTATGGGTTTTTCCGCAATGCCCATCAGCGTATAAATCCACAATAATACAATGTCTCTTCAGAGTTTTAATGAGTTCCACTGGCTAGGCTATGTCCCCTAATGGCCCTTTTTGCAGGTTTTAAGCGTCACCTCAAGAAATCTCATTAATTTCCACCTAATTGCCACCGGCCCCCATTCTGAGAATGGGGAAGGTGATAGAATGGGCTGAGATTATATCAATATATTCGCAGGCTGACAAATTCCTCATCTTCTTAACAAGCAAATGATCCTAATGTATTCTTGGTAATTAATCATTTACATATGCTGACTGTCACCTGCAAGACCATCCTGCCGAGCTCCTCCGTGCAATTCTCCTGTACCGCCTGCCCATTAAAATGCTAATTTATACTGCTGACCCTGTTCTCCAAGGGAGATATAATGAGGGCTTTGTGTATGTCCGAAATAACCTCTGTCTTGGGGGTCTCGCACACCCTGAGACCCCATTGGCTCTGGGATGGGATCCAGGAAGCTGAAGTCATCTGGCTATTAAAATACACATATGGCACCCTCTCCCAGACCTGCCCTCTAAAAATGGATATGACATCATTCGACAAGTCGCAGAGTTCGCTTGGAGAGAATGCTTCATTAAGGGAATGTGAATTTCGTACAGCTCTACAATGCCACATCATTTGTGTATATGCTCTCCCTCGAGGAGCGGCTTATTTTAAACAAGAGACATTCATTGCTGTTTGTGGCTAAACTAAGAATTAAAGATCTGCTTCACAGAGAATGTTCACCTCCAGTACACCTCAGTCACATATTGCTTCTTATTCTGCAGTGTCTGTATTAGGTGAGAAAATTTGGAAAACCCAACAAATGTTTTCAGTAATGTTTGCAAGTGGTAATAAGTCAAATGTAATTAAAATATAATGTCTTCAAACATTATACCTTGGAGATACAGTATTCATGGGGATGGAAAATGTTCTACATTGTTCCTCCTTAACAGGATAGCAATTAGCTCCTGCCTTCCCAGTGATCTCAACGTTGTTTTCAGTGGATTTCGGACATGTGAAGCTGAAAACAAAACAAGCACTACCTTTAAAACTGTCGCAGGTACACAAACGGAATCGTCTTACGTAATGATGCTTTTCAGCCCGCAGGAAGTGCTAATTGACAGCATGAGTGCGGAGGAAGCTGCTATTTGTACTTTACTTCTGAACACACTCGGCTCTGAAAGATTACCTCAACCTGACAGGACTGAACACGAGCCCTGTTCTCTCCTGCAAACGCAAGCCAAGGGCAGGTGGCTGGCTATTCCATATGGTCACACGTTGTGGATTGACATCGTGTTCAGAACATAATAGCATGCGCTCCAAAGTTGCTATTAATTGCGGCCCGGTGAACATCGCCGTACGAATGTGCCAACCTCAGTGGTCGGTTGGGGTTGAATTTCACAGTGTTCCATCGCCCAGAATCCAACTGTGAGGTCGTTCCCATGCCCACTGTCTCTTTGCCCGGACGATGGCCTGCGCCATTTCAGTGCAGTAGCCCCGATAAGCGGCATTCTCAGATTAAAATACGTCGCTCTCATTTTGCGCGGCCTGCCTGCGTCTTACCTGCCTACGTCTTACCTGCCTGCGTCTTACCTGCCCCATTGTCCCTATCTGGAACTCGCCTACATTACGGTCTCAGAACGGACGCGCGATGATGTCCTCAGTTTATTTGTGCGGGAGACGCTCCGCCTTTATCGTTGGTTAAAAATACACCTTCATTAATACGGCCTGTGACAATATTTATCACGTCTGACTTCCAGTGGACCCAAAAGTGGAAAGAATGTCTGTATCCCACACATTCGGCAAACAGCCGGGCAGGACACCGCAGGTATTCAGGTCTTATGGGATGTGATGGTGAACGAATAGCTACAATAACTCCAGGCTTCAGCATAATGGGTGCTTTCCACAGCAATGAGTCCAATAAACGGGACAAACTGGGCAGAATTGATATCTCGCTATTTCACCAGGCCACTCTGTCAGTTTTTTTTCCAGAGCACATCCCGCATTTAGACCTGGGACTGTGTCTTTTATTTCCATTGGGCATTTTACTGCGTCTCTCAATTTCAAAAAGCTTTCTTGTGGCAACACATCGGATGAACACCTGGCTGACCTTAAACTATAAAATGAAAATTCACAGAAGCACAAAGAATCACAAATGGATGCAAGCCGTCACGTCTATTGTATGTATGAACAAGTAGGACGTGCCTAATTGCCAATAACTTGCACCATAAAGCCTAAATATTTAACATTGTTGTTGACAATCCTGCTGTCCTGAAATTGTAACTGGAACGCCATTGGCGTTACAAAAGAAGGAAGTGTTCCAATATCCTTTTTTATGTGTAGTGATGACAAAGGCAGCACATTTCTAGACAAAGGCCCAAATATATCTTAAGTATTTGAAGATGGAGCTGTACCATCAGTCAGAAAAAGTCAACGTGAATTACAAGAGTGCATAACACATTTCCTGTGGTAAAGGAGAGAGGGCGTGGCACACGCTGCTTTATCATCGTACTTTTAGCCTTTGTTGGGAAGATAAGACGGGTCATTTATCCACACGTGAAAGGCTTTTGATTCTGGGTTACGGATGGGGTTCCTTTCTTAATCATTCCTAAAGGTAGTTTTAAAGTGGAGTGTTTATTCTAGGAGTATTCTTTCTCAGAAAGCCTCGTGTATTTAAAAATGGTGCAAAGCAATATTCTTGTTTAACTGGCCTCAAACCTTTACATCTGTTTAAATGGTTACTGCCGCTGTACAGTTGCATGGGCCAGTATCACTTGGACACAACTGATACTATGCACTGGATATAATGTAATGTATGTAATAATACACTTGCTCTAATGAGAGTACGGTGTGTGGAACTGCAGTCATTGCTCTGCTGCTGTTTAAGGGATACTATCTTTAAAATAGCTAATAAAAAAAAAAAAACTTTTGCCATTGGAAACCTCAGCTTATGTACAGTCAATTTATAAAAGTGACAATGAAACTATTGATTATAATAAACCATGCTGGGTGTCCTTTGATTCAGTGAGTTAGGATTTAATCTGCAATTTCCTCCCTTTCATTATTGTAAGTATTGATTAATGGAGCATTCACAAGGTCACAAAATAAAGCGGGTGAGTTCCAGTTAACGTCATTCAAGCTTGCTTGCAGGGTGGGTATGGTTCAGGGGGAAATTCAAATATAGACCACAGATCATACGCAACATGCTTCCCCTGTCTCATAATTGGTTGGCCTTTTCACCACATCTCAAGTGTGTGGGAGGGCTCGGAAATGAACCTGATGCCTTTTTAAGCACATCAAAAAAGAGACAGGCTTGAAGCAACAATGGAGAACTCCCATTGGAAATCAATGACTTCCAGCTTGTAGGGAAAAGCTTGCAAAGAAAGCTTGTGATCACACCTTTTATGATTGCTAGGACGCCTGCACGTGGGGAAATTAAAATAATAAACCAGGGATGTTTCCTGAAAAGGGTTGATGACCTTACACCCCCCCAAAAAAACAAAAAAAAAACCCTGCGGGGCTGAGCCAAATGACTAAGTAGTATCTGTAAATGAGCTGTTGGAGTTTAATGGAGTAATTAATGCCTGGGACACAGTTACCCCAGGAGCTTGGGGGGTCTGAAAACAGGGAAGCAGACTGTGTTCAGGAGGGGTTATTTATTACGCTTGAATTCTTTCATAGGCCCACTGTGAGACTGTTCCATTCCTTATTACACCGCTACTGTTCCAGGAGTGAGAGAGAGGGAGAGGGAGAGAGAGAGAGAGGGACAGGGAGAGGGAGAGGGATTGGCAGACAACCCAACCATAAATCTCAGATCAGCCTCAGTGCTCTGTGGACAAGCTGAATCATCACACGACAGAAGAAACCTCCTGTATAGCCCGTTCTTTATTTCCTCCAGCTGACTGGATCACTCTTTTGGCTCAGCGAGGGTGGAAGTGTAACGGTACATTTTAAATGAAAACCAAAGGGGGACAAAATGTGGAGAACACTGGGTTTATTATTATTTTCTATAACTAGTGCATACCACACTGGAGACTTGGGTACTCTTTCCTTCATACGACCAGTTATACAAATACACGGCATATCAAGAGGCAGGCCACATCTATACAGTAATTCACCATGGATACGGATGCCTTGCTAAGCAAAGAAATAAATAATAATTATTTGGTATTTAATTTATTACGTGCTATTTCACATGCACAAGCAATGGCTCCATTTGGACATTGCAAATATCCCTCTCCTCCCCCTGACATTATGAAAAATCAGGACGTAGGGAGTGGCAGTTAATCAATTGTTTAAATTCGGACGTTGCCGACACCTCCCTGATGAGATCAGTGGTAATCCCTTTGGGATTTGCACTGTCAAACACAAAGGCAGTCGGGCCCGCTTTTCTCCTTAGATCTTATTATTTATGGCCAAGCGGCAAACATAGCTTTTCTTATTGACCGCTCTTATCCAAATATTTGAATGGGGAATCTATAAGCATAGTACCGACCGGTGCCTCTTCCCTGTAGCAATGGGTTTAATACCAAGCACAACATCTCTGCTAGTTTCACTTCCAAACCAGAAATAAAAATCTAAGCACATCTGTAATACTACATGGCTGAAAACCTGAGCTATACAAATTAAAAACAAAATCTTTTTAGAATACAATAATCTGTCATAAGGAATAATTAAAAAATCACGCTAACACCACTGTGCTGGAAATATGCTCTGAATAATACATTAACAAATTAAAATATTATGTTCTGTTTGTTTAATTGTAAATAAACCATTGCAATATGTTAATGTGGAAAAGGCACATTATCTCAACCCGCAGGGCAATGCTGTCTTTATTTACACGGTATCCCAATTTTTGTGTTCCGTAATCGGCTATCCAAAAGATCCTCACTCAGACAGTTAAATATATACGCTTATCACAGTCACAAAGGCCATTTTCTCCGTAACATCATTAAGATAGACATGGCTGCAAGCCTTCCCTATGATATAACCATGCATCTGCCAACAACAAATAATTGGTTTAGTGCTTGCAAAAGGTTAATCTTTAGAGAAGCAATTAATCTGTCTATCATAATTATAACCGCTACCTATTGTCTCTGGGGCTGAGCTGTAAAATTCCATAGGTTTTAGCTGCTCAGTGGAGAAGTCAGTTTGCTCTGATTGTCAGAGGCTGTTTTTCTCAGACATTTCAGGCTTTGGCCTCCTGGTCTAACATCACGTGAACTCCTCCAATGTGTCCTCAAGCTGGTATTTGATTTAAAGAAGTCAGTCCTGTATGTTCTCAATGCTTCATTCAGGCAGACAGGACAATTTAATTTGTCCACCCAGCATGCACTCTAAGCCTCTGAATACTGAATATCTCCACAGCCTCTGATTTTGCTTTCTATTCAGTTTGGTCAGGCTGTTTCATAAATCTAATTTTTTTTACTATACATACCTGACTTTCAGATTCAAAAAACAGCGTTTATACATAATATTGTGATTGTTGTAATGATTAAATATTTATACTGTACTAAATATCTCTGTCTTTAGATCCATTATACAATTACATCATAGCTTAGTTACAGTGGGGTGCAAAAATCTGGTCAAAATGCCTTACAATTAATATCTAAGTGAACAGAAGCTTACCTGACCTCTAAATGGTACAAAGTTAAACATGACACATTTCTTCAAATTTTATAGCAAAATTTAATTTTTTACAGTTTCAAAATAATAATAAAAAAGCAGTGTGCAAAAGTTTTGGAACCCTTCTGAGAACCATTCTATCTGAAATTGTTCTTGGTCTTCCAGATTTTGCCTTGACTTCAACTGTTCTATTTATCTTCCAAGCACCGTATGCTTGCATTGCCACTGAATAGTAGCTAAGTACTGAATGTTGGACAGTAGTGTCACAAGCTAACCATTCTATTTTGAGGGTCATTCTCAGCCATAGAGTCATTACATAAGGCCTCGGCTTTGCCTGGAGAGCGTCAGCTGCCATTTGAGTCTAACACAGCCTTGGGCTGGGTTTTGAGATATCTCTAGTGTGGAGGATCTCTCAACAGAACATGGGTTTGACAAACTCTACATCAGTATCTGCAAGGAAGTGTAGGCCTGCTAGGAAGCTGCTGCCAGAACTGAAATTTGGTATAAGTATAAGAAAGGAGAGAGGCATTTGTTTCTTATTTAAGACAGAAGCCCTGTTTGTTGTGTTTTAATTAAAAATCTTTGCGAAATGAGAAATTAGAAATAATTGTTGATCTTAAAAACGTCCATAGCTTACTTAACAGGTGAAACTTTTCCTTGAGGCAAGCATAGGCGTGCACTGTAGATGTTGCACAATTTCCTTTTTTCACGGGAGAGCAGGCTTAAAGAGGATCTGGAAATGTTTGCCTTTCTTAAGTCTGACCTCTCCAATTGTGACCTTGCATTCGGCAGCTGACTTAATATGCGGTGGCCGGTGTGTGTGTGTGTGCGTGCGTGTGTGTTTGACATCCACGGCGTCAGCGTATTTTATGATAGGCGAGCGTGGGCGCGAACGTACGTGTGCTGAGATTTTAATATGAATTATGAAAAAACTTTATGTCGAGTTAGGAGCCATTTACGTACGTGTAGTCATGGAGACATTACCTCGCTACAAGGAAATTAGACGCTCGCTCTCGGGCACCGACTTCAATAAGGGAGGGTTCAAACAGGAGGGGGATGGCCCGATTCTGTCACGGTATTGTGTCAGCACATCCTGTTGTCTCTGGTGTGTGGCCTGGCCTGGATGTGAATCACTCAGTGCTCTCCGCTCTGGTGTGGGGGATGTGAATCACTCAGTGCTCTCTGCTCTGGTGTGGGGGATGTGAACCACTCAGTGCTCTCCGCTCTGGTGTGGGGGATGTGAATCACTCAGTGCTCTCTGCTCTGGTGTGGGGGATGTGAACCACTCAGTGCTCTCTGCTCTGGTGTGGGGGATGTGAACCACTCAGTGCTCTCTGCTCTGGTGTGGGGGATGTGAACCACTCTGTGCTCTCCGCTCTGGTGTGGGGGATGTGAACCACTCAGTACTCTCCGCTCTGGTGTGGGGGATGTGAATCACTCAGTGCTCTCTGCTCTGGTGTGGGGGATGTGAACCACTCAGTGCTCTCTGCTCTGGTGTGGGGGATGTGAACCACTCTGTGCTCTCCGCTCTGGTGTGGGGGATGTGAACCACTCAGTACTCTCCGCTCTGGTGTGGGGGATGTGAGTCACTCAGTGCTCTCCGCTCTGGTGTGGGGGATGTGAGTCACTCAGTGCTCTCCGCTCTGGTGTGGGGGATGTGAGTCACTCAGTACTCTCCGCTCTGGTGTGGGGGATGTGAGTCACTCAGTACTCTCCGCTCTGGTGTGGGGGATGTGAGTCACTCAGTACTCTCCGCTCTGGTGTGGGGCTAGGGCTTTGCAACACACTCCCAGGAGGCAATTGCCTCGACGCTTCCCTAGCGCTACGGGCCCATTTGACACAGGGAGGCAGAGAGAGAGGCTCGCTGTCAAGACACCTCCGCCATTACGAACGATTTCCACCGTAACATCAGCGGAAAAACCAGCATTGATCTGCTCAAGCGTCCAGTTTTTGTGCGGGGCAAACCAAACCTGGCTATTGGTACTTGAATTCGTATTTACCTTTTAGGGTCGTTTTAACGCACTTGTTCCTAGTTTGAAAAATGCACTATGTACGTCGCTCTGGATAAGAGCGTCTGCCAAATGACTATAATGTAATGTAATGTAATGTAATGCTATAGTCATCGGCTACAAGCTCAAAGCGCTTTTATCCTCTTGTCACCCCTGTGAACTCCCAGGAATACGAATGGAACTCAAAGGAAATGGGTAGACTAGTCGCACGGAAAGGCGTAAGAAGAATGGGTTACCGCCATGAATAGGCATTAGACTTTAAATTGGTATTATCAATTTCTGCTGAGATGCTTTCACAATGGCATTTGATTTACTCTACAATCTGTCTAGGGAGGAGTATCAATACGATGGCAAATGAGTGTGACTGAGGAAAGATAAAAGGGGATTTGAGTGAAGTGTAACAGGATCTCTATTGTAGCCATCCAATCTGTCCTGTCAAAGATAGTGCTCCTGCAATTACGCCTGCGATACAGCCAGACTCAGAAGGACCGGCGTGTGGAGATATTAAATGGAAGCTGAAATGGCATCTGTATCTAGTAGGACAAAGACAGTGGGTCTACCCTTCCTCAATCAGTGGCAGCAGAAAGCCGTGGTCTGTTTCCCTCTCTGACACCCCAAACTCCCCAAAACTTTCCATGGCCGGCATGTACTGCTCACTTGATAGCAGACCCCCCCCCCCCCCCCACCCCGTTATGCCATTGAGAGGGGGTGCATTAACTTTCATTTTGTAAAAGGAGCAAAAATAAATTTCTTATTGTCAGCAAATGGTGAAGAGCTGTGACTTTGGCTCAGGTCAGAGTGGTACATCCAAGCATTTCCAGAAGTGAGGAGAAAAAAAAGGCAAAGATTATGTGTCTCTTTCTGCTCATAATTAATGCTGTATCACTCCTCGGTGTGCTCTCCTTGGCAGGGCGACTGACACACGATTGATGGAAATGCCACCAGGGTGTCAGCTATATGGTCGTGGCCGTGGCAACGGCCACACTGTTGCACATATTAGGAAGGGGACTGTAACCCTTTCTATACTGAAAAAGACATCTTCTGCTTCCCGTATATCTAGCCACAACGTTAAAATATAAAGCATATATTTCTGGGCACGTGTTTAACATTCCAAACATATTAATATTCTATTATCATGAAATCCCTGCTTAATGATCAATATTGTTTCATTGTGTTGTTTTATGACACATATTTGCAAATTAATATCTGAAAGACAGCACAATAAAAAGCCGACTTCTGTTTAAAAAAAAAAAGTGTATACCATTGCATTCTGAGAACAATAAGGATGAAAGCCAACATAATAAATCTTTAATATGGGTAAAATTCTCCTTTAAAATGTCAAGGTTTATGTTACACGCATATAACCTCCATGTCAAGTAACAGAAAACTGAAAACAGTATGGTAGATTAACACCGTTGGGTAGATGGTAGTGGTTAAAACGTTGTGCACATTATTCAGAATGTATTGTTACCTCAAGCAAATTAGCTTGTCATAGTGACAGAAAGATAGATGTTAGCAACCAGAATACCAATAATTAACTTGGCCAACTAGCTAGCTAGTGCTGGGTATCTTTTAAAGTTAAATGCTAGATAGCTAGTTTAGATATATGTATATAGTCTCACATGCTTTAACAACTGGGGAAGCTAGTTTGTCTGTGGCATGTAATGTTAGATATTGTTAGCTGTATCTATATGGATAGATTTCAAGCTTTTAAATTGCTGTAGATGTGTTTTATCAATAAAACTGTTTACTGATGCCAATACTTGGTTTCTTGGCTACGTCTCACCACAGTGTGACAATGGACTGTATAATCAGAAAATAAATTCCCAGTCTGGCCGTACTGGTGTCAATGCACGGTCAAACTGTCTGATTATTACATAGATGATCTCAAATGATGAGACGGATCACAGTGGATAGATCGTAGATGATCACAGTGGGACATAATGAGAAAATAACGATTGATATCAGGCAAAACATCCAACCTCTCGGTTTAAAAACTGATGGGTTTATGAAAAGGGAAGAGAGGTTAGTATACCCTTTAAATGAAAAGATCGGGCCGGCATAATCCTCCTTTCAAAAGAGGAATGAGTATGTTTAGCAAAAAAAGAACAGATTGTGCCACGTAGTGCAGAGTGCTTTTAAAATTGCTCCCATTCAAGGCTGAAGGGGAATGTGTTGGCTGTCTGTGCGGCAAAATGCTTCATTGTGAGCGTCAGCTGCCATTTGAGTCGTACGCTGCCTTGGCCTGGGTGAATTTGAAAGACTCCCTCCCACTTTTTTTGTGTGGGCTTACAAATCCCTCTATTGAACTGAGCTTAATGTTGAACTGCACTGCGCTGTTCCTCACTTCTTTTTTTTTTTTCCTGAATCCTCTTTGCACATACACGCATAAATGCCTCCGCAGAAAAGCTCTTTTCAAAATATATATAAAAAAAAAAAAAAAAAGTTCACCATGAAATTATGAAACTTAACTGATACGCTGTAGACCTGGAGCTGAACATTGCCCTGATACACCTCCAGCTGAACCCAAACAAAGAGCTGGCTTCTGCCTCAATAGGTAAGCTAGTTTATCCCCAGGCTCCAGTTTACCCCCCCCCCCCCCCCAGTGGTCTTTAATTAAATGATGGTGTACAGACTGTTGTGCCGTTTACAGAGACATTGGTGTGCATGTGGTGACGCATGCAGACCAGAGATCCATAGTCAAATGTCTTTGAAACCGTAGTTTCACAAACAGACCAGAGATCCATAGTCAAATGTTTTTGAAACTGTAGTTTCACAAACAGACCAGAGATCCATAGTCAAATGTTTTTGAAACTGTAGTTTCACAAAACAGTTGTTTTGCTACTCATAATATTAATGGACACTTATGACAGGTCTTATGATGCATTACATAGTGGTTATTAACATGTAATAAACACAACAGAAGGCTCGTATCAGGATAACCTATCACCCACTTCAGCTGATGCAGCAGTAGCCACTCATCTGGGAATGGGACATTTAATAGTACTTGTTTGAAAGCCCAAGACATTACACCTGAAGAAGTGTCTGAAACCTACGAAAACATCATTAAATATTTATATCTGTCATCTGTCAGATTCACGTCACGGATGTGATTCTTTAGCTGATGTAATTCAATTCAAACTGCTGTCATGTTTCCTGGGGAATAAAATTACAAATCACAATAATCTGGAGGTTATATCCTTGAACAGTTTGGTTATAATTTTGGGGAAGCCAGGCTTGAACCTGAATGCCTTGGGGAAAAAGATATGTATGCTTGAGTAATAATTGATGTGAATTACGCCTTTTAAACAAGACAGTTGTACCTGTATTAATTAATGGAGAGGGATGAGGATTAAACCACAATGAATTCATACATTGAGGACAGGCGGTGAGGGACACACCAGTGAATCCGCACGGTCAATTTGAAGACAAACTGTAAAATTGTGCCCAGTAACTTGATGATAGCAGTTTCTTAAAGGATAACTTTTTTTTGACCCATTTTTCCTAACTATTTCCACCATGCTGATTGGTAATGATAATAATTATGTCACATCTTTCTTTGTGGAGCTTTGGTCACCCCGAGAACAGCTCTACGCAGTCTAATGGGGCCACGCAAACGAACCTTGAAATGCGCTCCCTCAAAATAATAACTGCACTGCCTGAAGGGGACATTAATTTATGTAATTTTCCATCGGCCCATTACCAGGCATTTGGTGTTTCAGTTGCCAACTTTTTTTTTCTTTTTTTTTGTGGAAGCGTACATCATTCTCAGTGAGAACTACGGCATTGCAAGCAGAGAAGCGTGCAACGCACTGCCAAGAAAGTTTTGTGATCTGGAATCAGGATAGTGCTGGTGGCAAGTACATAACGAGAAATGGGAAGGTATTGTGCCTTTCCACATTGAAGTAACAATGTTCCTCTGTTATACTCTGGCTCAAGTAAGTAAGGGTGTTCATCATAATTAAAAGTTTCCTCTACTGGTCCAAAACGCAGCAGCTAGGCTGACTGGTTCCAGGAAAAGAGACCACATCACCCCTGTGCTGGCCTCCCTACACTAGCTCCCAGTGCGTTTCAGGGTAGATTTTAAGGTTCTGTTATTTGTTTTTAAAGTGCTAAATGGATTGGCCCCTTCCTATTTAGCAGAACTCCTACGCCCCCCATACGACATAGAGGACACTCAGGTCTTCAAACCTGGGTCTTCTGACTGTCCCACGCTCCAGGCTGAAGCTAAAGGACCTGGGTCTTCTGACTGTCCCTCGCTCCAGGCTGAAGCTAAAGGACCTGAGTCTTCTGACTGTCCCTCGCTCCAGGCTGAAGCTAAAGGACCTGAGTCTTCTGACTGTCCCTCGCTCCAGGCTGAAGCTAAAGGACCTGGGTCTTCTGACTGTCCCTCGCTCCAGGCTGAAGCTAAAGGACCTGGGTCTTCTGACTGTCCCTCGCTCCAGGCTGAAGCTAAAGGACCTGGATCTTCTGACTGTCCCTCGCTCCAGGCTGAAGCTAAAGGACCTGGGTCTTCTGACTGTCCCTCGCTCCAGGCTGAAGCTAAAGGACCTGGGTCTTCTGACTGTCCCACGCTCCAGGTTGAAGCTAAAGGGTGAAGCTAAAGGCTGAAGCTAAAGGGAGAAGCTAAAGGCTGAAGCTAAAGGGAGAAGCTAAAGGCTGAAGCTAAAGGGAGAAGCTAAAGGGAGAAGCTAAAGGGAGAAGCTAAAGGGAGAAGCTAAAGGGAGATTAGCGCTTTTGCGGTTGTGGCCCCTAAACTTTGGAACAGCCTCCCCCTTACTATCAGATCTGCCCCCACTAATTGACTCTTTCAAATCCCGTCTTTAAACTTATTTCTATTCTCTTGCTTTCGAGTCCATTTGATTTGCTTATGGGTGTGTTTTTGGTAGTTCTGTTTCATTGTTTTATGTATTTATTATATTTCTTATCACTTTGACACTGTACAGCACTTAGTTGTTCCAACATTGGTTGTTGGTTGTGCTTTATAAATAGACTTGACTTGGCTTGAGTTACATTAAGACATTTTTACAGTTAAATTGAGCTTCTGCCTCATACTATGACATATGATAAATCTTCCACTGCGGGTAAATGGGAGAGATTCTTTGAAAAGAAGATGAAGAATAGATCTAGAATAAACTTTTTCCATTGCCAACTTAGTATTGCACAAAAGGCAAGAAATACAATATGCTTCATTTGTGCCAATCAAAAAAAAAAAATAGAGAGTGATGGTTAATCATAGATATGCTGTGTTACAATATATCTTGCAGTAATGACAATGTCTGCTGTTGAAAAAAGAAGAAAAAATCAGTCCTATTCTGCAAAGAGTATTCCGCAGTCTGCACAGAACAATATAGCTGATGGGCTCTTCCCCCAGCACTCTAGCCCGACCGGCCCCCAAAACAAACCCCCATATTACCCGGGGTCACCCTGAGAATGTGTCTTTCCTGTCAGGCCTCGTTTGCCTGTCCACCACAATATGAGGCTGTTTTCACACAAGGCATGAAAAAAAAAAAAAAAAAAAGCTATATTCTGCTAACGTATCAATTTCATACTTTATGACTGGTACTTTAGGATCGATATTTTTCTATCCTCACGGGAAAACCCCTGGCTTTGGCCTGAAATAAAATTGTAAACACTGCACTGGCCAGAACGCACTCCCTGTGACTAGTGCATTTTCCCGCATGCCACCACCGAGGACGTAAGCGTTTGAGACTCAAAAACATTCCTTACATTCTTGTCTTTGCATACTACTAATTGCATGGTGGTTTTACCATAATTTTAAAGTGCTTTCCAAACATCGGGATGTCAAAATAAAACGGAACAAGAACACATGGTCATGGATCTTCAAAAGACAATTTTGCGAATTCATGGCGATCCCTTTGTTAAAAGGGCTGCAAGCGGCCGTATAATCACTGATTTATTAGTTTCAGGCTCCTGATGTGCCTAGAATCATTGCCATTGTCTGCCCGCTGATGTAATACAATAATACTTAGACCCAACAGCCTTCTGCAGAGATTTAGCGGTCCTTGAGGGGCGCTGAGGTAAACGAGCACTGAAAGCTGTTTCGCGGGCGACGTGAAACCTCCCCCTTTTCCTGGCCCACGTTTCCAACATTAATACATCACTGCCTGTGGTCCGTTTGGAATATTACCATATCATCCGATGACAGTTTATATTTTCTTCCAATTCCTGAGAACGTATGGGTGTTTTTAAATTGTTAAAATGGCTAAACGGCGCTGATCGCGCTTCGCCTTTGTTCGGGCGGGGCGTGTCGTGTAAACGGGGTCTGAGCTCCGCGCGTCTGTCAAAGAGCACTCCCCCCCCCCCCCGCCGCTGCAGAGCGCCATTCAGGAGATAACATCAGTCAGCCCACTCCAATGACACCACCACGTCCTCCTGCAGTCAGCAAATTGCATTTAGAACTTTGACAGCTTGTTATCGTTTTCAATGGCAGAGGGGCTTAATCTTATTTTTCATGGAGACTGCGGTGGGGGGGATTGGTCTGGCCTCTCGGAACTGACATGGGTCTCTGCTCTTAGTGGTCTGAGTGGTGAAAACAACAGCACCTGCAGGCTACAGCACCATGAGGCTACCGTCCCCTATGTGCTAGCCCTTTGTACTGCCAGTATAATTGCCACACCCAGACCAGACCCGACGTGCTGTCATCCTGTTTTTCCTCTCTAACTTTACCCCCACCCCCCCTTATCATTCCTAGCCATCATGCCACACCCCTTTTGGCACCATACAATCAAAGTTTCTAAATGTTCTGAATTACTTATGTATGCCCCTCCCCTAGTAATTGTTCCCACTCAGGTTGTAGCATCAATCCTAAAGAATATTTCTGAAAATATTATGATATTTGAGCTCCTTATTATAAAATACAAAGATTTTCTGTTGTTATTAGCACTGATGCAAAATAAAGTTAAGCATTAAAGTTGATCATTATAACTGTGGTGGTCCCGTCTGAAATCAGCATGTTTTTGAAGAGAGCAGCATAATAAACAAAAGTAATGGTGCCTACTTTTGTAGAATAAAACATAATTTTTTATGTATTGTTTGACACATTGATCTAAGTATTTATTCAATAACGGTGGTAGGAAAAGTTTAATTTGAGCTTTTATGACACGCCAAGGATTAACGTGCAATAAAATCATCGCTTTGCTATTGCTTTGAACTGACCAACGCATCTGTCAACCTCGTCCTTTTCTTGGTCAATAGCTTTCAGATTGTGTCCTTTGTAATGGACACACACTGGCTATGCTTCTTCTTAGCGTTCAAGGCAGATAATACTTTGCTGATAGTCGTGAACTACAGGCAGCGTATCTTTGAAGCAACGAATGAAAACCCATTTACTTCTGCATAACCATATAATAGTAGGTCACACTTCAGGTTCTGTCCATTTCTTCACAAGTCTGTCCTTTCCTATCATCATCAAAACTAATCAATGGAACATCAAACTGTTGAAGTTATAAATTCTTACAGAATTTAAAGCAAGAGGAAATGGCAGAGGTTTAAAACGGCTCCTCACTATGAGGCAGACCCATGAAATGTTTATAAACGAGGGACTCGTGGAAATCCCAAAGCTTACTAAACAACCTTTCCGAAATGCTCTTTAAATGAGTTTTTATGTGAAATTTGATAAGCTTTACTGAAAAAAACAACACCCCTTGTATATTTCTGTTTTTTGAGTTTCAACCATCCCCAGTTGCTTCCCCTCTGTTATCGTGCAGTGAATTTGAGTTTTTAAAAAATTGTTTTCTGAAGTCCCCAAACATGGGCTTTTGTTGTTATTGTTGTTCCTTCCTGTAGATAGCTTTGCATTCGAGTTCTAGGATGTCTCGTCAATAAGGGCAGTGCTTAAATAAGATTGTCTTCCATTTCCTTTTTTGACTGGCTTTCGGTGTCTGGCTTTCATTCCATCTGTGGCCTGCCGGGAGATTCTGGAAATACAGCCACCATCACATTTCTACACTCCTCACTGTGAGTGTTTTGAAGAGTGTCAACAGTAGCACAAAAGTGTTCTCGCAGGGGGAAAACTGACAAAGACTAATAAGAAGGCAGCCAACTCGCATAATGCATCCTCCGTTATTTAAAAACTAAATTCTGCGAGCATCGTGCTCCCAATTATCAGTTCCTGTAAGCAGTCTTCAGCCCTTCTGAACGTTAAATTTAATTACATATTTCGCACTGCACTGTCTTTTTGACGCTTTTTCGTTATATTTTCAGGAGATGAAAAAACAATCCAAAACATCCATCCATCCATTATCTAACCCTCTTAGTCCTGGTCAGGGTCGCGGGGGGTGCTGGAGCCTATCCCAGCATGCATTGGGCTAGAGGAAGGAATACACCCTGGACAGGTCGCCAATCACAATCCAAAG
>CM056388.1:3008862-3042851 GCA_029718625.1 Synaphobranchus kaupii | reverse complement strand
TTCAACAGGGGGTCCGCTAAGGTACCGCAGGGGGCCTGCGATCGCACACTGAAACCCACCCCAGTCTGTGATCTGTATGAAACCTTTTTTTTTAAATCTAACCCCTTTTTAACTTCCCCAAGATGCCTTTGAGCCTGGGTGGGGGGGTCCCCTGAATTACAGCATTAGACTGGGCACATTTACAGCCTAGACAGGTGTGGGTCTTTACACCTGAAATATCAGCTAACACTAACACAAAAAGGACATAGAATGATAAAAGCATTTATGGAATTCCAGGAATATGGAGATGGGAAATGTGTGGGTTCCAGGCCACTCACTCGAGTTTCCGTCCTCGTACGCGTCGTATTCGCCGTCATCCACCGGAATCTTCTCGTATTTACCGTGGCCCGTTACCACAAATTTGTACCTTTTACCGGATGGGGTACCCTGAAGATGAATCAAAAACAAAATTTAATTTAAAGGTTTTATATGTAGAAGACTTTATAATGGCTCGGAGATAGCAATAATCTGTTGTTTGTAAGGCCTTCAAAGACAGTTCATTTTCATAATTTGATGTAAACGCTAAGGAAATGGAATACACCGAATATATATTTACATAAAGTGCATCATCGATATATTGCAATATATGGGCAAAAAATACAAATCATCGCTTTCAGATATTGCATTATATATTGTTAAAAAATACACTCCTGTAAAATACATTTGTCCCTATATTTTCCATATTGTTGTATATTTGTAGTGATGAGTGTGGATGAGGGGCTGTCTAGAGAGACAGTTATAGCAGTTATACAGAACAGAGGGTCTCATCCATTTCTGCATGAACAGTCTCTCTATCTACCCTGATTTCCATTTCTGCTAAAGTTAGTGATTTTTCCTCACGCTATGAATCATGGGATAGGATTAAGCTCAGCCTCGTGTGAGAGCTTCTTCAGCTTCAGCCAGCGGATTCCTCACCTTTCCTCCGGATCCGGACCCGGATGTGGTGGAGCTGTCTCTTATGGACTCCCACATGTTCTTCTTGTGCAAAACGTCGCCAGCTTTGATGTCCTGAGACAGAGGAACAACTCATCACTATTCCAAGGCCATGTCCGATTCAGGGCACTTACCTTACTATTGAGTATGCCAGTTCAGTATACTTTTTTTACAAAGCTGTACACGACAATTCTGAAAATTGAGTGTTCTTAATATCCCCGGATGATAAACTTATTTCCGGGATATACTTATTTCCTGATTATAGTATGGAGGATATTCTTCGTATACTGCATGTCACTAAACAGTATGCAGTAAGCAGTATGCAGTATGCTAGGACACAGTAAACAGGACGCATTAGATAGGGCTCTGATTCGGACACAGCCCAGAGCCATTAACGTGGCCTCAACACAGAGGTAGAAAATCCAGGTTCAGAAAGTAAATGTCGTCCCGAGTATTTTGTTCCAATCACCTGAATGTGCTAATTAGCCCACTTTTACAGCCAGGAGGGTAGAACTAATTAGTGAAGTCAGCCGGCTCATGGGTGGAAGAAACATGCGGCAGGACTTTTACTTTCTGACCCCTGGACTTTTTGCTTGGATTTCATATTTAATACAGGTTGCTCGCCTCTTATGTTTTACACTTCTGTGCCACCTGTAAAGCTATCTATGCATCCACCGTTTTAATTGCAGCATATTAATATATTTGATTGGGAGGTAGCCTATTTTGTAACAATATGTATTATTCCCCATTCCTGCTTATGGGGTATCCTAGTGAACAACAGTCATCCATTGTGTCTGAAACGCGATTCCAACACAATTTAGCCATCCATGGACGACTGTAGTTCACTATGATACCTCATAAGCAGGAATGGGGAATAATACACTTTATGTTACAAAATAGGCTACCTCACTGGGATTTTAAAGTGCTGTCCATCAATAAATTGATTGTCAATCATTTTCTAGGTTGCTCTTTTGCCAGAATAAAAATTTAGATGTTGGTTGGAGCTTGCTGTCTTATGAAATTTATTGGAAAGTTTTGCACAAACTAATTTGTTAATGGTCTGCTGGCGTCACTGGCTCTGGCGAATTTCCAAGCTCCTCCCCTGTCTACTCGTGTTGCTTTGGTGCTGCATCACATCCTCCCAAGTGGAAGTGGCGAGGGGAAGTGCAGGAGGCCAGAACATTTAACGGACTGGACCGCAGCCCAAGGCCCCAGATTGATCCATGCCTTATGGGAGACCGATGAGGCTGAGCTGATCTCCACAGTCCCCACAAGGGGGGCAGTGTTTGTCAACACTGTCTGACTGGAGCTGGCCTGCTTTTCACATATACTTATAGAGGACTTAGTCAGGCCACGGACAATTGCTAACCGTTTTCTGCACACACCCCCACATCATGCCTGTCCTCCATCATGGAATTAGGGGTACAGAGAGGGGGACCCCCATATGTCTACCACCTCTCTTTCTCTCCTTCTTTCTGTTTCCTACACTCTTTCTCTTCCTCTCCTTGCTATCCATCTCTCCACATGCTACACACACACACACAAAACACATGCACAAACTACACATGGGTTTGCATGCACACAACTACACATACGTGCACGCGTGCACACACACTCGCATGCGTGCGTATTAGGGGCGACATCGTTTATAAAATATCTGCTACTATGGCGACCCGGATCCCTGGAATCCATGCAGGCCCAGTAATAAATGCTGATGTGGCAGTTAGAGAAGAAGGGAAGGGGCAAAAACAAAAGGAATAAAGATGGAAAAAAGCACCGTTACCTTGGAGAAGAGAGGAGTAAAGAGCAGCAGACGGGAAGACGGCAGGAAAAAAAAAACTGAGGGAGGAGAGAGAGAGAGAGAGGGAGGAGATAGAGAGAAGGAGAGAGAGAGGGAGAGTGAGTAAGAGAGAGAGGAGAGAGGAAGGGAGAGAGAGAGAAGGAGAGAGAGGGAGAAGAGAGATAGAGAGAGAGAGACAGAGAGAGAGAGAGGAGAGAGAGAGAGGGGAGAGTGAGTAAGAGAGAGAGGAGAGAGGAAGGGAGAGAGAGAGAGGGAGAGAGAGAGAAGGAGAGAGAGAGAGGGAGAGTGAGTAAGAGAAGCAGGGGTATAAATTAGATTGCACATCATTAAAAGCAAACACTTCAGACCCACAATGCCACAGCATTCCCATCATCACCAGCAGCAGCAGCACCAGGGCAGATTTCTGACCCATAAAGCGCGTGTGACCGAGCGGGCTGATTCGGCTGAAATATGACTCACCGCTGGTTTGGAGGCGGGGTTCCTGCTGCTGCCGTCGGGGCTGCCCTTCACCCATTGGGTGATCAGATCAGCCACGCCCACCTTCAGGCCTTCAGTGTCCTACGGCACAGATGACCAAGTTACAGCATGAAGGACAGGGAAGCCTGCCAGGGAATCACTCATTCACTCTATCCTATCCTCTCTCTCACTCATTCACTCCATCCTATCCTCTCTCTCACTCATTCACTCCATCCTATCCTCTCTCTCACTCATTCACTCTATCCTATCCTCTCTCCCTCACTCACTCATTCATTCCATCCTATCCTCTCTCTCACTCATCTCATTCACTCCATCCTATCCTCTCTCTCACTCATTCACTCCATCCTATCCTCTCTCTCACTCATTCACTCCATCCTATCCTCTCTCCCTCACTCACTCATTCATTCCATCCTATCCTCTCTCTCACTCATTCACTCCATCCTATCCTCTCTCACTCATTCACTCCATCCTATCCTCTCTCCCTCACTCATTCACTCCATCCTATCCTCTCTCTCACTCATTCACTCCATCCTATCCTCTCTCTCACTCATTCACTCCATCCTATCCTCTCTCCCTCACTCATTCACTCCATCCTATCCTCTCTCTCACTCATTCACTCCATCCTATCCTCTCTCTCACTCATCTCATTCACTCCATCCTATCCTCTCTCTCACTCATTCACTCCATCCTATCCTCTCTCTCACTCATTCACTCCATCCTATCCTCCCTCACTCATTCACTCCATCCTATCCTCTCTCTCACTCATTCACTCTCCTCTGCTCCCTCCCTGGTGAATATAAGGCTCATTTATGACTGCTGGTGAATACTATTTATGCACTAATGTACTTTGCCTGTTATTTGTTTGTCATCTTAATAAATGCTATTCATTCGTTCATTAATTCATTCATTCACTTTAACACCTTCAGTTCCACATTCATTAACTCATTCACTCTTTCCATCTCTCTCTCAACACTGTTTTCTCATTCTCTCTCTCCCTCCATCCATCCCCCAGCTCATTATCACTCCAGGAATTTAAAAGCGTTTTTTTCTCTTTTTCCTGAGCTGAACAAGACGGAACAGCCACTGGGTTAAGTGAACGATGTCATGCAATGTGCAGGACAGGTAAGTATAGCTCTGCAGATCCAGAGTGTGAGGACCACACACACAGATCACAGCCCTATCCTGCACGTCACATCATGTACTTACAAATGACATGTGTGGCGTGTGTGTGTGTGTGTGTGTGTGTGAGAGAGAGAGAGAGAGAGAGAGAATGTGTGTGTGTGTGTGTGTGTGTGTGTGTCTGCGTGCGTCTGTGTGTGTGTGTCTCACTTAGGAAACCGAACAAACCAGTCTGCCCGAGTCTTGTGTTCTTTGGGATTCCACCTGTTGTGAAATGGCAGGTATCCCAGAAGCCTTAGCGGCAAGGTGGTTAACCAGTGTGGTGCCCCTACGTGCCAGGCAACACCGCTACCCGCTAACAGCTAACAGGGGGGGAAAGTGTTTTTGCAGGAACGGGTGAAAGAGAATACAGGAGTCCTCAGTTAGGAGACGACTGGCTGAATAATTATCTCCCCCTGACCCCTACATGAGGCTCGCACGCCCGCCTGCTCACCTCAAACGACCCTGCTCACCGTTAAGCCCTTAAGTATCTTAGGGAAGGACGGAGAGAGCGAGGAGAGGAGGCAGGTTTAGACAACAGTAAAACAGTGTTATGGCATCACATGTCAGGACCAGGTATACTGTATGTACACCTGTGCGAGATAGAGTGCAGTATCTACCTGAGCTGTGCTGGGAGGTACTCACAGACATAAACACAGGGAGCAGAATGTTCAAAGCTTGGAGTACAGGGCAGTGTGGGGGTACATGGCACAGTTATTGGGGTTCGGGGCAGTGTGGGGGTACATGGCACAGTTATTGGGGTTCAGGGCAGTGTGGTTGCATATGGCAGAGTTATTGGGGTACGGGGCAGTGTGGGGGTACAGGGCACAGTTATTGGGGTTCAGGGCAGTGTGGTTGCATATGGCAGAGTTATTGGGGTACGGGGCAGTGTGGGGGTACAGGGGCAGTTATTGGGGTATGGGGCAGTGTGGGGGTACAGAGCACGGTAATTGGGGTAGAGGGCAGTTATTGGGGTACAGTGCACAGTGTGGAGGTACAGAGCACAGTTATCGGGGTTCAGGGCAGTGTGGTTACACATGGCAGAGTTATTGGGGTAGGGGCAGTGTGGGGGTACAGGGCACAGTTATTGGGGGTACAGGCTGCTGCAGGACTGTAGAGTGTGGGGGGTACAGGGCATGGTTATTGGGGTACAGGCTGCTGCAGGACTGTAGAGTGTGGGGGTACAGGGCATGGTTATTGGGGTACAGGCTGCTGCAGGACTGTAGAGTGTGGGGGTACAGGGCATGGTTATTGGGGTACAGGCTGCTGCAGGACTGTAGAGGATGGGGGTACAGGGCATGGTTATTGGGGGTACAGGCAGTGCTGTTATCTTGCCTTTGATGGGGCGGTCTTGGGAGAGTTCTGGTTCCAGGCCTCTCCTGCCTCAAACAGGGTTTTCTTGGAGGCCACAGGTTCAGTCGGGGAGGGGATATCCACCACACCCTGCTTGGACAGCTTGGCTTCCTGAAATTAACCAGGGAATTCCTTAATCACATCATTAAAAACACATACGCAACTGTTTTTTTTCTCTCATTTTATGTGAAGCACATTGAGTTGCAATTGTTGTATTAAATGTGCAATATAAATAAAATTTGATTGATTGATTGATTGATTGATTGACATGACGCAGGTCTAACACTGCCATGGCAACCGTGGTGTGTCAGACTTTGAGTTTTCACCCTGCATTTGTTTATGGTGGGGAGGTCGGATATCGGTGGTGGTAAACGCGTCATTTCCGTGTCATTACTGACATCAGTGCTTTCAAGCTGCACAACTGGGGACTTGGCGCCCTTTGCAGGAAAGTTTTGGCTTTGCTAGCAAACATAGCTAAAACAGCTAACTACAACAATAACGTTTTAACTTGTAATTGTATATGTTTCTGCATGTTGGCCGATACAAAAGCATTTCATGCCGAAAAATGAAAGTTGAAGTGTTTTAAAAGCTAAAATGGTTTAAAAGTAGGCTAATGTCTGTTTACTGTTCACAATGCGGGTCACGGCGTGAGCTGCCATAATGACGTCAAGTTCTTCCTAGTCAGGATGTCGGTGTTGATTTCCCGATCCCTGATTTCCGACATGGAACTCCTAGTTGGAAGGGCGTTTTATTACATTTTCCCTCGTCGGAAATCGGGATTCCGAGTTGGAAATGAGTAAACGAAGGCAGCATAAGCCCCAGCTGAAGCTGACGGAAGGAAGCTGAGTTTAGCAGGCTACTGTTTCCAGCCAAGCTGTGTCCTCACGTCAGATGGAAAAGGCCAGAGACTCTCCCAGCTGGTGAGAAGCGTGCAACCCCAGCAACACGACGTGACGTCATATCGTACTGCATCTTTGTTTCAACTGCTCTCAGAAATCTTTTTCCTTAAACCCAAAAATAGATGTTTTCATTTTTTTATAAAAGGAGCTTTTAAGCTAAAAGATATTTGTGCTTCAAAACAGGGTTTTAAAATAAATCACTGCACAAAAGGGGGGGGGGGGGGGGGTACACCCTCTAAACTGCACCCAACTAATACGCCCTGAGAAAGCTCCACATGCCGTGTTCTTCAGGAAGGCCACACTCTCTAAATGCCCCGGGGGGGGGGGGGGGGTTTGGGTGGGGGGTAATTGTATAATTACACACTTACAGTGCTAGGCCGCTTTGTGTGAGCTACAGATATCTTTCTGTGTTATGGGGGAGGACACAGGTCACAGGGCAGTGTGGGAACACAACATCCCAACGCTGCCGATTGGTTGGATGCGGTGATGTCATGGGGGATGAGCAGCCACAGGCCAAGGGAGCTGGGACCCTACTGATGGTGTGTCGGGGGGGGTCGTACCGTTTGGTTTTGGGCGGGGGAGGGGGGTGGGGGTTGGGGTGTGAGGAGAAAAGCAGCCGGCAACATGTGTCAGACTATACATGAACGTAATTTCCCAGAACTACATCTGTTTTGCCCACAGACAGACGGACGTGTGACAGACGCGCCCTGCGGCCATGTCCACCCCCAGCCCCACCCCTCCTCCTCCTCTTCCTCAGACCGTCCCGCCTGCCGTAGGGCAGCGAGGAGCTGTTACAGACGGAACTGTGATATAAACCTGGCCTCAGGTCCCTCATAAATCAGTCTAACCTGTCAGCTGAGTCAGGTGGAAAGCGGAGCTGCGGTTTTTTTTACCGTTACCTGTGTGTGTGAGTCTAACGTGTTTTACACCTGCCAGACGTGGCCCTCAGCCAGCGCTCACGGCACACGTGTGATCGCGGGACCCGCTGGAATTACGCCATCAAAGCACAGCGTCGTCGCCATTTTTAACATAACTTACATAGTAACAACTGGCCGGGAGACCAGGGCTGTGTCTGAATCAATGCCCTTCCGTACTATTGAGTGTGCTAAAAACAGGGGACATGACCGTCATGAACTTGCTACTTTTCACATAGAAACCAGAAATGAGAGCTCTCTGCCAATCACAGAGAAGATTGCTAGTAAGAAAGATAATAACCCTGATGGTGATTGGTGGATACTGTGTGGCTATCCCCTATGGTATCTAGGCAGCATACCCAGTTGGTATCCACCAATTACATTGCTCTATTTGTTCTTAACAACTTACTCCATGATCCCTGATTAGTGGAGAGTTTCTAAGTGAAAAGTGACACGTTGTTTCTATTCCTATTTTACCATCCCTGATGCAGTCAAAATATAACAGCGCCTCCTACTGGTTCATACGCCATCTCATCACTTTTAGAGGATGAGCCTAAAGTAATAAAGTGTGTTAAACTGGGGGGGGGGGGGGGGGTATTGATGCTTTTAGTTTTTCTTTTCATACCTCGACAGCATGACTGTACTGCTCCAGCTTGTTATCGATCCGGGTGGTCAGGAGGGGGGGGCGGCGTCTTCTTAATGCTGTTGCTGTTTGAGGAGAAAAGCAGAGACAGGCACAGTGACCTCTGACACCCAACAATGGGAACATATTAAATACTTTCACTCCCTCCCTGTGGAAAATGGCGTCCCCACACCGTACAGAATGCAGGACTGAGATACAACCCCAGATCTGGGGGGGGGGGGGGTGTTGTACCAACCTGGCCTATTGTGACCATATGCTGCAAAACCTTATCAACCTTAAACTGACCGTACGCTGTAAAACCTTACCAACCTTATCCTCACCGTACGTATGCTGCAAAACCTTATCAATCTTAAACTGACCGTACGCTGCAAAATCTTATCAACCAGATCCTGATTGTACGCTGCAAAATCTTATCAACCTTATCCTGACCGTACGTATGCTGCAAAACCTTATCCTGACCATATGTTGCAAAACCTTATCCTGACCGTACGCTGCAAAACCTTATCCTGACCGTACGTACGCTGCAAAATCTTATCCTGACCGTACGTACGCTGCAAAACCTTATCCTGACCGTACGTACACAGCAAAAAAGTAACTCAGCCAGTTCTTTTATTCTCTGGAACTATTATGCAACCTTTTACCCACATTCTATCCCAGGAACCTACCGGAAGCCAACCCACGTGTGAGTAATTAATGATGCCGCAACATGATCACTCCCCCCTCCCACACACAGAGTAACGCGCGGGTTTGTGAGACAGAACGCAGCCTGCGGAGGGTTCATTTAAGCCCGTCCGCTGAAGACAATGGCGTTCGCGCACAGAAAGGCCAAGTGAATCAGGTGAATCAGTCTGGATGATGTCATGCCTTCTGAGGTGCGCAAAAACACACAAACAGCAACAGGCCGTCGTGTTCCATCATGCCCAGAGCGCCTAAAAGAGCCACATCAAACCTTTTCTCCTCCCCATTCCCGTCAGTCAGAGCCCCATCATGTCCGATGATGTCATCGTACAACACCCCCCCCCCCCCCCCCGCCCCCAGCACCATGCTGATAAACTCACGAAACAGGAACAAAGTCGTTCTTTTAACGGCTTCTTATCCAGGTTAGCCTCACAATTGCTCTAAATGTTTGGGGTTTGATGTGCTGGGAGGCGTCAGCACTGATAACAGACATCGGCAGACTAAATGGAGCCGTCTTTAAGGGCAACATCTCGCCAGTCACACAAAAAAAAAAACACACCGACCTGGCATCTGGTAAGAATTAACCAGCCCATAAATCACCCCTGGCAACAGTGATGCAATGACAGGACTGAGCGCAGATTTCTGTCTTTGGGCTGACCTTTGACCTTTCAGTCAAATGTGGCTGGAGACAGAGAGCTGGAGGGCTGCTTCTCCACAGCGCACGGCCTCTTCTCTTCATTCTACCTCTCTCTCTCTCTCCCCTCTCTCTACTTCCTCCTCTCCTTTTCTTCCTTTCTTTACTGCCAATCTCACGTTCTCTCTCTCTCCCTTTCTCTGTCTTTCTTTACAATTCAATGGTGCTTTTTATTGCAACACCAGTATTGCAAAGCATATTATGAACATATAATTTAAACATTTTCATAGTTCAACGTACAATATGAAATGCAAAATAACTACATCATATACATAATGCATACATTAACATAATAATCAACTTTAAAAAAACACCATATCTTTGAACACTCACTCTCTTTGAAACATGAACTACAGCCATAAAGAGTGAGACTGACACAAACTCACCTCTTCTTAAGAGATCGGTTGAGAGACTCGGTCCGCTCAGTAATCTGCAGGGAGAGATTAGCGCCTTTACTGCATGTTCTGTGTCACACGTGTTCTGTGTGACTGCGTGTTCTGTGTCACACTTGTTCTGTATGACTGCGTGTTCTGTGTCATACCTGTTCTGTATGACTGGCGTGTTCTGTGTCACATGTTCCGTGTGACTGCATGTTTTGTGTGACTGCACAGGGCGGCAGTGTAGTATAATGGTTAAGGAACAGGACTTGTAACTGAAAGGTTGCAGGTTCGATTCCCAGCCGGACACTGCCGTTGTACCCTTGAGCAAGGTACTTAACCTGAATTGCTTCAGTATATATCCAGCTGTATGAATGGATAAATGTAATAAGAAGTTGTGTAAGTCGCTCTGGATAAGAGCGTCTGCTAAATGCCTATAATGTAATGTAATGTTGTGTGACTGCGTGTTCTGTCACACATGTTCTGTGTGACTGTGTGTTCTGTGTCACACGTGTTCTGTATGACTGCGTGTTCTGTGTCACACGTGTTCCGTGTGACTGCATGTTCCATTTGACTGCATGTTCTGTGTGACAGTGTATTCCGTGTCACTGCGTGTTCTGTGGGTAAGCAGGTACACCTGGGCTGGCAGCCAGCGCTAGGCTAATGCGCTAGGCTAATGCTCTGCGCTATAGACACTGCAGTCATCTCCTCTAAATCAAACACAGATCCTGGCAGCTCACCACCATGCCTGTACCCACTCCATTTATCTCTCCAGATGCTAAGCGCTTAGCGCTAATCCTCACAGTACACGCCAACCCTCAATGAAATGTAGCTTTGGGATGGTTTTATTAGGAGGGGCTGGGAAACGCCACGCCTATCGCTGAACTGTAACTCTTAAACAGCTGTTAAAGAAGAGTAAAAAACCAGCCAGCCTGAATCCCTCTCCTGAACGATGGCGTTTATTATAAACACGCACGCTCTCCATGTGAAATAATAATCCTGACATTTAAGAGGAGGTGGATCCTACGTTTCCCCGTCCTGGCTTCAGCGTAGCCCACCTCTGACCATTCCTCAGCTGGGCCAGGGGTGCGTGAGGGGGGCCCCATCAGTTTCAGGCTGTCCCGCTAAAACTTCTGCTCTGAATTACCGAATTAGTTTATCTGACATGTTTGATAAAGTCAGCAGCCACAGCTGCACAGTGCGCATATATCCTCTGTCTCACTGCCGCCCGACGCAGGAGTGAACCGGGATGCGTGCGGCCGTCTGGAAAATGAAGAGTTATTAGAGCAACAGGTTGGAAGGAAAGCCAGCATACTGCAGCACTAGGCCTGCACCCCTTTAATAAAAAAAACGTCAGGGTGATAGAAGACCCCGCCTTTAGCCGAACGCGCTGGCGAGCGCCCCTGGAGACGGGAGTGTGACGGAGGAACGCATGCGCGAGCGGGACTTCAAAGCGCCTGGCTCCGGGCCCGCTCAGGGGCTCGTATTTCACCCCACACAAAAGCACCCCTTGTGTTAGTGCTGCGGCCCGGAGTCGGGCCGGGGTGCGCCCCCCGCCCCCCCCCACCAGACTCACCGAATAAGCGGGGCTCCCCCGTCCCTCTGTCTTCCCCCCTCACCCTGGAAGCACACAGACAAGCAGAGGGAAGCATATTGACAGGAAACAGGAAGCAGATCCCCCCAAAAAGCGCCACCGCATGGTATCCCCCAAAAAAAAAAACAAACCCACATAAAACTTACACAGCGTTAGACAAAGCACCGTAACAAGAGACAGGAGCAGAGACGGGTCTAAATGTTCTTCTTTTCTACAATCATTTCAGATTATACACATCAATTGCATCGCTGCCAGTGAGCTGGATAAATGTTTTGTTGCGTTTCTGATATTATTTTCCTTGTATAATTATTGCAGTTGGAATGCGGTTTGGAGTTTAAATGTATTTTCAATACAGCTGGTCACTGCAGGCATGTCCTGCTTCGACAGAATCGAGTGGAAGGTCAAAAAAAATAAAATAATAATAACATATTGTTACATTTTATTGTTCATCTTCAATGACATAAACTAATAAAGAAAAGGCAGTGGGGTTTTAGCATGCCAGATGCAGAGGTTATGGCAGACATAAAAGAATAAAGGTGTTAAGTATTAGTAGCACAGGGAAAAAACACAACCATCAAAAGGGCACCTACAATTGCCTGAAAAATTCACCCAGAGACATGTGAATTTGCTGAAGCTGAATTTGCCTATACCAGTCACTGAAATGTGTATGTACGTCAAACATTGTAAAACTCCATCTTTGAGGAGTTGTGAGACATTTTTCACGCAGAATTTGAATGTAAAAGTTCAAATTAAGTTTAGATGGTAAATGATCTTGGCAAAGACGGGTAGCTGTACAGGAGGAACAACCCTCGGTGCCCTTTAAGGATGTAAAAAGTGCAGTGCACAGCGGCCAAGGCCGTTTCCTAACGAGCGCTTCCTGTCCACACAGGAAAGATGAAGACATCTTATCATTTCTTCACAGCTTTCAAATGTCGGGAAGAAACGTAGGATGTGACAACAGTGGCGATGATGAAACAGAGATGAGTATCAGCAGACCCTCACCAACAGGCCACCAGAAAGCCTTGCCCCAGCTTCTGATACCTCAGGCCCATTTTACTGAGGGTCTGTGAGCACAACGACCCCCCCCCCCGTCCCAGGTATGACATCACAGGACGACCCCAGGTATGGGGTAGACTAGACTAACCAGAACTGAAGAACACCAATCATGAGAAGTGATTTATTTTCACTAAAATGAAAGAATTCTATCAAAGAAAAATGGGGACAGCTATACAATACCTGAAGTCACATTAATCCAAATGTGTGCATGTGTGTGCGTGTGTGCATGCCGATGCATGTTATACACCTTGTGTTTGTATTAATTATGGCCTTTATCTCCTATGACAAATGTCTTCATAGACACAACACCCAAAACATATAGCCAATAATAGGAAAAGGCATGCCACGAAAGTTTGCCTAAAACCTTTTTCTAAACCTTACCGTCACAACACACAAGACACAAATCAAGCACTATTATTATAAATATTTCTGTCAATCAAGCGCATGCATAAACTGGTTATGAATGGACAGTTTCTGCAGGAATACTGCAACACGTTCACGGCAGCCAAATATTTTTCATTTTGCTTTCATATTATGACATGCCCCAAATAATTACAGCAACAAAAACAAAATAGATATCGTTCCATCACATTGTACAATTGTTAGACATTGAAAATTACGATTAGATCAGGATCAGAGATTGAAAATACAGGGGTGGCATTTATTAGATTCAATGTGCACAGCACAGGACATTTTTCAGCCCTAAATCAGGGATCTCAAAATGCACACCTGGGCTGTGTCCGAATCAGAGCCCTATCTACTGCACCCTGTCTCCTGCGTACAGTGCACTGTGTCCGAATCAGAGCCCAATCTACTGCGCCCTGTCTCCTGCGTACCGTGCACTGTGTCCGAATCAGAGCCCAATCTACTGCGCCCTGGCTCCTGCGTACAGTGCACTGGCAGAAGTGTGCTGTTTAATGTGCACTGTTTAGCAGTCCGCGAAAAATATCCGCCATACTATTTTCCAACCGCACTGTGGAAGTGTCGTAAGCAGGTCATAAGACGACCCACCAGTGTTGCCATGTCCACGGTTTTACAGCTAAATTGGGATACTTTCAAAGTGCAGTCATGAGTAAAAATGAAAAGTCGCAAAGCACACACTTATTTTAAAAAGTAGAAACATGATGATTTCTATTTAAAATAAGTAGGTTTCGGTTAAAAATAGCCTATAATTTGAGCTAGTTTTGAGTCGCCATTTGGCTGGGAGGTATTACAAGATCTGGCAACCCTGTGCCCCACTCTTGCGCGGCCATGTCACGTGTTGTTTTCGTTGTATTTGAAGGAAAATGTCAGCGAAGCTGCGCCTCATTTTTTTAAAACGAAGCTTCACGTCATATTTATGTGACCAAAATGGTTGTGTACTTCTTGAAAAGTGTGCTCCCGAATGTACTCAGCGAAACCCCAGAAGTAAGTGTGTCATCCGGGTGTTTCAAGTAAACTGCAATTTGAAAATTTTTTGCGTACTCTACGACTTTCTCGTCCCATCTACTCACCAAGGCTACTCAACAGTGTGGAAGAGTACTGATTCGGACATGGCCCTGGACAGTTGTGGTTTACTTTCAGCAGCCTGTGGTAGCCTTGGAAACAAGGTGTGTGGAGCCTTTAGCCAATCAGTGACTTAAATTGAGCGCTTACTGAAACGCTCAGTAAAAACCAACAGATACTGTGGCCTAGCAGGGCTGGAGATTGAGATCCCACCTTAAATGGATTGGAACAGTGATATGGGAGGTGATTGGTGCTTGTGGATGGAGTGGGAGGGGCTTACCTTAAAGGAGGGGCTCTTGGGGCTGAGAGGGCTGAATGGCTCCTCCCCCTCTATACTGGAGGTGCTGAGGTTCTTCATCCTCCTTTCTGTCGCCTCCATCCTCCTCCTCTCGATCTCCTCCTTCATGTGCCTCTTCTCCTCCTGTAGCCACACCCCCCACAAGAAGTCAGAGCCGCCCATTCTGAGAACAGCACTCCCGCTGACTCCTTTATTCCACCTCAACAGCACTGACTCCTTATTCCACATCACCGCACTGACTCCTTATTCCACATCTCCGCACTGACTCCTTAGTCCACATCACCGCACTGACTCCTTAGTCCACATCACTGCACTGACTCCTTATTCCACATCACTGCATTGACTCCTTATTCCACATCACTGCACTGACTCCTTATTCCACATCACGCACTGACTCCTTATTCCACATCACTGCATTGACTCCTTATTCCACATCACTGCACTGACTCCTTATTCCACATCACGCACTGACTCCTTATTCCACATCACTGCACTGACTCCTTATTCCACATCACTGCACTGACTCCACTGTGTTTCGTTTTTTCATTCCTTTTGGAAAATGTCCATGACGTGATAACAACCTGTTTGTGAATGGTGCTGTGTGTGTGTGGGGGGGGGGGTGTCACCTCATCCTTCAGCTGTCTCTGGTACTCCTCTTCCTCTCTCCGGCGCTCCTCTTCCTCTCGTATCTTACGGCGCTCCTCTCTCCTCCTGTTCAGCTCCTCCAGCTCGGCCTCGGACTCCACCTGTCTCTGCCTGAGCTGCTCCAGCTCCTGGACCTCCTTCTCCTGGTGAGTCCTGCGGATCTTCTCCAGGAACACCTCCGCCTCAGGCTCCTCCTCTCCTCCCTCCTGGGCCCCGCTGTAACTCCCGCTCCTGCAGGAGAGAGAGGGAGGGAGCGAGAGAGAGACGATGAGAGAGGTAGAAAGACAGGAGGAGAGAGGGCAAGAAACAGAGGGGAACAGGATGGCAGAGAAAGAGGGAGAGTTAGCCAGGAAACATTGGCAATATTAACTTTATGGCTCAACAGAGCTTAATTTCAGAGGAATAATCTCATGGCTTGTGTGCTGTGTTTCTCTGTATGAGCCTGTCCCTCTGTAGGGAAGTCCAGCTGATTGCACCATCACCACATGATTACCCCGTTATACTGAGCCGCAAAGTGCATGTCATGGTCTCGAGTGACAAAAAAAAGTGAACAAAATTATGAAATGAAAATTGCCCCATGCTTAAATATGACAGTTTAAGATTCAACAAACTGAACACAGAATACTGCAGCAATGACAGAAAGATGACCCCTTTGCTAACCCTGAGACTTAGGCACCATTGTGACATTCACACACACACACACACACACACACAATAGTAATAAGCAGGTACACAACAACCACACCCTGAAATAACGAAAAATGAAACGTGTGAAAAATAGACAGGAAAAACGTACTGAATGCCCCTTTGTGTTCCGCTAATCATTGTAAGCTAAACTTCAGTCTGTCGCCTGTGGCGCTCATTCATTGTTGTGCAACAATTAAGTAGCACATTGAAATTCAACAGAAAAATTAGCTTGTCCAAGCAAAGCACATTTACAGAGTTAAGAACCAATACAATGGGTATATCACGTAATATTCTTCTGAAAAAAAACAAAACCAGAAAAGAAATAGTGTTGAGAATTGTTTAAAATGTTTTTAAGAACAGATGCAATGCATAAAGAGGAAGCATATTTCACAATTTTTTAAACCCTTATTTGCCAAATTAGCTCTAAAGCAGGGATTCTTACCCCTGGTCCTGGAGATATGCATGGCGTGCTGGTTTTCTTGGTTACTCAAATGGTTAAATGATCGATTAAAGCCTTTAATTACACAAGTAACTCAGCTCACGTGGTTTACGTGATCTCCATTGATTGAAATACTCGATAAGACTAACTTATTTTTTGGTTTTTGCAGTGTATAATTGAAGCCCCCGACTCTAAAGCCACACAGGTGTGATAACATACCAAGAGAAAAAGAACCTCTATCATGTGACCTTCTGCGTACGGCAGGTGCTAAATTAAATGCAGGAATTCCGTGGAATGAAAGGCCATCAGCAGTATTCAATGACACATCTCTGTTCTGGGGTTTCAAGTTGAAGCAAGCTGATCTTCAAACAATACTCTGACAATAAAGACCATGTGTGTATGTATACCTGCAGCACAGATGAGGGACTGTGTGTATGTGTGCGTGCGTGAATAGGATCATTGTTTACCTGACTCGGGAGAAAGAAGAGGAAGATCTCCTTCGTTCTGCCATATCTACCTGCTCTCTCAGACTGAGCTGCACTGGCCCTGAGCGGCATGTGAGCGTGTGTGAAACCCGGAAACCCAGGGAGGATACTGCTCAACAGGAAGTTAAGAAACACCCTGCATTCACCATTAAGCCGTCTTTACACTCTCTTTTACAGTATTACAGTTACTGAGGGGTTATAGTGGAGGAGTTGGCTAGTTTGACGGGTTTTGGGGGATGTGTGACTGGGAGATAAAGACAGCGTTCCACCCACGTTAAAACCAATTTTCTTCAGTGGGAATTGAGTCTTCACTTCTATAAAGTAGGCATTGTAGATTTTAGCCAAATCAGATTATCATCTAACTGAATATGGGCCGGTTTCCCAGACATGGATTAAGCCTAGTCCTAGACTAAAAGAAAAATTCTATGAAGAACTCCATTGAAAAAAAAAAATTTGTCTCATGCTAGGCTTAATCCATGCCTGGGAAACCAGCTATATATGTATAAACATACAGATTTTGAGGCACTGACTTATATATATATATACTTATATTTTCATATTGTATTTTATAATACATCAAATATTCTTTTTGAAAACATTTATGAAACTATTTGAGGATATTTTAAATGCATTTTTACCGAAGTAAGATACTACATCAATGTCTTTATGTAAATTTATTTTTGATAAACCTGTGTATTCATAATCAGTTATTTTTTGTCTGCACATATTTCATGGTCCAGAAAAGAGCTGTAAAATGAGATGGTGGCGTTAACATATCTTACCTCAACTGTCTTTTAGTTTTCACTAGATGTGATGTCACTTCCTCCCCAGCTGCATCTCCATTGCCGTTTATGTGTTTCATTTCCTGTGACAGGAAGACTTTGGACGTGTACGAGACCTTCACCTCTTTCCTCTTCTCCTTGGCCTGGAAGGACGAGAGTTCAGAAGCGGCCAATCATAATCCCTCTCGCAGCCAACTTTTCCCACAATGCAATTCTTGCAATAAATGGATAGGGCCCTAGTAGGGGATTTGCCTGTTTGGCAGGATACAAAGCTACGATGTTAGCGTGATTTTACAAGCTGCAAGCATGGACTTGTTCATATCGATGTAAGTGTTGGTGTAGCAGCAGCTGCTATTGTTGCATGCAGGTGTAGTGTTTTATATAAGATGGAGAAACAGTGGAGATACAGACGGGTGACAAATTAAAGAAAAAACCAACATAGTGTCAAGTGTCTTAGTCAGGTGTTGGACCACCACGAGCCGCCAGAACAGCTTCAATGCGCCTTGTCATAGATTCTACCTCTAGTCTAGCATAGATTCTAGTCTCTGGAACTCTACTGGAGGGATGGAACACCATTCTTCCAAAAGATATTCCCTCATTTGGTGTTTCGATGATGGTGTTGGAGAGCGTGTCTAACACGTCGGTACAAAATCTCCAATAGGTGTTCAATTGGGTTGAGATCTGGTGACTGCGAAGGCCATAGCATATGATTGACATCATTTTCCTACTCATCAAACCGTTCAGTGACCCCTCGTACCCTGTGGATGGGGGCATTGTCATCCTGGAAGAGACCACTCCCATCAGGATAGAAATGTTTCATCATAGGATAAAGGTGATCACTCAGAATAACTTGATTATTGATTTGATCAGTGACCTTTCCCTCTAAGGGGACAAGTGGACCCAAACTGTGCCAGAAAAATGCCCCCCACAGCATAACAAAGCCATCAGACACTGTAGGGGTTTTTCCTTAAATTTGTCACCCATCTGTACATTGTACTCAGTAATGAGGAGGCGTACCATTTCATCCCTCGCTCTCACTGGCTCCTCCTCTCTCTTTACAGCCTTCATCCTTTCATCCACCCTCAGTTTCCCCTCCTCTTCCTCCTCATCTCTCCCTCTCATGCTCTTCCTCTTCCACTCCTCGTCCTCCTCCTCTTCCTCCAGCTCGCCGGGTGGGCGGGGCCTCCCGCCGCTGCTCGGCCCCCGCCGACGCCGCCGCTGCTCCTCATCCTCCTCTTCCTCAGTCTGGCTCTGCTCTTCCAGGCGCCTCTGTCTGCGTCTCTCCAGCTTCTGGGTCCAGTCACTGAAGCCTTCGTCCTCCTCCACGGCCTGCTGGCAGCTGGGCTTCAGCTCGCTCTCCAACCTGAGCGGGAGGAAGAGGAAGATGCTATTACAAAGGATGAAGGGGAGAAGACGCATTTACGCAGGATGAAGAGAGGAAGACGCTTTTATGAAGGGTGAAGGAGGATGAAAAACCTCGGCGCAGCTCTGAGGTGCCGATCAGCCCACTCAGCCCCAAGAGCCCCGCCTTTAAGCTAAGCCCCTCCCACTGTGTCCACAATTACCAATCACCTCCCAGTTTACTGATCCCAACCATTTAGCGACAGGATCTCAAACTCCAGTCTTCCTGGGTCAGGGGGAATTCTGACTTTAAGAGATATAAACAGCACTTTGATTGAATGAACCAGACCAGAGGGCCCCATTCCTCATAGCTTGGTAACTCAGTTAGCTGACTAACTGTGCTGAGTAACAGTGTTTTTGCTAGTTTGTATTTTCCATATTCTGTGGGTTTCCAGGTTTTACTCAGCACAGTTAGCGAGCTAACGGAGTTATCCACGTATGAGGAATGAGCTAACGGCGTTATCCACGTATGAGGAATGAGCTAACGGAGTTATCCACGTATGATGAATGAGCTAACGGAGTTATCCACGTATGAGGAATGAGCTAACGGAGTTATCCACGTATGAGGAATGAGCTAACGGAGTTATCCACGTATGAGGAATGAGCTAACGGAGTTATCCACGTATGAGGAATGAGCTAACGGAGTTATCCACGTATGAGGAATGAGCTAACGGAGTTATCCACGTATGAGGAATGAGCTAACGGAGTTATCCACGTATGAGGAATGAGCTAACGGAGTCATCCACGTATGAGGAATGAGCTAACGGAGTTATACCCAGCTATGAGGAATGAGCTAACGGAGTTATCCACGTATGAGGAATGAGCTAACGGAGTTATCCACGTATGAGGAATGAGCTAACGGAGTTATCCACGTATGAGGAATGAGCTAACGGAGTTATACCCAGCTATGAGGAATGAGCTAACGGAGTTATCCACGTATGAGGAATGAGCTAACGGAGTTATCCACGTATGAGGAATGAGCTAACGGAGTTATCCACGTATGAGGAATGAGCTAACGGAGTTATACCCAGCTATGAGGAATGAGCTAACGGAGTTATCCACGTATGAGGAATGAGCTAACGGAGTTATCCACCTATGAGGAATGAGCTAACGGAGTTATCCACGTATGAGGAATGAGCTAACGGAGTTATCCACGTATGAGGAATGAGCTAACGGAGTTATCCACGTATGAGGAATGAGCTAACGGAGTTATCCACGTATGAGGAATGAGCTAACGGAGTTATCCACCTATGAGGAATGAGCTAACGGAGTTATCCACGTATGAGGAATGAGCTAACGGAGTTATCCACATATGAGGAATGAGCTAACGGAGTTATCCACGTATGAGGAATGAGCTAACGGAGTTATCCACGTATGAGGAATGAGCTAACGGAGTTATCCACGTATGAGGAATGAGCTAACGGAGTTATCCACGTATGAGGAATGAGCTAACGGAGTTATACCCAGCTATGAGGAATGAGCTAACGGAGTTATCCACGTATGAGGAATGAGCTAACGGAGTTATCCACGTATGAGGAATGAGCTAACGGAGTTATCCACGTATGAGGAATGAGCTAACGGAGTTATACCCAGCTATGAGGAATGAGCTAACGGAGTTATCCACGTATGAGGAATGAGCTAACGGAGTTATCCACGTATGAGGAATGAGCTAACGGAGTTATCCACGTATGAGGAATGAGCTAATGGAGTTATACCCAGCTATGAGGAATGAGCTAACGGAGTTATCCACGTATGAGGAATGAGCTAACGGAGTTATCCACCTATGAGGAATGAGCTAACGGAGTTATCCACGTATGAGGAATGAGCTAACGGAGTTATCCACGTATGAGGAATGAGCTAACGGAGTTATCCACGTATGAGGAAAGAGCTAACGGAGTTATCCACGTATGAGGAATGAGCTAACGGAGTTATCCACGTATGAGGAATGAGCTAACAGAGTTATCCACGTATGAGGAAAGAGCTAACGGAGTTATCCACGTATGAGGAATGAGCTAACGGAGTTATCCACCTATGAGGAATGAGCTAACGGAGTTATCCACGTATGAGGAATGAGCTAACGGAGTTATCCACCTATGAGGAATGAGCTAACGGAGTTATCCACGTATGAGGAATGAGCTAACGGAGTTATCCACGTATGAGGAAAGAGCTAACGGAGTTATCCACGTATGAGGAATGAGCTAACGGAGTTATCCACGTATGAGGAATGAGCTAACGGAGTTATCCACGTATGAGGAATGAGCTAACGGAGTTATACCCAGCTATGAGGAATGAGCTAACGGAGTTATCCACGTATGAGGAATGAGCTAACGGAGTTATCCACGTATGAGGAATGGTGCCCTGGAGTCTCCTTTCAATCTATAAACACAGTTGAAGTTGGAGAAACTAATATCCCAGGTTAATCTTACATGTTTGCAATGCTGTGATTGACAAGTGTAATTGGGTGTTGGTATGGATTGTAGGAAGCTGTGTTCTGTGGGTCTGAATGAATGTAAGTGACTTAAAAGTAATTTCTCTGTCTTATTGTGCTATTACATGTTTTTTTTGACACAAAACTTTTTTTTTTACTGTAATTTATGGTTGCTGTCTTGGCCAGGTCTCCGGTGAGAAACCAGAAAGACTTTCTGGTTAAATGAATGTTAAATAAAACTGAACGTAGTGATTTGAAATGCTTTAACTGTAATTCAGTAATTACCGCTAATGGAGACTGCACAGATTTAGCGACTGTTGACCGACCTGAGTACCTACAGTTCTGGGGGTGGGGTCAGAGTTAATGAGTCAGGGCAAACATTACAGACTGGAGAACCGCTCCGTCAATTAACATCGCCACGGAGAGATCAAAGGTAAGGCTGGGAAACAGATGTGCTTCTGCTGTTGTTCTTCTGGCCACAGACTGCGGGAGTGAGGTAATGTCCAGATGGCAGCAGTCAAACTGGGCGACACCTGACTACCACCCTCCCCCCCCTCAAGGGACGCAAAGGCAACAGCAGTTTCAGCCAGCCCGGCTACTGAACAAACAGAGAGGTGGCCGAGAGTGCCGTCGGCACGGCGATCCATCGCCGACGCGTCGACACTGCCCTGGCAACAGGACGGTAGACAGGTCGTTTGGGAGAACGTGGCAGTTACAGATATGGTCCAAGCCAGCGATCATGCAAGTGGCCCACCAGCGGCCCACCAGCCGTCGGCACAGCGGTCTCAAGCTTTTTGCGCTAGAAGACAGCTGATGTCAGGCAGTCCAAATTAACTACCGGCTGTTCAGAGAATGCACAACAGTTGCTGAATAGTTCCGCCATTACTGGACTGCAGTAGACAGGGCAATGAGGGCTTTGGTTGCCGGGCAATGGGCAAGACTAAAATGCCACTTTATTCTAGTCATTTGTTTACTTGTGGGATTACTGGAAAGGAAACGTACTCTACAGTGCCTCTTGTGGCCTCTCTGCTGGCAGCCGGTTAAAGGATACGCATCACACACAAAAAGTAGTCCTTCCTGCCGGGCGTGTCAGTTTGTTTACGTCCTCGTTGCGTGGCAACAGCAAACATCATTTGCTTACACTTGGCTGCTTGAACATCTTTAACTCTAGTGGGCTTATGCATGGCGGCTAACTGTGCTGCCACCAGAGATGAGAATTATGTTTTGAAAATCCACAGGAGGATTTTTATGTACTTGTGTTACACAAAAGAAGGTGAGACATTATTAAGTGGAAATGAGTTGAAGGTAAATTAGTCAAGGACGAATTGCCACACTGCTTTCAGGAAATATTTTGTACACAAAGATTTATGAAAGAGCAGAACAGTTCGCTAGGTCATGTACTCGAGATCCTCGGATCTTCAAATCCATGCTAGAACTCTAGTCTAGACTGCAGGTAAATGATGAGCCTAGATGGGCTGAATGGCCTGTTCTCCTCATTCTGTATTCTTATGTTCTAGATGGGCTGAATGGCCTGTTCTCCTCATTATGTATTCTTATGTTCTAGATGGGCTGAATGGCCTGTTCTCCTCATTATGTATTCTTATGTTCTAGATGGGCTGAATGGCCTGTTCTCCTCATTCTGTATTCTTATGTTCTAGATGGGCTGAATGGCCTGTTATCCTCATTATGTATTCTTATGTTCTAGATGGGCTGAATGGCCTGTTCTCGTTATGTTTGTGTTATGCTGGTGAAATTCCAGCTGAATTGAAGTATACAGTATAAGAGTCGTCTCCAGATGGAGGGAACAAGAAAGGGTCAAAGGGTGAAAATGCATTGACTTTAGACTGAATTTGAGACCAGGGACCTGATTTACTGAGACCTTTAGCAATATCATGTGTCATGTTATTGGTTTTGCTAAAAGGTTTTGCACACGCTAAAGGTCTTAGTAAATCAGGTCTTTAAATAGGTGAGCGGCAGACTTCAGGACCCCAGTTCTCCTGCGTAAGAGACAGACTGTGAATATAGGGGGGTGTTTAAATACCAAGGCCCCCTGCTTCATGTTCTAAAATCAGCACATCAGACCTGTGGAGCAACTTGGGAACCAGATCGGCCTCTGAACACACACACACACACACAGGCACACCCACGTGTATATGTGCTGGCATGCATGCCCTAACACACACTTAATTTCCTTCCGATTTACGCTCCCAATATAAACAACTGATCCTCCCTGGTCTGCTAGCATTTCAAACAGACCACCTAAAACCAGGCCAGGACAGATGTGAGCTAATGGGGCCACGGAATGTTCCGGCAGCTGTTTCCCTACACAAAGTGGTGAGAGAGCCCAGACACAGAGGGACAGGGGCACGGAACGGAGGCGGGACAGCCGCTTAAAAATGGGGAACTGATCAAACCCATTTCCTGTAGGTTCTGTACTGAACTGTGCTCATCCGCACAGAAACAGGAGCGTGTGAGTTTGTGTGTGTGTGTGTGTGTGTGTGTGTGTGTGTGACGGTGTGTGCTTGTGTGTGAGAGAGAGAGAATGTGTGTGTGTGTGTGTGTGTGTGTGTGTGAGACAGTGTCTGTCGGTGTGTGTGTGTGTGTGTGTCTATCAGGGGATGGGCTGAGGTAATTGTAAAACAGCTGTGCCCTGTGTTTATACACATAGAGGAGATCTGCGTAAGATTCTGTCCCAGGCATTTCAAAGTGTGCAAATAAAACACAAGACTGACATCATCCTGTTTCTCAACACAAAAGTCACAGGACCTGCCCTATTGTAGCTTTTACCTAGCATGGCTTTACCCTGGTTCAACCTCAGGACCAGCGCTTTTAAGCCACAAACCTCAGGACCAGTGCTTTTAAACCACAAACCTCAGGACCTGTGCTTTTAAACCACAAACCTCAGCACCAGTGCTTTTAAACCACAAACCTCAGCACCAGCGCTTTTAAACCACAAACCTCAGCACCAGCGCTTTTAAACCACAAACCTCAGCACCAGCGCTTTTAAACCACAAACCTCAGGACCAGCGCTTTTAAACCACAAACCCCAGCACCAGTGCTTTTAAACCACAAACCCCAGCACCAGTGCTTTTAAACCACAAACCCCAGCACCAGCGCTTTTAAACCACAAACCTCAGCACCAGCGCTTTTAAACCACAAACCTCAGCACCAGCGCTTTTAAACCACAAACCTCAGCACCAGTGCTTTTAAACCACAAACCTCAGCACCAGTGCTTTTAAACCACAAACCTCAGCACCAGCGCTTTTAAACCACAAACCCCAGCACCAGCGCTTTTAAACCACAAACCTCAGCACCAGCGCTTTTAAACCACAAACCTCAGCACCAGCGCTTTTAAACCACAAACCTCCAGACATGCGCTTAGTTACCACAAACCCAGGCCAAAATATATTTCACTAATTGAAAAAAAAAACGTGGAGCACGTGGGTGATTTTTTTAATGATACACTGCCGTACCCTCCACCACCCCCCTCCCCCCACCCCATCTCGTGCTTACTAAAGGGCCCAGAAATTAAAATGTGCTACATCATCCCAGGAGTTGCCAGAATGGAATTCAGGCTGGATTCCACAGGATGATTAAACAGGTTTGCTATTAAAGAAAACTCACTTTATCAGATCACACTTTAGTTACAGTCGAGAACATTCATATAAAAGAAACAGTCAAGGTGGTGGTTCTTCACTCATCATATAACCTAAACAGCTTCAAACGTTCATACTGTAGGTGCAAAGAGACTCGCAACAAAAAAAGAATGTTTTCCTTTTTTCTTTTAAAAGGTGAGCAGATAGTCCACCCTCCTTTCTTTGTATTGTATGCTTTGTATGTTTTTTTCCCCTGCTTTATTCAGACAGGTAGGATATAGAGCGCACGATCTCAGAGCACGCCAGGATCACAGCACAGAGAGAGAGATAGAGAGAGAGAGAGAGATAGAGAGAGAGAAAGGTGGGTGTTTGAGGCAGAGAGTGGGGGAGAGAGAGACAAAGACAGAGAGGGAATCATGGAGTGAGAGATAGAGTGAGAAAGGGGGGAAGGAGAAAAAGATAATGAGGGAGGGAGAGTTGAGAGGGAAAGGGAGGGAGAAAGAGGGATGCTTAGGGAGGTAAATAGTGGGACAGATGAGGGGAAAGAGTAAAAGAACAGAAAAAAGGAAAAAACAAGAAAGAAGGTGAGACAGAAATATGGTGAGAGAGGGAGAAGGAGTGAGAGAGAGAGAGGGAGAGAGAAGGAGTGAGCGAATAAGTGAGGGAAAATGAGAGCGAGAATGAGCGAGAGAGGGAGAGAGACAGAGAGAGAATGAAAGAGAGAGGGAGAGAGACAGGGAGAGTGGGAGAGAGAAGAGGAGACAGGGAGAGTGGGAGAGAGAAGAGAGAGAGTCTCATCCACTGAATGACCTTGTTTAAACTTAGCAGTAAACATTCCCAGTCCCTGAGTTATGCTCTCTGAGTCAGTCAAAGAGGATTATCCCAGCAGAATGGCCTCTGCTGACAAACTCAAACTCCATTCACAAACCGTTTCAGCCGTGCGTCACTAAGCATGTGCAGGCTAACACAGTCAAACCATCTCCATCACAAACCGTTTCAGCCGTGCGTCACTAAGCATGCACAGGCTAGCACAGTCAAACCATCTCCATCACCAACCGTTTCAGCCGTGCGTTACTAAGCATGCGCAGGCTAGCACAGTCAAACCATCTCCATCACCAACCGTTTCAGCCGTGCGTCACTAAGCATGCGCAGGCTAGCACAGTCAAACCATCTCCATCACCAACCGTTTCAGCCGTGCGTCACTAAGCATGTGCAGGCTAGCACAGTCAAACCATCTCCATCACAACGCATACTTTTTTTTGGTGACTATGAATTGGCCTTATGAGTGACAGAGTCAAATCCTCAATGTTAAATCAACTCTAACAGAGTTTCACTGACTTTGATGGTTCAATAAAGGGGTAAGAAAGATCTCTGAGGGTGTCAAAACAGTGTGTCGACAGGCACACGATGATTATAGGCATGGCTCTACCACAGGGGGCGCTATTGGCCAGTGTGGCATGGGGATGCCTCTTGACTCAAACCCTCCTTTGGCACCCCGATGTACAGTTATGCATCACCCTGTGGTCATTTCTGCCACAGTCAGCACCAGCATGTTACAAAACAAACACACATATTATTTATAGATTTGGATTTACAAATGTAAATTATTTTAAACTTGTACAACACGGGTAGGGAATTGGGCTTGCAACCCAAAGGTTGCACGTTTGATTCCCAGGTAGGACACTGCCGTTATAACCTTGAGCAAGGTACTTAACTTGAATTGCTGCAGAAGCTGTATATGTGGATACTATGTAAAAATGCTGAAAGTTGTGTAAATTGCTCTGGATAAGAGTGTCTGCTAAATGCCAGTAACATAGTAAAAAGATGGATATATAACACAAGGATGAGCTACTGTAATACACACTCACTCTAGTTTAACTGAGAGCACTGAACCAATCCTTTGTTCCCACAAGGCCTGCCTTCAAACTATTACACCAATCATCTTGTAGCTATTACTCAGATGAGGATAATCTACCGCTACAGGTGAGCTATATGAGCTCACCTGAAAGATCTTATCCAGAACATCAACAGTTTTACTTTACCCGCCTACAGAAAGCGCAATTCAAAGGGACGTTAAGCAGACCGCCCTTCCCTCCCCCCGCGAGACATTACTGTAGCAGCCACCGACTGAGAAGAGAAGAGCTGATTAAGATATCGGGTTTAAAACCGCTGTCTGGCTCCACGCGGACCACCGCTGCCAGGCACCGGCAGTGACGGTGTCTGATCGGCAAACGGATCCGAACTGTGCATGAGGCGCCGTTACTTACTGGCCGTCCTCGGCAGCAGTCCCGCCGTCCTGCGGGGAGCCGGGCTGGCTGCTCGTGCTGCGGAAGGATTCTCGCGCACGGCGGCGCCGCTCTCGCTCGATCTCCTCCGCATCCTCGATGCTCCGCTGCGCCGTGATTCTGTCCCAGTCAAAAATGGAAGAAAAAGAAAAGTAAACATGCTTTAATGTTCTTATTTACACTGAATCAATGTAGCCTACAAATATTACCTTCACACTATGCTTTAGTGTAGGGCTGTAGGCTACTATAGAGTAGTTCTAATTGTCCTACAAAAATATGCATGCATAGTTCCACAATGGGACACATCTGGCGTAAAATAGAGGTCAGTAAAAACACATGCTAAAGATAAATATCATTTGTAATTGGAAACAATCAGCAATCAATCATCCAAGAAACGAAAAAAATGTAAAACAAAAACGTTGGCAAAGCACCGGATGACCAACGAGAAGATATTTCTAAACAATGACCTGGAAACGCGTCAGGATGGGAGATTCAGCCAACGGAACATCTGCTCCGCGACTCGGCGCTGCCTGCAGCGCGAGAGGCGCTCGCGCGCTCGCTTGCGACCTCCATGAGCTCTATTTGGGAGCTTTTGGAAAAACGGGGAAATGCCAGCGGTAAACACGCACACAAATTAATCTCGATTTCGCAATGACACATCGGCTGTCTTTCACAGAAACATCCATCAAATTAATTACGGAGTTATCCAAGTAAGAACGGAAAATGCCAGTCACCACGCTTCCCCACATTCAGGAAAGTACCGATATCAAACTGAGACCAAATATTTATTAAGTTACAGGACATTACAAGGACGGAGTTGGAAACCTAATTAATTAAAAAACCGCACAGCAGATTGAGTCAGATAAACGGCTTACATTTCAGAGTTTGGTTGTGTGGACACAGATGCTTGAACAATAAAGTCAACCACTAAGACCGCCAATGAAAAGTGGGCAATGGTTGTAGAAACAATGCGCTGTAGTTTTCCAGAACTTTCTTCTGGCAGTTCTATAATATTAAGTGCACCAACGAGACCACTGCTGCGGGGAGTCCACATTTAATGAGCGTGTGAGAGAAAAATAAATATTGGGGACTCATAAAACGACCCTCTAGTCTGAAAATAAAACATGCATGCTTCCTCCTTTGAGTATCATGCAATTTCTTGCGCAACTCTGCCTGTTAATTTCAGTCTCCGCAACACTCATAATGCTCAGAGAGGAACAAAAAGCAGCAAGGTTTCCTTACGTCTGTTATTCAAAATAAAAGGCAAATTGCGTCTGTGGTTTTTTAATGATTATAGACCCAAATCTGTGTCAATTCAGGAGAGGCTCCGTCGCCATTAAAATCGAATCCTCTCCAGCGGCTGGTTTTATGTCAGCTCTGAAATATGGAGAATGGCCTGAACACGACTTGGCAGTAGAGTTGACATTCTAATGCAGTTTGGACAATATAACTGCAATAACTGCACTTTTCACACCCTTTTCAAACGTATGAACAAAAAGCACAAATGCCCTGTCGAAATCCACAGCGCGAGAAACACAGACAGAACGACGCACCAGGGGGAACGGCTTCTTAACGCAAACCAAATGTCTGGCGCAGCGGAAGGGTTCGAGCTGCGCACAGGCCACTGATTGGACACAGCTCCTGATCCTGCGGGAGGTGTGTGGACTGGACACAGGGAACTGTGATCACATAGAGGTTTTCACTGCGCTCTGATTTAGCCGGTGCATTATCTAATACTTATAATGTCACATAGAAAAGTGCGATCCATCTTTTCTATGATACCACATAACTCTGGGAAACCAGGCCCCCCAGCACCTTTCTCATGCTTTACATCCATCTCCATGGAGATGTTTTTAGAGGCAGGTCTGAGAGGCCCTTCCCACACAGGTGGGATTGTCCTGCTGTCCAAACCATCATCCTGAGTGGTAAAAGGATGGAATTAGCAGGAGTTACAGTGTTCAGTTAGAGCTGCGGTGTGCAGGCAGTGTTCAGTTAGAGCTGCGGTGTGCAGGCAGTGTTCAGTTAGAGCTGCGGTGTGCAGACAGTGTTCAGTTAGAGCTGCGGTGTGCAGACAGTGTTCAGTTAGAGCTGCGGTGTGCAGGCAGTGTTCAGTTAGAGCTGCGGTGTGCAGGCAGTGTTCAGTTAGAGCTGCGGTGTGCATGCAGTGTTCAGTTAGAGCTGCGGTGTGCATGCAGTGTTCAGTTAGAGCTGCGGTGTGCAGGCAGTGTTCAGTTAGAGCTGCGGTGTGCATGCAGTGTTCAGTTAGAGCTGCAGTGTGCAGGCAGTGTTCAGTTAGAGCTGCGGTGTGCAGGCAGTGTTCAGTTAGAGCTGCGGTGTGCAGACAGTGTTCAGTTAGAGCTGCAGTGTGCAGGCAGTGTTCAGTTAGAGCTGCAATGTGCAGGCAGTGTTCAGTTAGAGCTGCGGTGTGCAGGCAGTGTTCAGTTAGAGCTGCGGTGTGCAGGCAGTGTTCAGTTAGAGCTGCGGTGTGCAGCCAGTGTTCAGTTAGAGCTGCAGTGTGCAGGCAGTGTTCAGTTAGAGCTGCGGTGTGCAGGCAGTGTTCAGTTAAAGCTGCAGTGTGCAGACAGTGTTCAGTTAGAGCTGCAGTGTGCAGACAGTGTTCAGTTAGTGCTGCGGTGTGCAGCCAGTGTTCAGGCAGACCTGTGTTCTCACACTGTTTTTTTGTAAGTCTATTTCAGCCTGCCTGCTCATCCCTGGATAAAGGAGAGAGTGAGGAGAGGAGAGGACAGAGAACTCAAACTCTGTCCTGTCTCGGCCCAGCAGATTACAGTATATACTCGTTTAGTTTGTGGGTTAGTTTGGCCCAGCAGATTACAGTATATACTCATTTAGTTTGTGGGTTAGTTTGTGGTGTGCATGTGTGCATCTCTACTGGGTCTGTAAGGAGGCCCCGGGGGCTCACACTGACTTGCAATTGCCCGCTCCAGGACCATGCTTATTTTACGATGGTTTTTTGGCTAAAATCTGTTTGCAATGGGAGAGGGGTGGTGTTGGGGGGGGGGGGTGTAGCCCATAAATACACCCACTGATCAAAGCATCACTGTCCCGTCTCCTTGCCCTGGTAAACTTTCAAGGCCATCAGCATTCCCAGCCCCCCCGACCCCCTCCTGACCCCTTCCCTCCACTGAGTCAGCCCACTGAGCCAGGATGTGTGTGAAAGAGAGGGAAGGAGGGAGAGATGGAGAGAGTGAAGAAAGGAAAGAGGGAAGAGGGGAAATGGTGAGAGGGCCGTTGAGGTCGTTCTGGCGGTCGCGTGCTCGTGTCAGCGCTGCGGCGGGTGTGTGCGCGGTTTCAGCGGGACAGAGAGAGGCCCGAACACCGCCACAGTCCCGCAGCCCGCGCAGGAAACGCCACTGTTCTATCACCCGCCAGCGCCAAGGAACCGCCGTGTCCCCGAAATACCCACAATTCCCTGCACTGTAAAAAGCTTGGTTCAATTTGCCCGCGCCAAGGAACCAGCCCAAGCACAAGCCACAAAAGTACCCACAATTCCCTGTGCCGGAAGAAGGGACATGGCAGTATGGTGCTTTAAGTTGTGTCGGGTTTGGTTATTGAGTCTGGAATGAGGATAATGTCCTGGGCTGAACGGCCCAGTCAGTCCAGGGCTTCTGCTCCAGAGAAACCCCATCTTCACTAAGGCCAATCAGAGAAAAATTATTTTCTCTTCTTCTACTCTCTCACTCTCTCGCATTCTTTCTCTTCCCAATCTCGTCTCCCACTCTCTCCCTCCATAACACCCTCCAACTCACCCCCATCTCTCTCTCCCTCTCTCCCTGTCCCTCTCCCTCTCGCTCCCTTTCTCTCGCCTGACAGTAGTAGAAGACAGACTTGCCAAAAACTCTGCTTTATGTCCGCGCTGGGGTTTGCTCTCTTGACAATTACAACAATATGTCAGCTAAACTTCCTTTAGAGCCTTGTTCAAAAGCAACAGTGCCTGGGGGAGTGTGTGTGTGGGGGGGGGGTGATGCAAAAGAGCCTCAAATCCTGGAAGTGTTCTGGGGCTATTTTACCACAAACGCAGCACAGAGCAGGTCTGATCACGCTCGCCATGGGAACGGTGCAGAGGGGGCGGACGTGGGGGGGGGGGGGGGGGGGGGGGGGGTTGAGAGTTGCAGATCCAGATGGGACAGTGTTTTGGGCTCTGGGTGAGGAAGACTAACAGGTCCCGGGTGGGCGGGGCCCAGCCTGAGTGGGGGGGGGGGGGGGGGGTGCTCCAGGGTCTGCAGATAAGCTAAGGAAGCACAGGCCACGATGCGAGAAAGGGTCAGGACCTTCGACAGCATTTTCGGGAGGATGTTTACCGCTCCTCAATGCGTTAACGGCACAATGACGTCTGTCTTTTGTTGGCCCAGAGCCTCTATTTCAGCACGGCTTTACATCGGGTGGGTTATTGGAATCTTGGAGCTACTTATTCAGCAAATATATTTTTTGTAACCCGCACTTACTGAAATATATCCAAACAAATATATATTCCTATTCAATATGGAATTCCATTGTGTTGAACCAATGTTAAACTGTGCACACTGCATGTGTACAAATTACAGTGCACATGCAGTTTTTGTGACAAATTAAACCAGCACAGCGTTTAATGTCACTTTTTTTGTGTTTTCTGATACATCTCAACCCCTCCCACAATGCACCAGGGGATGCCGACCGACCCTGCTTCTGTAGATAAGCAGGAAGTAAACAATTCCGCCAGGAAGGGTGACAGCCTCCTACAGCGTTCAGGGGTATGTTTAACACTCGTGAATGCCTTTAACACCACTGTGACGTCTGTACTTCGTAACCCCTGGACGTCCATTAGAGAAGGACCGCCAGCGAGAGGTACGTTCAAGCTAACCGTGCGCCCTCAGCCAAAAATAATATAATTTAATTGAAGAAAAACTCCTGTGGAATAATACCCAGCATTAGACACTGTGCCACAGCAAAGTGGGAGAGAGAGAGGGAGGGAGAGATAGAGGGTAGAGAGAAAGAGGATGGCAGGATGACCAGAAAGGAGGAGTATGAACCCTTCATCTTCTCTCCCTCGATCCTGACCCTACATTCAACAATCCCGCTGCTCGTTCCCCCCTGATTAACGCTGACTCATCCATCCTCCCTCCGCTGTGATTGGCTGCCTGGAACTTTGCCCGAGTATGATGTCAGACCGAGCTGTAATTCAATCAATCCACAGTAGGGTTTGCACATAACTAAGCCCAAAACGGAATGTTATATACGTGCCACCATGGGGTAGGTCATCACTGGAAATGAACAAGCAAATCTAGTGAACATAGTAAAAAAAAAAAAAAAAAGAAATGCTAATTTGGTTTTGTTCACAGTAAAAAAAACTGGGCCAACAGCTTAGCGGTGAGGCTGAACCAGGATGAACGCTTGCATTATGCATTTTGGCTGCCCCCGAAACTTCTGTACATTCTTGGCTGGTTAAATTAAGTGAATTGGTGCCAAAGGCCAAAAACTAAGTGCGGTTGTCTGTCTCTACGGAGCTATTTTCCGAACGTGTTATAGAGATTCGGGGGGTTGTTCGGTCTCTACGGAGCCATTTTCTGAACGTGCTATAGAGATTCGGGGGTTGTTTGGTCTCTACGGAGCCATTTTCTGAACGTAGAGATTCAGCGGTTGTTCAGTGGTCTCTACAGCCATCGTTCTTCATCCTGCAGTCTCTATCCGGATCCCTTTACCACTGAAGGTTAAAACTATAACGCATTTCCTTCTTTTTCCCCCATGTAAGCGAAAAGCCAAATGAGGTCTGTGTCACAGACTGTGCGGGAAGGGAGGGGGGAGGGTTCTCAGTTGGATGAGGTCATAACCATGAAGCAAGTCCAAGCAATAAAAGAACCAGACCCAAGAGTCATTTTTGATGATGCTCTCCAAGGACGTCATGCAGTCACAGTCTGTTGTCGCCACGTTGTGCATCCGACTCGCACGGCACCCCAAAAACCATGACAAAAAGGGGGTTTCCGTGAGCGTGTACAAAGCTTACGAATAATCACAGCCTGACAGGCCATCTGGGGGGAGCGCTGAGGGATCTGTTCATTTGATTATTAGTGAAAGGGGGTCACTGTAGGGCCCATTACTGAAACGTTGTGTTTATAGACCCCCCATCCTAAATCCACTGAGTATTCAGCAGCCTAATAAAAACACCCCGTCGGGAGATGTAGATTCCCCATTGGGGTTGGCGCAATACTGAGGTTGGCGCATTACTGCGGTTGGCGCAATACTGAGGTTGGCGCATTACTACGGTTGGCGCAATACTGAGGTTGGCGCATTACTGCGGTTGGCGCAATACTGAGGTTGGCGCATTACTGCGGTTGGCGCATTACTGAGATTGGGGCATTATTGAGGTTGGGGCATTATTGAGGTTGGGGCATTATTGAGGTTGGGGCATTACTGAGGTTGGGGCATTATTGAGGTTGGGGCATTACTACCCCACTTTAAAAAGAGCTTTAAACCCCCCACCCCTGAGCAGGGCAGTGCTCCCAGTGTCTTGCCCACCCTCGCGCTGGGGCTGGTCTATAGGGGCCAAATGCTGTTTTTGTATTTCTTTGCGCTCACGGTCGGTTCAGCCCTGAAGGTGCCAAAACACCAGGGGGGATGCTCCCCAGGGACGGCCCTCTCACCCCTCCCCTCCCTCCTCCCCCTCTCCCCATTCCTCAGCCTCTTATCAGCCTGGGGCTGTGTTGACACAGGGCAGGAGGAGGTCACACCTGAATGCCTGGGCTCTGACATCACAGCACTGAAGGATCATGGGTAAACAGTCTTATTCAGAACCGAGTCTATTTAACCTGATCCCACCCCCCCTCACCCCAAAACCCCTAACCCCTAAC
>CM056388.1:2801362-3006362 GCA_029718625.1 Synaphobranchus kaupii | reverse complement strand
GTTACAGGGCTCATACGCGAGCACACACTCTAAAGTATGCAGTTACAGGGTTCATACGCGAGCACACACTCTAAAGTATGCAGTTACAGGGTTCATACGCGAGCACACACTCTAAAGTATGCAGTTACAGGGTTCATACGCGAGCACACACTCTAAAGTATGCTGTTAAATGGTTCATACGCGAGCACACACTCTAAAGTAAAAGACCTCCTCACACACTGTTTACGTTCAGCTCATCGCCCTTCTGCCAAATCCCAGACCTCACCTGGGTCAAACGCTTTATTTTTAAACACTTTAACCCCTTTAGACATTCCTACAGATTACTGACAATTTTAAAATAAACACAAAAAATAGTTTTCGTCCAATACTGATAAGAAGTCGTCTTTCATAGGATAGGATAGTTTTGGTTTTGAAAATTATTGTTCAGGAATTTGCAGGAGCATTTAAAAAAGTTATGAGCATTGAAAGAATGAAAGAATTCCAGGTGTGTATTTGACACAGGTGTGGCCCACATGCCCCAGCCGGGGTGGGGTGGGGGGGGGGGGGGGGGGTGGGGGGCTGGATGTGTTTGATTTACTTCCTGTGATAAGGAGGTCGTCTGCTCCTGATCCAGATCTCAGGCTAACATTCAGACGGTCGGATCAAATTGAGGTTCTGTTATTTATTTTATACACAGCAAGTGCTTATTAATATTTCAAAATACTTCAAAGTTCATCTTCAGTTCTGAACAACAATCTGTAAACCAGTCCTGGATTCCTGCACAAAAAGCTATACTTTAACCCTCATTTTATATTGACAGTTTATGGCGCCTTTTATGTTCGGGGTCAAATTGGGGTCAAAAAAGTTCAAACTAGCACAAAAGTATTGTAATTGAAACATTTTGATACTTTCTGTTTCACCTTTTGCATGTCTCCCAATTGACTACCCTTTTCTCCCTAAATATTAAAAAACATATAATCTTTCAGAGGTAAGTGAAAGATTGTAAAGTTTAAAACCTGCATGGAAAAGTGCCAAAGATAAAAAACAAAAAAAGTTATATATTTCTTACATTTTATATGGCTACGCACAAATGACCCCACACAACACCCTGGTATACAGAGCTGGTACAGGACTTTTGAAAACATAACATCATGTTTATTGCATGTTTACTATTTAATCCCAACCAATTTGGAAAAGTCATGTGTGAACATGAAAAAATGAAGTTAGCTGTTTTTTAAGAGACATCAAACACTACTGCATCTGGTCAAATTGACCCCAAACGTAATATAAGAGTTAAACGGAGAACCGTTGAGACCTGAACATCATCCACCAACTCTCATTATTATTATTATTATTATTATTATTATTATTATTTATTATTATTATTATTATTATTATTATATATTAATAATAATGATAAATGTATGGGTCTGCAGGATCTTTTTCTAATTTTACTGAAAGCATTTGAAACACGTGTGACCCAGGTGTGAACAGGACACTTCTTAATTCGCCACTGAATTCAGACTGTAGTGATTAACCCAGCCGTGAGCACGCTGGACTGCAGACTGTAGTGATTAACCCAGCCGTGAGCACGCTGGACTGCAGACTGTAGTGATTAACCCAGCCGTGAGCACGCTGGACTGCAGACTGCAGTGATTAACCCAGCCGTGAGCACGCTGGACTGCAGACTGTAGTGATTAACCCAGCCGTGAGCACGCTGGACTGCAGACTGCAGTGATTAACTCCAGACGCCCAGAGCCTGTGCACCTTTAGACCAAATGTGAACTCAAAACACTTGATAAACCACTTGATTTATTTGTTGATAAATCAACTGTAATTGCACATGGCTCTCTGTTTAACAAAGGAACTCATTAATTTATCTTTCGCAGGCGGTTTTCCACACAGACAATTCCAGAGCCGGACCCAAGAGACACTGCGCACAGCTGTGTGTGTCGTAAGATTGAACAAACTCATTTATCTAAACAACGGCTCTGCACTTGTGTGTGTGTGTGTGTGTGTGTGTGTCTCTCTCTGGGAGAGAGAGAGAGAGAAAGAGAGTGAGAGAGAGCGGCCCGTGTCGCCCCGACCACAGGTCAGCAGGTCTAATCCCCTGTGGCTTAATCAAGATGTTCCTTCTCTCCAGTTTCAGAACCTCGCAAGGAAACAATAAGCACCCCTCGAGCCAAGAGGCAACCCCCCACCACCCCCCAATTTATCACACCAACACTCCCCCCCCCTCCCCTCCCCCAACCATCACTATATATTTTTTGTATTTATACATCATTTAAGCAGGACGTCCCATTGAGAAAGAAAGAAGAAAAAAGAGAAAAAAATCTCCAGCTAAGATCTCAAGCCACAGGATAAAAACGTTTGTACAAAAGTTTCCAGTGAAAAACTAATCATGTAACTTCACAGTACCGCATGAGAACACGCAAGGGAACGTGGGGGAACACGGGGGAACACAGGGGAACATGCCTATGGAATGGAACTAGGGCAGGCTCAGGTACCAGCTGTGGTAGCCATTGCTAAACGCACTTTATCTGATCTGCCACAAAGGTTACAGGTTCGATTCCCAGGTAGGACACCTACCAGGTAGGTTGTTGTACCGTTGAGCAAAGTACAAACCTGAATTGCTTCAGTATACGTATATATATTTTAAAAAATGGATACTAAGTAAAAGAAATAATAAAAAAGAAATGCTAAGTCACCCTGTGTGCATCCGGTAAATGGCAGTAATATAGTGTAATGTTTCATATCTGCTAAGCAAGTAAATTAATACATCTGTTAAAAAGAAACCAGAGCTTTGTACAGTGAGCGAGGAGCGCTTACCTATTAACCCTGATTCTGTAATCATGGGTCATTTCTGATGCAGGAATCACAGAAAGTGGGGTGATTCCTGTCTCTAGCCCACATCACAGTAATCCCCCAAAGCCCCAATAATCAGACCCCCAGGCCGTCATCAGGTATAACCCAAAACTCGCACCAGCTAACAGCTGGCATCCATGTCCCACATCGCTGTTCTTAACTACTCTCTAAAACGATCATCCTGGCATCACCCCAAGCAAGCCTCAACTTCGCAGAGAAGGACCAGTCCTATGCAGAGCGTTTTCTCAGAGAAGGACCAGTCCTATGCAGAGCGTTTTCTCAGAGAAGGACCAGTCCTATGCAGAGCGTTTTCTCAGAGAAGGACCAGTCCTATGCAGAGCGTTTTCTCAGACCTTATAAAAGAAAAGCGGCAGCTTGCAATAGGAGAGTCACAGCGTTCACGTCGGTGTGAGTACAAAAAGCTCCATTATGCCATTTTCCAGCAGAATACTGGGATGTCTCACCCACAGCCCGTGCCGCGCAGCTCGACCGCGATATCTGTGCCCCCCGACAGGTATTTACCTGAGGAGCCCCCTTACCGGTCGTCTTGGAAACAAAAAGCTCGAGTCTAGTTTCACACAAAGTCAACACACACACACACACACTCGCACACAGAGGCACACACACACACACTCACACACAGAGACACACACACAGACACACACACATACATATACACACACACACTCAGACACAGAGACACACACACACACACTCAGACACACAGAGACACACACACACACACACACACACACACACACACAGAGATAAACCTAAAAACAGCTGGAAATTCAACCCCTGCTTCACACGAGGGAAAGGTCCCAATTCTGCCCCACTCACCTCAGAAGGTTCTGCAAGCCTTCCTTGCTGGAGTTTCTTCTCACAATGGCACTTGACATGTTTTTGTCGTTTTTCTTATCGTTGTTGGTGTTGTTATTTTGACTCCCTGTTTATTAGAATAAAAAATAAAAGAAGAAACAAACGTGTTTGTGTCTGTCACAAAGTCGAGAGATTCTCTCCCAAAATAAAGATTCCTTTCTCTCCCCCACGGTGCCAGTGAGTGGTGTGATGTTACCAAGACGGATCTGAGTCTTTGTATGATCCTCTCCCTCCCTCCCTCCCTCCCTCCCTCTCTCCCTCTCTCTCCCCCTCTCCCTCTCTCTCCCCCTCTCCCTCCCTCCCCCCCCCCCGCATGTGTTTCTCATTGAGCGCACTCTCAAACTCTCAAACTCCTGCACTGCATATCCGCCCCCTCCCACTCCTGATCGCACACAGAGCCACAGGGTCATGTGACTTTCCCTGGGGGAAAACGTAAGATGATACCCCTCCACTACTACCATGGCTACTCCCCCTTCCCCTTCACTCACACCCTAACCACTCCCCCTTCCCCTTCAATCACACCCTAACCACTCCCCCTTCCCCTTCACTCACACCCTAACCACTCCCCCTTCCCCTATCACTCATGTCTTAACCACTCCCCTTCCCCTTCACTCACACCCTAACCACTCCCCCTTCCCCTATCACTCATGTCTTAACCACTCCCCTTCCCCTTCACTCACACCCTAACCACTCCCCCTTCCCCTATCACTCATGTCTTAACCACTCCCCCTTCCCCTTCACTCACACCCTAACCACTCCCCCTTCCCCTATCACTCATGTCTTAACCACTCCCCCTTCACCTTCACGCACACCCTAACCACTCCCCCTTCCCCTATCACTCATGTCTTAACCACTCCCCCTTCCCCTTCACTCACACCCTAACCACTCCCCCTTCCCCTTCAATCAAACCCTAACCACTCCCCCTTCCCCCATCACTCATGTCTTAACCACTCCCCCTTCCCCTTCAATCACACCCTAACCACTCCCCCTTCCCCTTCACTCACACCCTAACCACTCCCCCTTCCCCTTCACTCACACCCTAACCACTCCCCCTTCCCCTATCACTCATGGCTTAACCACTCCCCCTTCCCCTTCAATCACACCCTAACCACTCCCCCTTCCCCTATCACTCATGTCTTAACCACTCCCCCTTCACCTTCAATCACACCCTAACCACTCCCCCTTCCCCTTCACTCACACCCTAACCACTCCCCCTTCCCCTTCAATCACACCCTAACCACTCCCCCTTCCCCTATCACTCATGTCTTAACCACTCCCCTTCCCCTTCACTCACACCCTAACGACTCCCCCTTCCCCTATCACTCATGTCTTAACCACTCCCCCTTCCCCTTCACTCACACCCTAACCACTCCCCCTTCCCCTATCACTCATGGCTTAACCACTCCCCCTTCCCCTTCAATCACACCCTAACCACTCCCCCTTCCCCTATCACTCATGTCTTAACCACTCCCCTTCCCCTTCAATCACACACTAACCACTCCCCCTTCCCCTATCACTCATGTCTTAACCACTCCCCCTTCACCTTCACTCACACCCTAACCACTCCCCCTTCCCCTATCACTCATGTCTTAACCACTCCCCCTTCCCCTTCACTCACACCCTAACCACTCCCCCTCCCTCTTTCACTCACACACACACACACACTCCCCCCCCCCCCCCTTCCACACACACACACACACACACACACACACACTCTCACGTAACAAAAGCAGGGATTAGCAGAAACAATGGGAAGCCGTGTGTTTAGCCGTGAGCTCAGAGAGGCGCAGGACCCAATGTGTCATATAACCCACTCTCTTCTCTTCCTCTCCTCTCTTCCTCTTCCTCTCAGAACTAGCCCACTTCCCCACAGCTTCCTGCCCGGAGCCACCTCTTTTCCCCACTCAATCAGTCCCATTAATTACTGATATTGGTTTAATTAATTTATTACTCAATGTTTGTTGTTCTCCTTTTTTTTTCTCAAGAATTTCAGTTGAACAATATGCTAACTTTGAATATAAGATTTTTTTTGGATCTAGGACACAATCTCCTGCATAATTCAAAGAACCCTGAGTGAGGGTGGTTTAAAAATGAACAAAAACTACTGAGTAAAAACTACAACACCCAGAAGATAAGACTACGACACTATTCATAAAAAAAGACCACAAAAAGCATTAATTTCATTTCACTGCCAGTCACTAGTTACTCTATGCAAGTGCATGTAAATGGATTCAGTGTAAACCAGGCCCATCAAAACATTGTCAGATTTTACTTATTGCTTTAAAAGTGGGGTGCACTGAATGTTGGGGGTAATGGCTAATGCTGAGAGACATTGTAAAAAGCAGCGAATGTTTGAAATAACCCCAAAGAAACAGGCGACCGTAACCACAGTGAAACACCAGAGTCCGGTCCCTCTAAAAATGAGTCTCACCCTTAACCCCCTGAGATTTCAGCCGTTCTGCTTTTTTCAGGCAACGGGCTCTAAAGCAAACAGAAAATAAGTAAAAAATGCTACGTTGACATTGTGGTTCGATTCATGTTAAGCTGTCCATGACCATGTGGGGTTTGATTAATGTTGACCTGACCGTGTGGGGTTTAATTAATGTTAACATGGCCACATGGGGTTTGATTAATGTTAACCTGACCGTGTGGGGTTTGATTAATGTCAACCTGACCATGTGTGGGGTTTGATTAATGTTAACATGACCACGTGGGTTTTGAGTAATGTTAACCTGACCATGTGGGGTTGTGGAGGGCGGTAATGGAAGTGTTTTGGTTGTAATTTTTTCAGCCTACAGTGTGGCTGGAAACCACAGAGAATCCCCCCCAAAAACACGCCTCACGGTCCCACAACTCACCACAAAACTGTTACCATGGCGAAATGACAAAACATTCGCTCTTGCTGATGAGGGCCAACTCTTCCGTAATTACATGTGGGACTATTGTTGAACAAAGAGAGCACTCAGATGCACTCCCTCCATCAGTGACCCCGCCCCCGCTTTGCCAGGCCCCCCCCCCCCCACACTCCCCACCCAAAGCAAGAGCAGCAAACATGCATAGCAACTCCAGACGAATGACTTTAAGGTCACCCCCATTATCAGAGAGCGTTAGCGGGCGAACGCAAAGCCCTGGGTGTGATGCAGAAGCAGCGGAGGTGGCAAGACCTCCTGCAGTCACTGGCTGGCTGTGGCGGCCATTTCACACGCACTGCCGCTCAACATTTTAAAGGATTCTCTGTATCCAGCACCCAGCCCGGAAAAGGACAATCAGAGGTCAGACGTACGTTATGTCCTGTACTACAGAAAGGCCTTTGGGGTGCTCGGTTGCCAGTAACATACAGGAATTCCCCTACACATTCCCGGCTGAGAGTTGAGGGAAAAAGGGGGGATAATTTCTGTTACAGTTGACACTGTCCCCATCCTTCACAGTGGGACCTGCGTATTCCAGTTTTTATGCAATAAATCCAGTGGCTGGTTTTTTTTTTTTTTCCACGCTTCGAAAATTTTCAAATGATTTATTCATGTATATTTTGGACCACGGGAGGGAGAAATTGGCGATTATCCAATTACGCAACAATCTCAGTTTACATGCCGACAGTTAACTTTTTGCATTTTAGATTTATTTAGCATTTCAGCGAGTGTGACTGCCTGTTTTTTTTTCTCCCCTACTACCGTACGACAGCGGTAGATTGAGCCTGAGGAGACGACCCGCGCGTCAGCACTGTGGGAAAGTTCCCGGCCCAGGTGCACTTACGATTTTGCTCTGGCAACCCTTTCCCACAATCCCATTCACACGTCTCTCACCTTATCTCCTGGAAACTCTTCCTCTGCCTTGTTACTTTGTGCCCGCTGGAAGAGAGAGAGAGAGAGAGAGAGAGAGAGTGAAGTCATTAATTAAAGGAAGAGAGAGAGGCACTGAGAGCCTCTGTGTCAGTCTGTGCTCTGATATATACGGCCATTGTGCATTCTCCTGATATTTAATCCTGAACGTGGCTGCCTGCCCAGCACCAGCAATTATCAGCAGGAGAGGGTGGAGACTAGTCATTAGACATGGCTTTGTGTGTGATTTAGTCTGTGGGAAAAGTAATTCATCACCCCCCCATTCCCCAACACGCATGAACAAAATAAGGTATGTTGTTTGAGAGGGGAAGGGAGGGATTACATTACTAAAGAGGTGTGAGGTTATTATGCGTCATATGGCCATAGAAAGTTTACCTTGTATTGCATTATGGCCTAAAATAAAGATACATTAAATCACATTTTTGCCTACTAGTTTATTGATTGACACCTTTATTTACACGTGGTACCCTACAATATCCAAGTGGATAAAAAAAATTTTCTCAAAACTCGAATGAACCCGTTTAAAGCCAAGATCACCAGAGATGGGGAGGGTCTATGAGATCACTGAAAAGATGGAGGTTTGCCGGAAACAGATTATTTGTTGAAAATATGCTTCATTCTTGCGTTTGACCACAGAATTTGCCACCATGCTTGGTAGACTGTCATATGCTGCGTTCACTTCGTATGGGAGAGATAGTAGGCCATTTCTGCACTGGTGACGTCAAGTGGGATAAATTGGAAGTACAAAAACATTTTTAGTTTACAAGTAGTATTTATGACTTGAAAGCTGACGTGAACGGTATTTCCAAGATGAACGCAGCATTACAGCCTTACAGCAGGGGTCTCAAACTCCAGTCCAGGAGGGGGCGCTGTCTCTGCTGGTTTAACTCCAGTCCTGGAGGGCCGCGGTCTCTGCTGGTTTTTGTGATTTCTTTTCAATCAGCAGCCAATATTGGCCTTGGAAACAAGGTGTGCAGACTCTTTAGCCAATCAGCGACTTAAATTAAGCACTTTAGTACAGGAACACATCAAAAACCAGCAGACACAAGTGGCCCTCCAGGATTTGAGTTGGAGATCCCTGCCTTGCAGTCTTTCTTCAGTATCAATTAGACACCTGTATTAACTAGGGGAGAGGAGCCATTCTACATGAAACAACTGCTTGTGAAGTCCATCCCTCCATTGTGGGAAAAACGGCTCCCCCAATCTGGCTAATTGTGCAATGAGGTAATTACACTACCTAATTACACAGCTAATTACATAGCGGCTAGATACTACCAAGATGACACACATTGCGATTCACGGCTCTAATTAGGTACTTGGGAGAACGAGGAACATACTCAGACATTGATATACCTAAGGATTGGGTTTATATAAAGCAGTGGTCCCCAACCCTGTTCCTGGAGATCTATCGTCTTGTAGGTTTTCATTTCAACCAGAATTTGGCACACATAATTCTACAAATTAGCAGGTCAATGAGAGGTCTAGATGTTAAATGGGGTGTGCTTTGTTATTGGTTGGGGACCACTGATATAATGTATTTATTGTTAATTTTTTATAATTAATTTGTTTACATACATACTATATTGGTTTCTTGCACATAGAAGTTTCCTTGTAAGGGTGGTGGTTATAATGGTTAGACATACAGGTTAAAAGGTGACACGTTCTTTGGAGGGATACTGAGGTAATGAAGTTGAGGTAATGAACCAGATAATATTTTTAAATAATATTAAAAAACACCCGCTGTGTAAGTGAGTTAAACAAGCTATGTGCTTTACTCCAGAACTCAATAATGCAACGCACATATAAAAAGTTTGAAATTAAATCTCTTTCCAAAGTTCTAGACACATCACTGGATCCATGATGAAAAACATAGCCTGTTTCAAACACCTCACAACACACAAATAAGTAGCAGGAAACTGGAACCATCATTCAATTAACATGATCCGATAAATCAAACACCACAAATACGAATCACATGCAAGAATTTCCAAAAACTCTCCCTGCCTGTGGCGTCGAATAAATTAATTTGAGAATTGTGTGCACATTTATGTTATTCATAGACCAGTAGGTCCACATTCTCTAAACATATGTTTTAAATATACAGTACATGCTGTTGGTAAGTACAGGTTTTTCTCATTTCAGATTTGAAACATAACTCGCACAAAGCACACATCATCTACGACAGCACGGTACCTGCTACACAATTGCCCCATTGCATTACATTCACTTGGAAGACACTTTTATCCAAAGCAACATACAATAAGTGCAAACAACAACAACTACAAACAAGTCCGATAAGGTACAGTTCTATCATAATGTAACGGCTATCCATAGACATGAACATTGAGTCTAGTTCACATTGTATTGCAATTAAAATCTTCTATATGCTCTCTTTTTCTATTTTAAAAAAAGGTTTTTAATTGTCTGTCAGATGAAGTGCTAGCCATTGTAAACTGCCCCTTACAAACTGGAAACTTCCCAACTGCATTAGAGACTGCCTTACTCAAATCTCTCTTAAAGAAACATAACTTGGATCCCTCAGTTCTCAGCAACTTTAGACCTATTTCAAATCTACCTAAGTAAAATTCTTGAAAAGGTGGTTTTCAAACAACTAAATGACTTTCTGTGCAATAATACTATCCTAGAAAAAATTCAGTCAGGTTTCTGTGCAAACCACAGCACAGAGACTGCTTTAGTTAAGGTGGTAAATGATCTCAGAGCACAGACTGTAATAATGTCTCTGTCCTAGTCTTATAAGGTACTTAAATGGTTTCAAACTTATTTGACAGGTAAACATTTTTTTGTTAGTTTAGGAGATTATGCCTCGGAGAAAGCAGACATTTCATGTGGAGTACCACTAGGCTCAGTCCTGGGCCCTTTGCTCTTCACTTTATACATGCTCCCTCTTGGCAGAATCATCAGAAGACATGGTATTAATTTCCACAGGTATGCTGATATACAACTTTATATCTCTGTATCAGCTGAGGATGTAAGCTCAATCAATTCTCTAAATCAGTGGACCCCAAACCTGTTCCTGGAGATCTACCGTCCTGTAGGTTTTCATTTCAATCTTAATTTGGCACACCTGATTTTACTAATTATCAGCTCATCGAGATCTCAAATTGTTGAATGAGATGTGCTTTGTTAGGGTTGGAGTGAAAGCCTACAGGACGGTAGATCTCTAGCTGTAGAATGAGATGTGCTTTGTTAGGGTTGGAGTGAAAGCCTACAGGACGGTAGATCTCTAGCTGTTGAATGAGATGTACTTTGTTAGGGTTGGAGTGAAAGCCTACAGGACGGTAGATCTCCAGGAACAGGGTTGGGGACCACTGCTCTAGACAGATGTGTGAATGAAATAAAACTATGGATGGCACAAAACTTTCTCCAACTAAAACAAGAAAAGTCAGTCATTGGAGCAAAAGATCTGAAAAGCAAAAAATCTAGAGCCACTATTTGTAAACATTAAAACTAAAGTACAGAACCTAGGTGTTAGTCACACCCTCATATTAGGAATGTGGCTAAAGCTGCTTTTAATAATTTTAGAAACATTTCCAAAGTACGGGCATTTCTCACACAGGCAGATAAAGAAAGACTAGTACTTGCTTTTATTATGTGTAGACTACTGTAATGCTCTCTTTTGTGTCCTTCCTAAAGGAAATCATAGACCAGCTTCAACTTGTTCAGAACGCAGCAGCATAAGTATTAACCAGAACCAATAAGTGAGCACACGTTACACCAGTACTCAAGTCAATGCACTGGTTGCCGGTGAATTTTATAATTGATTTTAAGATTCTTTTACTTGCTTTTAAATCACTTATTGGCTTAGCACCAGAATACATAACTGACCTTCTAGTAAGATATCAGCCCCAACGTTCTCTCAGATCTGCGGATGCTGGTTTTCTTTTTGTCTGCAAAGTTTGTTGCAAAAGAAGTGGGGAAGCTAATGCACATAGATTATGTAATTCCCTACGCAAGCAGATCAGATAGGCGCCATCTATTGACGATTATAAAAAAGAAACTAAAAATTAATCTCTTTATGCAACTTGTGTTGTTTGTTTTTATTATTTTATTTATTCAATAAATATTTATTTAATTTTACTTAATTCAACGTACACCTCTGTTTTATATGTTCCTGTTTTATTTTAAAAATTTTATTTAAAGTTCCATTGTTTTATTATTTTAAACTGGTGTTTCATTTGATATATTTGTTGCCTGATTATTTTATAATCCATAATTGTTTTTATTATCATATCAAAATTACCTCTATTATTGTTTTTTATGGTTTTTCATGAGTTGTCTCAGCATGCACTTTGGGCTGCAAAACATTGTATGAAAGCTGCTGTATCAATAAAGTTTATTATTATTATTATTACATAATCAGCTATATGGCGAAGTCCTAAGGCTAAATCAGAAAGACAAGAAACTACAACATGACAATCAAGACACTAGTGTTACTTATGTTAAAGAAATAAGGTACAGGAAACAAGAAACAAGTGCTACATGGAAGTAGTACTTTCCCCATTCAAAGCACTGGGTGATTCTGAAGGGTCATGTTCCATTAAAACAGTGGTGCACAAGCAGATGGCTTTTTCTGGATTCCTTAATAACTTAATTAGTCCAGAAATTCACTTGGTTTCATGTTTACAATAGAATCATGATGTGCTTGTGGTTCCTTAGCTGAATGATATTTTATTGTTGTCTAATTTTATACATGGTTCCCAAACCTTATTTACCCACAATCTACAATTACATTTTATACTTTTACTAAAGATATCCAAATTGTAAAAAAATGTAATCACAATTTTTGAAAAAGAAATTGAATCACAACATCACAATTTTACATCAGAACAACCGCATGTGCACTGCTTAGTGCTGTGAATATTAGTACCGTGTAATTTCACAGATGTTTTTTGGAAACTCTCTGTTATATACAGATGATTATTTTCACATCTGTCTCACAACTTTCCTGATGTCTCGTGACTTGCCTGTGGAGGGCTGCAGGTGAGTGAGAGACAGGCCGTCTGCTCCATCGGGGGTCCGAAATACTGAGTCCACCTGAAACTGGAGACGGCGTGAATGAGGCTCCACCCAGCAGACCTCACAGCCACATCTGTATGGATTATTTCATATTTCTGCTGCGTGGTTTCTTTTATGCAACCTATGCAATTATCTCTGTGGGGTTGGATTTAAAGAATGTGTTTAAGGAAGTAAAAAAGCGTCAACCAGCCCACCCCCCCCCCCCCCCCGTCTGTACTGGGGAGTGTCTATGTCACCAGGTCTCAGGATTTAGGGTTTGATCTTTGACCCCACAGTTTTAGCAGTCACGCTACATCACTTTAAAATCTCTGCATGGTCAGTAAATTCTGCCCCCATTTCCCAGATGAGCAATATTTGCTCGAACCTGCCGCCTCTTCAGACATGAGGAAAGGGTCAGAAACTTCCCACAGGTGTAACTTTGACCGATGGATTCTGTGCTTTAAGTCATTGAGCGTGTCTTTCTGTAACGTGATTGATTGTCCTCTGAGATTTATTTATCCGGCTTTTACAGTTTTATTACTTTTTGCAAGCAGACGCTCGTTCGTGATGCGAGTACAACTGCAAACGGCTTTGAGAAAAGGTGGTGCACGGATGTTCTAAATTTGGAATTTCCACGGTTCCATAAACAAATGTGACGTGGATTTTATGGCTTTCCCATCACTAGAGAAAAGAAAGACGTGACTGTCTTCACATGAAGGTTTGAATGTTATAATCAGTGGCTGACCAGAAACAGAAGAGATGAGTGAGTACAGTCACAGACGATCTGGTTTTTACAGCACGACGCAGGATCAAAACTGCACACGACATCGCTAAAGCCAAGCATAGGTGGACACAGTACCAGGCACACGCGCACACACACGCACGCACTCACTCACGCACGCGCGCACACACACACACACACACACACACACACGACCATGCACACACGCGTACACACACGCGTGTACACACTCACACACACACCTTCCATTAGAGTCAGATGAGTCTGCAGCTGGCACTGTTCCACACGGCTTGCCCTCTTCTGCAGCACCGCACACTCTATACCACAGTCTCCAGCCCTCAGTATTCAGTACAGCTGCAGAGCAATGCATCAGAGTCAGAGACACATGTATTACACAGCGAAGCACAACCATCACAGTGCTCTGTTCTCCTGTACTCTCATTCACAGCTGTACAACTCTTCCTGCACTCGGTTCTCCTGTACTCTCATTCACAGCTGTGCAACTCTTCCTGCACTCGGTTCTCCTGTACTCTCATTCACAGCTGTGCAACTCTTCTAGCACTCTGTTCTCCTGTACTCTCATTCACAGCTGTGCAACTCTTCCTGCACTCTGTTCTCCTGTACTCTCATTCACAGCTGTGCAACTCTTCTAGCACTCGGTTCTCCTGTACTCTCATTCACAGCTGTGCAACTCTTCTAGCACCCTGTTCTCCTGTACTCTCATTCACAGCTGTGCAACTCTTCCAGCACTCTGTTCTCCTGTACTCTCATTCACAGCTGTGCAACTCTTCCTGCACTCTGTTCTCCTGTACTCTCATTCACAGCTGTGCAACTCTTCCAGCACTCTGTTCTCCTGTACTCTCATTCACAGCTGTGCAACTCTTCCTGCACTCTGTTCTCCTGTACTCTCATTCACAGCTGTGCAACTCTTCCAGTACTCTGTTCTCCTGTACTCTCATTCACAGCTGTGCAACTCTTCCTGCACTCTGTTCTCCTGTACTCTCATCTGTGCCTTTCATCTTTTATTACATTCAGCATTCTGAATAGTCTATAGACTTCCATTCATTTTGAAATTAGGTCTCAAGGAGCCTTTTTCACTGACTGTCAGATCTGCAGAATGGCGCGATCGTCATTTCTTGAGGTAAAAAAATTTAAGAATAACACTCATTTTAAGAGCAGTTTACATCACATGAATGATGGTAAAGAACTGTAATGTTGCTGAATAGTTTGTGAGCTTCCTGGGGGAGACAGAAGTCCATAGGTGTTCCCTTTTTATCTGGAGAGAGAGTGTTTGGTTGAACTTGCCAAGGAATGCACAGCCATCCATCTTTGACATGTCAGAAATCCCCCCTCAAATATCCTGTGTCTGTGTGCACATCTCTGGAATAGTGATAAAACTGTATATTCAGTGTAAATGTACCTTGGACACACACACACACACACACTTACCATACACACACACACACACACACACACTCTCTCTCACGCACATACACACACACACACACACACACACACACACACACAGACAAACACACCCCACACACACACACACACACACACACTCTCTCTCTCTCTCTCTCACGCAAACACACACACACACACACACAGACAAACACACCACACACACACACACACACACACACACACACTCTCTCTCTCACGCAAACACACACACACACAGACAAATACACCATGCACACAGACTCTCGCACACGCACGCACGCACGCACGCACACACACACACAATGAGAAGCGCTGCTCTTCCCTGTCACAGTCTTAGCATACAGTACCCAGATGGATGAGATCCAGGCAGAACCACACAGGTTCTGTTCCACAATGTTTTATAAAGGCCAGCCTGCCTCCCTACAGTTAACCTGCACTCATGGAACACAACTGCAGGCTTTAAGTGGGGGTTTGAATGAAGGTAAAGATATACATTTATTTCCTGAAAGGCCCATTCAAACTGCAACCTTATTTAATCAGTGTGCAAACGGAGCTCTTGTTTTTGCTAAATTCATTCAATTATGTAATTACCCCCAGCGACCTGGGTCCCCAACGCAGAGAGAAGTTGAGTTTTAACGGGAGATACGTAGCCCCTCTCTGCTGAGCAGCCGTCTGGCCAACAGCCCCACACACATGCTTTTACCCTGGGGGCTTTCACCCACCCCTTCCCATCCGTTATTTCAGCTGCTTTTGTTCCCTGACGATCGTGCGTCTGTCTCCACCACCACTGGGTCACGGCCGCTTTAGTCTCAGATCAGCAGGTTTGGCGATGTCGGGTGAGGACTCCATTACCCATCATGCCCGCAGTTATACCTCTCATCTGAAACTGCCTCAGTGATATCATATAGATGTGCCCCAATACATCATTATCATCTATGTCATTTTCATCGTCATCATCATCATTTATTTGCACTCTTTGAGCGAGTACAGTCGTGCAGGGACATTTGTGCGTTAGTGGAACTGTTCATGTTGTCCGTCTTATCATCCATCACCATCATCAACTGCTTGTGCAGTGATTTTATGAGTCAGACAGCCAGGATTTAGACTTAAAATCTTATTTCTGTTATTTCTTTTGCTAAATAAGACAAAAAGATTGCCAATGGGGTGAGAAGTTCACTTGTCAAGCAAAAAGTAATTTAAAACAAGACAATTAAGTCTCATTACAGACTAAAACACTTGTTAAGACAGACATTTTTGCAGTGTTTGTAAAGTGCAGTTCGTAAGTATTTGGACAATGACACAAAGTCTGCACTTTAGCCTCATAGTCACTGTTCCATTTCAAGTCCAATGTTCTGGAGTACAGAGCCGAAACAACCAAAATTGTGTCACTGTCCAAATACTTACGGACTGCACTGCATGTCTCAGGACTGCACATGGTAATGTAAAGAAGCCCCTTCCCCAATCTGCACACCCTCCTGAGGCTGTGTGTTTGGGACCTGAGCCTTCATAACAGGGGCATAACAAGGCCTCCAAAAGCCCCAGTTATGCTAGATATATAAATAAATTTGACGTTTATTTACACAGTCATATCTCCCCTACTGCTCCCACATATAACAGGATAAACCACTGGCCACCATGGTGTAGAGGGTATGTTAGAGTGAATCACAGGGTGAAGCTCATTGGTGGAGAGGGTATGTTAGAGTGAATCACAGGCTGAAGCTCATTGGTGTAGAGGGTATGTTAGAGTGAATCACAGGCTGAAGCTCATTGGTGGAGAGGGTATGTAAGAGTGAATCACAGGCTGAAGCTCATTGGTGGAGAGGGTATGTTAGAGTGAATCACAGGCTGAAGCTCATTGGTGTAGAGGGTGTGAAAGAGTGAATCACAGGCTGAAGCTCATTGGTGTAGAGGGTATGTTAGAGTGAATCACAGGCTGAAGCTCATTGGTGTAGAGGGTAAGTTAGAGTGAATCACAGGCTGAAGCTCATTGGTGTAGAGGGTATGTTAGAGTGAATCATAGGCTGAAGGTCATTGGTGTAGAGGGTATGTTAGAGTGAATCATAGGCTGAAGGTCATTGGTGTAGAGGGTAAGTTAGAGTGAATCACAGGGTGAAGCTCATTGGTGTAGAGGGTATGTTAGAGTGAATCATAGGCTGAAGGTCATTGGTGTAGAGGGTATGTTAGAGTGAATCACAGGCTGAAGCTCATTGGTGGAGATGGTATGTAAGAGTGAATCACAGGCTGATTCTCATTGGTGGAGAGGGTATGTAAGAGTGAATCACAGGCTGAAGCTCATTGGTGGAGAGGGTATGTAAGAGTGAATCACAGGCTGAAGCTCATTGGTGGAGAGGGTATGTAAGAGTGAATGACAGGCTGAAGCTCATTGGTGTAGAGGGTATGTTAGAGTGAATGACAGGCTGAAGCTCATTGGTGTAGAGGGTGTGGAACAGTGAATCACAGGCTGATTCTCATTGGTGTAGATGGTATGTTAGAGTGAATGACAGGCTGAAGCTCATTGGTGTAGAGGGTGTGGAAGAGTGAATCACAGGCTGAAGCTCATTGGTGTAGAGGGTATGTTAGAGTGAATGACAGGCTGAAGGTCATTGGTGGAGAGGGTATGTTAGAGTGAATGACAGAGTGAAGCTCATTGGTGTAGAGGGTATGTTAGAGTGAATGACAGGGTGAAGCTCATTGGTGTAGAGGGTATGTAAGAGTGAATCACAGGCTGAAGCTCATTGGTGGAGAGGGTGTGGAAGAGTGAATCACAGGCTGAAGCGCATTGGTGGAGAGGGTATGTAAGAGTGAATCACAGGCTGAAGCTCATTGGTGTAGAGGGTATGTTAGAGTGAATGACAGGCTGAAGCTCATTGGTGTAGAGGGTGTGGAAGAGTGAATCACAGGCTGATTCTCATTGGTGTAGAGGGTATGTTAGAGTGACTCACAGGCTGATGCGACTGCCAACCAGAGCCAAGGCAGGAACATTAAAACAGTAAAATGATAGAGAAAAGCAAATGAATGAAAGCAGATGATGGACTCATATCGCTCTCTCTCTCTCTCTCTCTCTCATATACACACACTGACACTCACACACACCTCAGTGCTTATACTCCAGCTATGGGGCAGGAATTCATAAAGCACAGTGCCATTAGCCTCTGCATGCTTTGTGAATACCATGGTGTAGCTTTACGGCGGTCACTGAAAGAGGAGCTCCTGTCTCACACAGGAGATAACGTGCGATCTTAATCCAGAACATCGACAGAATGATCACCTCCCCTAACATGCACACACAAACGGGCCCTAACATGCACACACAAACGGGCCCTAACATGCACACACAAACGGGCCCTAACATGCACACACAAACGGGCCCTAACATGCACACACAAACGGGCCCTAACATGCACACACAAACGGGCCCTAACATGCACACACAAACGGGCCCTAACATGCACACACAAACGGGCCATAGAATACAATAAAAATATTATTAAATATAATAATGATAATCATCATCACAGTGTTTACAATGGCCGCTAAATAGTTATCACTTATATTTTTATAAATAATGATTTAATTCACTGCCACTTTTTAAACCTTATTTTCGCTGCCGTTTATGCAGCGAGCAAAGTGCTATTTTTCTTTGACGGACAAAGAAACCAAGGAAACATAAAAGAAAGTGTCAAAAAGCATTCGTCCCAAATCCAGCACAGAAAACTGAATTACTTAGAACTATCCAGGAATATGACAGGTCTAAGAGTCTGAATAAAGAGGTCTAAGAGCACATTCCAGACCCCCAGGTCTCCAAACAGGCGAGAGGGAAAGATGGTTTTGTGTGGAATCTGGCAATGTTGGAGGCAGTGAATAACTTCCTGAGCAGAAATAAACACAGAAACTGTGGGGGGTGGGGGGGGGGGGGGGCGGGGGGTACGTTTACAAATTTAACATTGCCAAACTCGGAATTCACGGACAGAGAGTTTTTCAGACACACTCCCTTTGTGTCTCCGTTCTGTTATCAGAATGACCTTGGAGCGAATGTTCACATTACAGCAGACATGCTGCTGCTGTACGGAGAGAGTTAGTCATCTGTATCTCACAGCACAGAGAGACACTCGACTCCCCGTCGTGTGAGTCACCCAACTGCAGATAGCACAAAACAGATGGAGAAAATATTACTCTGCAGAGTGTGTGTGTGTGTGTGTGTGTGTGTGTGTGTGTGTGTGTGTGTGTGTGTGTGTGTGTGTGTGTGTGTGTGTGTGTGTGTGTGTGTGTGTGCTTACGTGCGTGTATATGTGCGTGTATATGTGCATGTGTGTGTGTGTTAAGCAATTGAAACAGGAGAAGGAGTCACAGATCAGGTAACAGACACTGAGGCTGCGTTCAAATTCTTTAAAATATCTCCTCACTTCCTTAACTTGTTTTCTTTCTTTCATTCCTTCTGAACACAACACAGGGAAATGGGAAGGAAGATGGGAGAGGAGAGCAGGAAAATCCCAGCCGTCCAATGGGAGAGAGCAGGAAAATCCCAGCCCTCCAATGGGAGAGCAGAAAAATCCCAGCCGTCCAATGGGAGAGCAGGAAAATCCCAGCCATCCAATGGGAGAGCAGGAAAATCCCAGCCCTCCAATGGGAGAGCAGATAAATCCCAGCCCTCCAATGATAAATCACTTACCTGCTCAACACCTGAGCGCAGCGGTATTCAGTTCTGTCCTTGCAGTGCCGCAGGATGGCTGGCTCTTCATCTCAGCTTTAAATCAGCGATGGGCATTTCCTGAATCCAAAAGTTGAAACTATCATCCTCATCATCCTATCATCGCTGTTGTTACAAACATGGTCTGGTACAGGGGTATTAAACTTTGCCCCTTGGAGAACAGCAGGGGCTGTGGGTTTTTGTTTTCACCTTAAAATCAGCGACCAGTTCAGACCTAAGAATCCAGGTGTGGTGAATTAACTAATCAACTGATTTAATTAATCAATTAAGTGCTGAGTAGGACACCTGCTCACCTGCAGAAAGAGTGACTCACGCTGCATTAAAAGGTTGGCATCAATAAATACATCAAAACATTTCTAATCATATTTTATGACCATCACTGGAAATGCCACTGCAATATGTCCAGTATATTTCAAATATTACTGCCATGTTCTTAGTCTTCTAGGTCCGCAAATATTACTGCCATGTTCTTAGTCTTCTCGGGCCACATAAGTTGACTGGTAGACTGCAAAACCTCATTAATTGGCAGGTACTCAATGGTAGCAAACAGGAATACTTAATTCTGGTTCTTTAGTCCAGGGCTGTGTCTGAATCAGAGCCCTATCCTCCAAAATACCCTCCATACTATTTTCCAACCGTTCTGTGGAAGTGTCGTAAGACGTCCCACCCTTGTGCATGTGTTGGTTTTGTTGTTGATGAAGGAAAATGTCAGCAAAGCCGCGCTTTATTTTTAAAGCGAAGCTGCGTGTCACATTTATGCGACCAAAATGTTTGCGTACAGTACTCCTGCTGGTTTTCATTCTTCCCCTCTAATCAGGTACTGGTTTAGACCTGGTTGCACACCGTTTCACACCGTTTCGAGGAAACATGTCGTTCAACCCGGAAATTGTAGCAAAACGGTGCACACCATTATCAGATTGAATGTGGCCCAGGTGAGAGGACTCTGGCCAATCAGTGGCCTTAATCAATCAATCAATTAACTATTAGAAAATAAATTATAGGAGCATTGCTGGCTTTAAGGGCTTAACGCATATTTTCAGCGGAAGATTGAGGATCACAGAGCACGATGCTACTGCAGTTTGCGTCACAAAGGTCGTGTGTGCTGTTGCTATAGGAACAGTATGTGCTCCTGTCATTCCTCACGGGTTTGGTGGTGGGGCGCGAGGCCGCACCACGAGTACATGCCGAAACTGTTATGGGAACGAGAACTCGAATCAGTCCTCCCCTCCATCTCCGACAGGGACCCCATTTATCTCTGGATCTGTCCCAGATGCGCCCGTTCCCCACCGTGGTCTGGCATCCAAATCCAGAAATCGCAGAAATAAGTTAACCCCACGGGTAGCAAAGCCTGATCAGGTTTCATCTGTCCCAACACAACCCCCATCTCCCAAACCCCAGACATCTGAAATAAATCTTCTCATTGCTGGATCCTTGCTCTCAGACAACCCCTGGCCCCATTGCCCCCCCCCCCCCCCCCCCCCCTTCGGACGGGTCGATTGGCAGATGTTTGATTTGGCTCGTCCCGGTACACCGGTCACAGGCTATGAGAACGAACAGGGGGCTCCAACACCGTGCAATTACTACTGACTAATCCCTGCTGCTCCAAAGACTTCAATAAAAACCCAACTGAAACTCTTCATGACCAATCTCTGCTCTACCAAAGACTGCAATAAAGACCCAACTGAAAACCTTCATGACTAATCCCTGCTCTACCAAAGACTGCAATAAAGACCCAACTGAAACCCTTCATGCCTAATCCCTGCTCTACCAAAGACTGCAATAAAGACCCAACTGAAATTCTTCATGACTAATCCCTTCATGACTAATCTACCAAAGACTGCAATAAAGACTCTTCATGAGGCCAGCCAGAGTTTGTTTTAAATTATTCATCTTCCTCTTCTTCTATTATTAATAATATTATTGAGGCTCAGAATCTCTCTCCATTCGGAAACCCGGGGTGGATTTGGCTGGGATTTTGAGCATCCCCAGTACTCTGCCTGCAGTGTGTCTCTGACAAGGCCTGTGTTTTATTTGGCTCTAGGGTCAGACAGCCAGTGACAGGGTTTGATCTGTGTGTGTGTGTGTGTGTGTCTCTGCACAGTCTCTGCTAAACGGGTCCTTTGCACAGTCACACAGCTCTTTCTGACGTGTGTGTGTGTGTGTGTGTGTGTGTGTGTGTGTGTGTGTGTGTGTGTGTGTGTGAGAGAGAGAGAGAGAGAGAGGAGAGAGAGAGAGAGAGAGAGAGAGAGAGAGAGAGAGAGAGAGAGAGAGAGAGAGAGAGAGAGAGAGAGAGAGAGAGAGAGAGAGAGAGAGAGAGAGAAAGAGTGCATGCGTGTTGGCAGACATTACGCACAATTACATCCCAATTGGTGCCTGTAACAAGATTTACCCAACGTGACAGAGATCCTATTTCCCATTTGCAATTCCATATCTTAAAAAATCAAGTATTTTGAATGGTATGCCGGCAAGTACGTCTACTTTATGTTTTGTCTTGGTTTCATCCGTCTACGATTAGACCCATACACATTAACTCCTTCAGAGGGTTGCCTACACCCTTGTTTAATTAACATGTTGTAAATTAACATCTTAATAAAAGCGCTGCACTGAATAAAATCATAATCTTCAAGTATATATATATATAGCGAACCAGTGGACCCAATCAGTGGGCCAGCATTCAGCCAATGTGGAAAGCCATGCAAAAGCTGACACATTTCACATTGCCTTGGCACTAGTGTAGCATGGGTTCTCCCTTTTGCCAGAGCTGTCAACACCATCGCAACACAAACCCCTCACAGGTTAGCAGTGATTCATTAGAAGCCGCCATTTGGGGCCAGGGAGACTGACAACAGCGGGAGAGGGAGAGATCCAGCGCTCGCCGCAATATTCTAACACAGAGGACGGAAAAAGCGAAACGGGACAGGTATCCAAAAACAACACCGCACCCCACCCTTACCCGTCCCCCCGAATACAAAGCGTCCTGCCATTAAAAAAAAATTTAAACAAATAAATAACGTGAAACAGCGCAGCAGGAAGGGACGGCGGTGTTCGCGGGAGTGTTGTACAAACAGGCGTGAAGCGCGAAACACATGAGGGAAACATCCCTCTCTGTCACCCCCGCACTCCCACGCCCCCCTAACCGCCCCCCGGGTGTGTCCGTTTCCAGGCAGCGAAGGTCATCCGGGGGGGGGGGGGGGGCAGGACCATCGGTCTGATTCCCACCCCATCAGAGACCCCAGGAGACCGCTGTGGAATGGGATCCGCCCTCCCGCTCAGGCGCACACACAAACATTCCCCCCTCGCGCATGTTTGGAGGTTCACGCCCGTCACTATAAACCCAGACACAGACAATGTATTTACAGACTTTAAATATTTACTTTGTGACATCAGCTGCTTTTTCTCCCCATTTAGAAACTATTTGGGGGGGGGGGGGCATCTGTGATCCGTGTTCAAAAGGCCAGGACCAAACTGAAGACACAGTTTTTGGGTAAATTGAGAGATAACTCACCTTGTGGGAGCTGCTAAAGATGGGAGCCAAACATGGCGTGACAGAGTTGCCAGGGTCTGCTGCTGGTGTTGAAAAGAAGATTGTAACTATCCCACAGTGTATGTTTTTGTTTTGTTTTTTTCAAAAGGAGAAATAATCTACACCCCAATGTTTCTATTTTGTACTTTTTATCCTGAATTGTGTTGTGTACTGTTTTTTTTCTGGGAGCAGTAATAATAATCATAATAATTATAATAATCTAGGGGTTCTTATACAGGCATTCTAAAGTCCTTTCCACAAAAGGCAGAACAATAAAAGCAACAAAAGATTAAAGCCAAGGCAGTAAGCTAATCGAGATGCAGACGTTATTCCAACTTTTCACGCGTATTGCAGAAATTGCACTGTTCCTGTTACATTAACTTCTGTACTGAAATACTGGCCCGTTTTATTAGGCCTACCGTAGGCTACCACTGTTCTCATTACCGTCTCATAACTCATATGAACTATCCTAGTGTATACTGTATATTGCGCAATGGCATTTTAAAGAGGATCCTATATTTACTGCGTCTGTGCTTAAAGGCCCTCAAAAGAGGCCAAAGAAAAATAAATTGGCGGTAGGTGGACAATAAAGTCTGTTTGTAGTTTTAGGAATTTTATGATCAAAATCAACTCGAAACTGAAAAAAAACCCCGCTTTTGTAGCAGAACAGCTCACGTGCCAGGGCGCTGCTCCGTAACTGCGCGGTGTAGGGACGAGGCGCCCTATAACAGCACGCAGCGAAACGTACTTTCGGTACACGGCTTAAAGGTATTAATCAGGTCCGAACACATGGAATGTTTTTACTCGGCAGTCGGCACCACGGTAATACAGGAAAAGTGCTTTATGAGATGGCGGAGCCAAATTCTGCAGGAACACGCTCACCTCTACAATAAACCCGCGCAGGTTTGTCACGCACACCGGTCCTGAGTGACGCGGGGCTTCGGCTTGTAAAAGCAGCAGATGTATTTTACTGCTTCTAACAGTGGTCAGGACGACAGGAAACTGAAATAAAATTAGAAATAAAAAGTTACGATGCAACCTGTTTAAACCGAGGTGTCCAGACGCTTAAAAAAAACAAATAATACAAAAATTATGGCTACAAGCCCAAAATGGTACAATCTCTAGACAAAGAGCAAGTGTGAATTAGTTTATCAAACGCTATCACTCTCCTTCATTGACAACCATGATTTTAATCATGATTTAAAAAGAAAAACGTCAGCGAGATGTGACATAGCCAAATTGGAATCGCCAAAACCGTGACATAATGAAGGATAAAACTATTTAATTAGTGACAATAAAAAAACCACACTGCCATGTGTGTGAGAGAGATATGAACGCCGTGATTCAGAAATAAGTCTTCCATTTACTTTGAAACATAGGACAGCTCTGTGGCAATATTCTGGCTTTACGGACAGAGCAGAATGAATTCCAAGGCTGCTGGGGACTTCCATGTTAGGTGCATTACATAAGACCTATTAAAGTTAGTTACATACCTACGACCCATTAAATAGTTCCATGTCTGGGTTTTTTTTTAATATATACATATAATTTTAGTGTAGCCTATGTTTGGAATGGCCCATACAGGTTTTGTGTGCGACGAAAGATTTTAAATACCTACAGAAGTTTCTGACGACCAGTCGGCTTTACAATGGCTGGTATATTAGGAGCACTCCGAAGTTTGTGGTTTAAAGCAGGGGTGCGCAACGATAACCCAACGATATCAATCCATACTTTTCGCGACCCAAACTAATGTCATTTTCATTCATTAACAATTCATTGTTAAACTGCTCACAATAGCCATGTTTTAAATACAATAAACTACTTAAAACTAAAGGAATCGCTCGTACAGTCTATCACTTTAAGCATCTCCGACAGAGGGGCGAGAAAATCCTGCACAAGACTGCCCCCTACTGAATCAAATAAGAACTGACATATTACAATGGATTATTCATCGGTTACTCTATTTAGCGCACAACCAGTGCCCTGTGTAATTATTTTATGTGTAGCTACAGCAGAAAAAAACCGTTTTCCCTGTTTTAAAAAAATATGATTGCAGCATGCCACACATTAAATCTCACCAGAACCAAACATGACATTTTTGTCTTTTAAATATGACAGTAATATGTTTTAGTGTAAAAAGATATTACTGCGGTCAAAAAAGATATTGTTCCAAAGACTGCTATTATGGAATTAAATCATATATTTACACATAGCACTTTTTAACATCAGTTAAAAAGAAGCACTTTATCATTGGGCCCAAATATTTCAGAGGTCAACTTCATACTTTGCCATTTCCTATAGATTAGTGAGGTAGTGGTTACTTCCCTGGAAAAACAAATCACACTGTTATGCTACACTGTGCACCTTTTACGGAGCAGATCGCATTTAGTCAGCGATGGCCAGTAAGTACTGGGGATTTGGAGGAAAGGAAAATATGTAAGAGTATGTAAAAGGAGTAGACCTGGGTCACAGGCAGAGTTAAATATAGAAGAAATTATGATTGCTGAACAGGGGTAAATAGTATTATGTTGCCTGAAGTCGTCAGAGCCTTGAATATGCGGGTCTGTTTGTCAAGACACTCCACGGGAGAAGACATTGAAAAGACCGCGGGGGGGGGGGGCGCAACTGCCCCCCCCTCCCAAAATAGGCAGCAGCAGCTGCTCGCTGCTAAAGTTCCATTCAGGTCACACATTTCCACAAATGTGACAAATACTCTTATGCCGCGATCTGTGGTACCTCGGCGTGGGCTGGCTTTCATTCAGACTTTAATTGCAATTCCTGAAGCGCAAAAAGCTGTTAGCCGTTTTAAATTATACACCTTTAACGCCTAATGAGAGATGATTTACCATCTTAATTCCATATCATGGCAGAAACAGATATTCACTTTACAAAGAACGAATATTCCATATAGCAGTCAGATCACATCTCAGACAACTAATCCTGTCTAAAATGCGATTCTCAGTTCTGTGCCAAGTGATTATTTTTTGAAGAGATAACATTTTAAATGCATTATTTGCTAGACAGCTAAAATCAATAAAGTGGCGGACACATAGTTATTGAAACAAATATTGGTGGAAAATGAGCTAAACCTGCATAGTGCTGAAAACCTGTTACAATTACTAATAATAATAATACAATTATGCGATGACAACAACCTTAATTAATCAAACCAATAAAATGGTTTGTAATGAAAACCCGCATACTGAGCATGTATTACAGGGCTGGGGCTCCCATGCCTGCAAGAACCACCCTCAGAGCATGGATTAATACACTACCTGGCCAAAGAAAAAGTCACCGTCATGCATAGTGCCCACTGTACAAGCCTCTGGAGGCAGTGTTATGATCTGGGGTTGCTTCAATTGGTCAGGTCTAGGCTCAGCAACATTATACAGCAATAAAATGAAGTCAGCTGAGTACCTGAATGTACTGAATGACCAGGTTATCCCATCAATGGGCATAGTCTAGGACGACAATGTCAAAATTCATCGGGCTCAAATTGTGAAAGAGTGGTTCAGGGAGCATGAGGAATCATTTTCACACATGAATTGGCCACCAGAGTCCTGACCTTAAACCCCATTGAAAGTCTTTTTGGATGTGCTGGAGAAGACTTTACGGAAGGGTTCGACTCTCCCGTCCTCAATACAAAATCTCAGCCAAAAAATGAATGCAACTCTGGACGGAAATAAATGTTGTGACGTTGCACAAGGTTGTCGAAACAATGCCACGACGAATGCGCGCCATAATCAAAGCTAAAGGTGGTCCAATGAAATATTAGTGCGCAAACATTTCTTTTGGCCAGGCAGTGTAACAAAACAACATAAAACAAATATCACCATCACATTAAATGCAAAACCTCATACATTGGTGTAGGCAGTAAAAATCTGTGCATCTCTCCGGTGGTTATCAGAGAGCTGCATTTACACTCAGAGGGAGAGAGAGAGTCCTTCTCTATAGGAACTGAGACTCCCCAAGGCTGTAGACTGGCTCAGTCTAAGTGCGACTTTCTCTGACCTTCACGGAACCAGGTCTGTCCAGCGCGTCACGCAGGGATAAACCTTCCCAAGGCTCAGCAGGAAGAGCTTTTTTAAAAAGCCAAAAAGGGCTGTTAAAACCACTGCAATGATCTCACAGGCTGTCAAAGGGCCCAGGGGTGGGATATGACTGCGAGGAATGCTCTCTGCTTAACGTCCATGGTCCAAAGAAAAACAACAATAAAACCTAGGCATTGCATGCTGGTTTAAAACAGTGTTTCTGTGAAGCTTAGTTGTGTTTGAAACAGTATTCTGTGAAGAGGCGGCTGTGTTTGAAACAGTATTTCCGTGAAGAGGCGGCTTGTGTTTGAAACAGTATTTCTGTGAAGCTGTTGTTTCCGCCCTGAGGAGCGAGACTTCTGGCAGGCTGTAGAAACAAGGCCAGACTGCTTGCTGACCTGGTTACTGGGGTGAAAGAGGGTCAGGGGGGTGACGCCTCTTCCCCTTTCGTTATATTTGGCTTTAGGGTGATGGAGCAGAGAGAATCCATCAGAGGTCTCTAAGCAGGCCGTTCTGACTCATACACTCTAATAAGTAAACATGTGCACACAAGCTCAACACCACAAGAAATTCAGAACCAAAAAGAGTGTGACTCAAACACTGGAATTCTACTTTCATAGTCCTTACATGGCATAAACATTTTTTAATTCGTTTGTTTTTTGTTTTTCTATTTTTGTTCATTGAATCTGGACTCAATTGAATAATTTACCCATTGGAAATAAGCCTGGAATGGCATTAAGTCATGCAATTCCTGACATAATAACTCAATGTTGCGTATATCAGCACACAAGCAGTCATGGTATTAAATACGTCAGCACCAGATGTAACTAAGAACCTTCCAAAACCAAACGCTTATTTATTAATGTTTCTCACATGGTGGCATTGTGAGAATGGATGTCGTCAAGGTTGTCTCTCTCAACACTGAACTGTGAAAGTGGGGTGAAAGGTCACCCCTCAGAGCCCACAGTGAAGGGGGGGGGGGGGCTGTAATTGGTGTAAATGTTTGTGCATAATTAGTATAATTAGGCTGCTGTAAAGTGCTGGAATGCTGGATCTAGGCAGGGTTTAGCACAGCCAAAAAATGTACATGACATAACCCTCAGAGACAGGCAGAGACAGGACTGGGGATGGAGCAAGCTGGACCAGTCCAAAGCACGTTGTGGACACTTCGGGATTACGGGTATGTGGTAAATAGTGACTGGCGTGAATTGAAACGAACCAAAGATAGAGAGCCAGGGTGGTTTCCTTGGATGGCTGAATCGCCAGGGGCTGCAGATATACTTAGTAACTCCTCTCCTTGCATGCCTAGATATGAGACCTCAGGAGTAACGTAAGACCCATGCTCATTACTGACTGACTGATGGATGGATCCGGGGGGGGGGGGGGGATTTCAGGGGTACGGAGACGCACACGGACATATAAGGACTGCCGCAGGGTGACTGCAAAAATCGGCTCAGCCGGGGGACCAAACTCCTTACAAACCGAAATCTCCTAAAAAAAACAAGCTCACCTCAGCTTTATCTAGTCCTACTCATAAAAATAAATACATAAATAAATAAAGCAAACATTGAAAAAGAGAAGCATTCTAAATATAAAAATAACATCTGTGTAAGTCATCTGGACAGGAGTGTCTAAATGCTAAAATGTATGTCGCCAACCCGTTGCCATCTACACTTCTTTACTACTTTTGGCAGAGATTTTATACTAGAGTATAACTTTCTTTAATCTATAACTACTACATTTTTTGGGTAAATTGAATTTAGTTGTGGAACAGCCACTTTATAAGAATCTCATATATCCAATATAATTGAATTCTACTAATCTTAGGTACATGGAATATGTAATGAATGCCTCATGGCGTATTGATGAAGTGAAGTTTTTCCCAATACACACACAATCCTCTATGAATGAAATTTCGTTTCTCCTGTAGCAACCCTGATTTTTTACACAGATAGGAAGAGGGCCTGACTCAAAAATACATCCTCAAATCCCCCTAAATAATTTGTTGGTATTGCAGTTAAAGAGAGAGAGAGAGAGAGAAGTCATTAATTAAAGGAAGAGAGAGAGGCACTGAGAGCCTCTGTGTCAGTCTGTGCTCTGATATATGAGAGAGAACCTCATAGGATGAATGATCACAGACCTGGGGGGGCGTTGAGCAGTTACTGGGTTGTGTAATGAAGTCACATGGGGGGCGTGGGGATGTGCCTTTTGTTTGCTGCCTACTCTGTAATTTTGCCATTCCCCCTCTTAAAACCCAAGACATATCACAGGAAGGGCGCTTTGGTGAAACCATTGTGTTAGACGCTACCAATAGTGGAGAAGCATGCAAGAAACTACAAAACCCACATCACAAAGAACAGAATGCTTCTTTTTGTTCCAATCATTTATTTACACAGGTTAGTCAGGTGAAATGCATTTATTGTCAGCATTTTGTCGTTTGTGTTAAGAAAAGAAACATTGTTTTTTTTTGTAACTGGAATAGAGGTGAACCGGCATAGTGGGGTTACCCTGTAAATCACACAATGGCTGCAGATGTCCAGCTCTGCCTGCTCCACTGTAAAAAGTACGCCCACCTGAATGCATGTGACTATCTGGAAACCACACACCGTGTATAACTATTCAGAGCCAGAATGGTGGACACTGCGTGACGGTGATGTTTGGTAACTGAACAGCAGTTTAAATCACTGTACCCCCCTTTTTAAGCCTCGGACTCGAACATCTTCTTCCTGCCGTCCATACCGGCCTTGTCCTCGATGCTCTTGCGCCAGTCGCCAACGGCTTCCTTCTCCTGAGAAACCAGAGAAGTGGAGAGAGACAGAACAGCTGAGGACAGAAAACCTTTTTTTTTATACGAACGCAAAGTGGCAAAGCAGGAAACACGTCTTTAAGACGCGAAACACTAGTGTCTTGATTGTGATGTTGTAGTTTACTGTCTTACTGATTTAGCCTTGAGACTTAGCCAGAGCGTACCGTGTGAACTAGACTCAATATTCATGTCTATGGATAGCTGCTACGTTATGATAGAACTGTACCTGATCAGACCTGTTTGTAGTCGTTTCAGCGTGAAAAGATGTTATGAACTGAATAAGATGTTTTGACCATGTACCGCCTTAGTTCTCTTAGAATATTTTTGTTTGCTGTTCAGCGAGTCTTTGATTTTCATGTGGTTGCTATGGAGACAATAGCAGTGATAGACTATATAGCAAATTTCTGTGTTCAACACCCAGTGTTCAACAGGACAATGTAACATGATGCAGAAACTGAAAAAGTCATCTTCTGTCATCACACGATTTTTTACATCACTTCTTTGTTTGGAAATGTCTTTTGTTTTAGTTTTTTTTGGAAAGGTTTTTTTATTAGTAATTCAGTCCGCACTGCTGGTCCCCTGGTTCAATACCTCATTGCTTCCCGAAATGTTCCTTGAGTCAGGGGCTAAATCTGAAGTGTGGGAGAACTATGCCTGGCATGGTAGCCTATATGTTCTGTGCCTGTTATATTCTGCCTGTTGAAAGCTTCTCATAAACGTCAGTATAGATAGAATAATGAGGCGAGCAGCTTTAATACTGCGTGTTTCTCAGGCCCAGGAGACAGCCAGGCCTATGAACCTGCCAGGCGCCCTGGAACCTGAGCTGAGATGATGTCACACGTGGCACCATGCTTAAGCAGCTCCTGCTAGAGTTAAGCCCTTTGTGCAGTGCTGCCCAGCCGCCAGAAGGGGCCACCCACCTCTTCCTTAATCTCCTTCTTCACTTGTTTCAGGTTGGCTCTCAGGTCCATGGTGACCTTGTGCTTGGAGCCAGCAGGGCCTGGAGCATGGAGTCCGCAGACAGGCGCACCTTCTTCAGGACCGGCTTCTGGAACTTTCCTTTTAGGTCAACCACTTTGATCTTAAGCTCATCAATCTGTGCAGAGAGAGAGAGAGCGTGCGAAAGTGAGAGAGTGAGTGAGTGAGTGAGTGAGTGAAAGAGACAGGGGGGGGAAAGAGAGGGAGAGTGAGTGAGTGAGTGAGTGAGTGAGTGATGTGAGTGAGTGAGTGAGTGAGTGAGTGAGTGAGTGAGTGAGTGAGTGAGTGAGTGAGTGAGGAGTGAGTGAGTGAGTGAGTGAGTGAAAGAGGACAGGGGGAGAAAGAGAGGAGAGTGAGTGAGTGAGTGAGTGAGTGAGTGAAAGAGACCAGGGGGAAAGAGAGAAAGAGAAAGAACGAGTGAGAGAGGTGGAGACAAGAGAGCATAAATAAGTAACCCAGAAAGATAAACTACAGAGTGTTGAGATAAGAGAGAGAGAGAAACAGGAAGTAGAGGAAAGAAAGGAGGTTGTTTACCTCTTTGTTAGTTTTGGTCACTTTGCTCTCCATGTCGTACCTGTCCTCATCCACCCTGTCGATAGACTGATGAAGCTTCTTACACAGGTCCTGAGGCAGGGGGGAAATCAACAAAATATGCTCACAACGAAATCCCCCAAACGTACAAAACCATTATTTTTCTGTCCACTAAAAAAAAACGATCCCCAGCCAGCTGGCATACTAGTCGGCCCACGAGCGGACCAGTACTACAGCAGTGTACTAGCAGACCGCTGCGCTGAGGCAGGTCAACATGAGGATCAGCTGTTAATGGAAATATAAAATAAAATTGGTGAGAACGGTCCTGTGACTCGTGACTGCCGTAGCACTGATTTGCAGACGGACAGCTGGGTGACGCTTCATTTATTTTGCACAGCCCAAGTCAACGGATGCAAATCTCAAACCACTGTGCATACAGCATTCTGTGATATTGTACTGGATATTGTTGTTGTGCTAAGTGCCCGGAATGTAACAATACAGATTAAGTACAATATCGCAGACATAGGAACTGTATGAGCTCAGGGAAAGCGACTGATTGAACACATTAGGACAAACCGGGCTTTGAGGAGCGGTGGGGGGGGAATTAACAGCTCCTGGGGAGCGATCCTAGTGGGATCCTGTGTGGGGAATGTTTGAGGAGCTGGGATATGAAAGTTTCGGGGTGGGGGGGGGGTCACACCTGTAGCTCCTTGCATAGATTCGGGGAGGGACAGGACAGGGCAGTGCTCCGACATGTAGCTCTGCTTCTCAGCCTCGGCCTCCGCCGCTTCTGCCTCAAGCATACCGGCCGCTATCTGGAGCATCAAGCTCTGGAGGAGAACCAGTCAGGGAGTCAGAGAGAGAGAGAGAGAGAGAGTGTGTGTGTGTGTGTGTGTGTGTGTGTGTGTGTGTGTGTGTGTGTGTGTGTGTGTGTGTGTGTGTCGTGTGTGTGTGTGTGCACCGGCCGCTATCTGGAGCATCAAGCTCTGGAGGAGAACCAGTCAGAGAGTCAGAGAGAGAGAGAGTGTGTGTGTGTGTGTGTGTGTGTACCGGCCGCTATCTGGAGCATCAAGCTCTGGAGGAGAACCAGTCAGAGAGTCAGAGAGAGAGTGTGTGTGTGTGTGTGTGTGTGTGTGTGTGTGAGTGTGAGTGTGAGTGTGAGTGTGAGTGTGAGTGTGAGTGTGAGTGCGAGAGAGAGAGAGAGAGAGAGTGTGTGTGTGTGTGTGTGTGTGTGTGTGTGTGTGTGTGTGTGTGTGTGTGTGTGTGTGTGTGTGTGTGTGTGTGTGTGTGTGTGTGTGTGTGTGTGTGTGTGTGTGTGTGCATGTGTCTCAGTGTGTGAGTAAATGGAGTGGGTGAATGAAGGACTGAATAAGAAGGGTGTGTGAGAGAAGTGTGAGCAAATGAGTGACACTGCATATGCATGTGAGCGTGAGAATGTGTGTATGTGTGTGCGTTGTGCGAGAGGAGAGAAAGGACAGGTGGTAGTCTCTGCCCTTTACCTTCAGATGGTGCCTACGGCTCGATGTCATCTTTTTCCTGTTGGATGAGAGATGACAGGAATTATATAAGAGAAAGGGTTAAGGGCTGAAGACTGATCAATGGAACTAATTTCCCTAAAAACTGTTTTAAATTTGTTTTTTTATTTTTTTATTTTACTTAAAACTTAAAGAACTTCTTGTAGTTTTAGAGAATACAGAGCCGTTGTGCGCAGTAATCTGGAAAGCCGTTACCATGACAATGGGAGAATGTACAAATTGAATACTCACTCAGACATCTTTGCCGCTTGTTTCACACCCTGTGAAATAAAAGGAGACTGAGTCAATTGTTACTTTGTGAGTACAGTTCAGATCACCCAGTGAATTGGGCCTGTATGCTGCATTTGCACGGACACGTGCAGCTTTTTGAACGAGGGCTAAAATGTTGAAATGTGTAAATAATAGGAAGAGAGTAAATAAGGGAAATAGTAAGGAGACAGGATCCGCCAGAGTCTTTTGGTGATTCGGGAGAAGCAGTGATTCTAAATTTAGGCCCGTTGGATCTGGGGGGGTGGGGGGGGCCAGCTGTCTTAGGCCGAGCCTGACTTCTGCAGCTCATAAACACCCAGACGTTTGACAGGTTGGCTCACGTCTTGCTTGGCATAGACACATTTCAGCACCTGTACCAGCGAGCACCTCTCTCCAGAGGCACCAGCCTGCCCTGCTTATTTAAAGTTGTTATTTAAAATGTTCTTTGTCAGTTGTTCCGTTCAATGTAAGGCGTGGGCAACATAAAAGGTTCACCAGGCCGAAAGGTCTCCAATGAGATTATACACATACAGAGGTATAGCCCGCCGGGGGGGGGTGGGGGTGGGGGTGGGGGGGGGGGGGGATTTCAGGTCAGGGTCACTTCCCCCTTGACCTCTACGAAGAAATACCTGACATTCATGCAGCATACGCAGCAGTTAATCGCAAAGAGCCCTAAAATTCCCCGCCCCAACCCACCCCCCATGTGCCCCAAGAATACAAATGTAAATTACAGGAAGATTAGAGGAAAACTATCAACAATCAATGAATTTCATTTAAGAAGAATTTTGACCGTAGCCCCCCCCCCCCCCCCCCCCCCCCAAATGAATGAATATTTACAGTATTCACATATGTACTGTATTTAAACACTACATCAGGCATCAGGCCAGTATGGACATCACTGGAGAGAGAATGCAGAAGTCCTGAGTTACAGCCAACCAAATAAATGCCATTTTTATCCCAGAAACATCTACACCTCTACACGCTCATTTTTACACTTACCTGTACCACTGTTTCTACATCGTTATTACCGTATAAAAAAATGCCTTTATGATATTTAATATGTTTTTTATATTTCACTCATTTCAAGGGTCATGTTGATCCCATACACTCGCATGCACACACACTCACACACACAAACACACAAACACACTCACACGCACAAACACACTCACACAATGTAATTTCCACCTCCTGAGGCACAATGGAAGTTGTATCCAAATGGAACATTTTTAAATACAGCCATTCCCCCGTTGAGACACTTCAATCCCACACCATTTCTACAGCTCCCAGTGCCAAGAGAGAGTCCCAACTCTCTGACTCTTGGTCCTGGCCACGCTGGGATCTTAACCCGCACTTTTCCACTCAGATTCTGACACTTTTGACCACAAGGTCACAATGACGCGACCCCAGCTAACTTCAGTTTGAGTCATCTCCTCACGCTGCAGCAAGCGACCGGTGAAATGATGTCACCGATTAGGCATTTTTGATACGCATCACCTGGGAAACCAGCTGCGGGACGTCCTGTCCAGACCAGGCTCTTTAAACCCCTTTACGGCAGTGATGCTGTGGGTTTAATGTAGCGCGCGGGTACAGAGGTGCAGAAGGGGTCTCACCTCACAGCCGAGAAGACGAGCAGGACTTTTGAGGAAGGATGGGACGGTCCGCCACACAAACAGACACAGGCAGCTCTTAAGGTGGATTGTGTATGTATATATATATGCCTTTCTGTGTAGGCACAGCAAACCCTCCCTGTTTTCTCTGTATGGAAACAAATTCTCTTTGACCAATGAACTGACCAGCTCCTTAAATATCCACACTTCCCCCCACACTTCTCTGTCCAGCTGTCCTTGAAATCTCCCCTTTGCTTCAAGTAGTAGTTTGCTGGCCTTCATTCATAAAAAGTGTCATAAAAATCAGGTTACTATTAACCATTGTTCTCCCTTTTTTTGTTTATTCGTTTATATAATGGAAGCAATATGGTAATACAATACTCCCATTTATTCGGAGGAATTAAATACTCGCAAATTACAGGAGTTAAAAACTGTTTTAATAGATTGATCTTTGGCTCTTTAGAAGTGCTGGGCTGAATGACTCCTCGTTGAGTTTGAAGCAGGCAGTACAGTTTTTTTTTAAATTATATCCTGTGTATGATTTATTTTAGATGGAGTAGAATCTGCCACACCATGATGACCTGCATATAAGGGGGTTTTAGCACTCCCCTGTGGCTCAAAGGGGGGTTGCACGGAGAAAAACCAGGGACCTGTGTGGTCACCTGTGCGGAACCAAAACAGTACCTGCTCATCAGGTACTGACCAGGTCATGTGATCCATGTCTTGGCTTCAGACTTCACAAAGGCTGCTAATTGGACCAGAAAATCTCAGCCTGAACTCAAACATTGCAAAACCAGTCAAAGGTATTCATTGTCATAAGGCAAAGCTTTAATATCTGGCTTTAAATGTATAAAATGTCCAACACAAACAACCTGTGCACGTGGCATATTCCGAATGTTGCCGTATCCATGTGAAACAACATACAACATGCAAAGCTGAGCGAATGCATTGCCATAGTGATAGCTACCATGGGGATGGAAAAGAAAATGAGGAAACCTCTGGCACTTTTCTCCCCAGAGCCTTTTATTGAGAGGATGCCACTGAAACATATTTCCCAACAATCCCAAAAAATGCACAAATACGCAAAATAAAAAGAAACAAAAAAGTATCAAGAGAAGCTGGGAATCTGAGATTCTGCTCAGGCAAGATTAAGATGGATGCCGACATCCTCCCAGGGTTTTCTTTGCTCCAATACAGCTGACTGAAACGTTTACAGTCTGCAAGCAGCCATGAAGGGTACTGTAATATTTCAGCCAGTGAGAGACAGTTAAAACTACGGCTTACAGGAATGCCAGCCAATAGGAAAACACAAGGGACAAGGGGGGACTAATGGGGGACCCTTTTTAAGCCTCGGTGGTCTCGAACATCTTCTTCCTGCCGTCCATGCCGGCCTTGTCCTCAACGTTCTTGCGCCAGTCGCCAACATCGCGCAGATCCTTGTCCTGTAAGCAGAGAGTTGGAGAAAAATGTAACCGGTAGACTGCATTAAGACTAAAACTCCTAAACACAGACTGACAAGTCAGAAATATTGAGATCAAACATATGTCCCATTGGTTCAATACTGTCTCCTCAAGAGAGGCAGAGAGAGACTGTGTACCCTCTCAGAAATAAAGGTATAGTAGTGGTACACTTCCATTATTGCCCTCACCCACTGAACAGGGATTACGGAAGAGCCTGGAACTGCTGGAGCAGTATTGCCAATCCTGGGCCTTGGCACTAAACATGGAAAATCCAGATCTCAAGGAGCTAGATGCTAATTTCACAATAAGGAGAAAGAAATTGAACACTGTACAAATTATAATTATTTAGGTTTGAAGTTCATTAAGTTTCTACAGGAAATTTCAACTTGGCAGTGAATGAACTGAAAGAACAAGTATGCAGGGCATTCTATGCCTTAAAACATCAAATCCAACTATAAATTCCAATCATAATTCGCTAAAAAATATTAGAATCAGTAATCGAAGCAATTGCCCTATACGGCAGTGAAATGTGGGGTCCGCTTACAAAGCCAGATTTCGACCAATGGGACAAACATCAAATTAAAATCCTGCATGCAGTGTTTTGTAAAAATGGAGAAAAACTACAAACAACGCATGTAGGGAAGGATCAGGCCAATATCCATTAATAATCTAAATAAAAAAGACGGCAATCAAATTTTGGAAGCATCTAAAAAATTGCGACCCCCACTCTTATCATTACAAAGCCCTTCAATACCAACAGCTGGGCAAAGAAGAGACCCCTCACACACAGCTGGTCCTGAGGCTCAGTTCACTAACCATCCCTAACACCTTAAAGCCTCAGGACAGCATCACCATACATTCAATTACAGCACAACACAAACAAAACTACACCATCTATTGGGACACATAAACACAAGCACAAAGCAAAATGCAATGCTATTTGACCCTAAAAAGACAGTACACCATGGCAGAATATCTGACCACGGTGACTGACAAGAAACTAAGAACCATCTTGACGAAGTACAGACTCAGTGAGCACAGTTTGGCCATCGAAAAAAGCAGACATCGGTAAACATGGCTTCCCTAGGAAGAAAAGCTCTGCAAACACAGCCATCTGAACAAAGTTGAGACAGAGCTGCATTGTATAACAAAATGTGCAAAAATACATTGATATGAGAAATAAATATATTCCTAAAAATAAATCAGAGATGCCCTCAATTTAAAAAAATTTTAAAAAATTAAAAATTTAAAACCTAGCAGAAACTCCCCATCCTCTTAGGAGAGGAACTGCTGTGAACTGGTGGAACCACACAAAGCTTCTTGCTTCTCATTCTATTTAGTTTATTTTGTATTATTATATGATTACATTTGTTATTATCATCATTATCATTACTTTTATTGAGTATTATGTTTTTTTATTTTTTATTTTCTTTACTATTAATTTTCCATTTTTTATTTTTTATTTTTTTAATCCATAATCAGAGGAAATTGTTTTCAATTGTGGTTACTCTTCATTCGTTTCTAGTCTTTGATGTTATGTATTGTTCAGTGTTAGAAGTATGTCCTTGTTTTGTTTAATACTGTATGGTTTGGCAATACAATGCTGTATTTCGTTATGCCAATAAAGCAAATTGAATTAAATTTAAAAATTTAATTTAATTGAATCGAGAGAGAGAGAGTGTGTATATATGTGTGAGACAGAGAGAGAGAGAGGAAAGAGAGAGAGAGAGAGAGAAAGAGTATTCTGGAACCAGTACTGCTCACCACACTTTCTGATGAATTTTCTTTATAAATGCAATCTTTTATTTCTATGGACATTTCTAGCCGATTGAACCCAAAAAAGGGGCTTTGTATGGAAATGTAGTCCAAATAGATGGTATCGGAAGCAAGGAGACTGAAACCTTTCTGGAGAACCCCCAGGGTCTGCTGGGATCCATTTTCACCTTAAAACCACAAACCAGTTTTGTGAGTTACCCATGTAGTTGACTGCTTTAGAGTTGTAATAAAAACCTCCTGGGCTGGTGACCCCTGATCTTAAACTGATGCAGCAAAGACAGGGAATCCTACAGGGTATTATTTTACCACAGTACAAATTACAGATTCGATGTTGACATTTAAATCCAAGGCGCAGTGAACCCTACTGTGTTGCAGTACTGCACACTCATACAGAAGGGGACACCTACCTCCTCTTTCACCTCCTTCTTCACTTGTTTAAGGTTGTCTCTCAGGTCCATGTTGACCTTGTGCTTGGAGCCCAGCAGGGCCTTGAGCATGGCGTCGGCAGACATGCGCACCTTCCTCAGGGCTGGCTTCTTGAACTTGCCCTTCAAGTCCTGTATTTTGATCTTCATGTCTTCAATCTGGGTGAAGGAGAACAGTCTTGAGCATGAGTGAAAAGCAACATAACGTTAATGTAACGTTACACAGAGTGTAGTCTCTGTGTGGAATAGCTTCCAGGTCATGTAGTAGAGGCAGAAAACTCGTGTTTTCAAGACCAGGCTTGATATGGTGCTGGATACTATCTAGTTTGTAGGTAAATGGTGAGCACTAGATACCCTTTAGTGATAGGAAAATGGTGAGCATTGTTGGGTTGGGTTGGGTTGGGTTGGGTTGGGTTGTGTTGTGTTGTGTTGTGTTGTGTTGTGTTGTGTTGTGTTGTGTTGTGTGTGTTGTGTTGTGTTGTGTTGTGTTGTGTTGTGTTGTGTTGTGTTGGCCACATCACAAAATTTGAAATCATGGAGAGCAGAGCAAGTAGAAGGGAGAAGTGTAGACAGGAAGGGGCCTACCTCCTTGGTAGACTTGTCCACCTTGTTATTCAAGTCATATCTCTCCTCGTCAATCTTATCGAGGCTGTGGTGCAGTTCTTGCACAGTTCCTGAGGGGGACATTTCCACAAAACAAGACGATAAATATGTGACCAACTGCTTCGGCAACTTCCACACGCCAATATTATATAGAGAGGACAGCGATACTGAAATACTCTTTGCACAGCTAGAGGGAATGGATTAATGAGATGAGAATAGGCTGTGAGAATATAACCTTTAGTATGCGTAAGAAACATGACATTTTGTCCGAGTAGACACAGACAATGAATGTGTGTGTGTGTGTGTATGTGTGTGTGTGTACTAGAGACTGCAGACACAATGCCTTAATCTCTGGCTGAGTCTAGATGTCGTCTTGTACGGACAACATCTCAGAACCAATCAGGTACCCCCCTGCCCCCTTGCATAAAATAGAACTACACATTACTGTCTGTGTGAGCTTATAACATGTGTCTGTGCTCCAGGTCTGTACTTAAAGCTGTCCTGTCTTCTGGTACAAACATCCAGTTATCCTGTGGTGTAGGTGTTACTCCACCTGCAGGTCCGCAGTGGATGAAGGTAAGGACAGTGGAGGGCAGTGTTCCTCCATGTACAGCCTCCTGTCCTCCTGCTGTTGAACCTCCTCTGCTTGGAGCAGGGCTTTAGCAGTGCTGAGTATGAGACTCTGAACAAAGACCCCCAGCACACACCACACATAACCATCAGCTCTGTTAGCCCAGGACAACGGCACATGCACAGATAAGTCTGAATCAAACTATGACCCATAAACGCTAAATGCAAGGGGCTTCGATATGAAATGAGTACATTTGAAAAGCCTGCAATGTTTGAGGCATGTTCACGGCATTTTTTATGATGTTTATTCTGGGTAGCGTACGTGTGTCATTGAAAGGGGAAAAGGCTTTTACTACAGTCCCTTACCTTTAGAGTATGCTTTCGACTCGTTGACATTTTCTTGCTGTTGGGTTATGGGGGGGAGAGAGGGTCAGAAGATAAGAGTGGTTCACCATTCACAGAAACTGCACTCACTGTTACGATGAGACAGAAAACTGCACGTAAAATCATGCTGGGAATTCCTGGGAATATTGGGAATTCCGGGGAATACTTACTCAGACATCTTGCCGGGTCTTTTCTGTCACAACCTGTGGGAAAGGAGAAAAGAGGAATGTTAAGAACAGAGCCCATATACAGTATACTCAGAGCCCACGCATACTCTGAGCCCATGTACAGTATACTCTGAGCCCATGCATACTCAGAGGCCATGTACAGTATACTCAGAGCCCATGCATACTCAGAGGCCATGTACAGTATACTCAGAGCCCATGCATACTCAGAGGCCATGTACAGTATACTCAGAGGTTAGAATTACAGGTAAATGGCATTAAATTACAGCATGAGATGTGCTTCTTTGCAATTCAAGGGGAGAGGTAGTGATTTGCAGCAGCAACACCAGCAGTAGTTCTACTAGTCGCAGCCGTAGTAGTATTAGTAAAAGAGTAATGCAGTAGTAATGGTAGCAGTAATAGTTATGTAGTAGTAATGATAGTAGTACTCACAGAGTTATTGTAGTTATAATGGGAATTCTTTAGTAATTCTTTAAAACAAATTTATCACCCAGCATCACAGCATAACATTTAAAAACACACAACATATTTACTAACTGTACACAGACACAAGTAACAGGACACAGGACATAAAGCCAGTGACCAGAGACATAGACGCATACATAATGCAGGGGTAATCAGTATATATTGGGGAACTGGCAAGAACTGGCTAGGTTCAAGTATGATTGATTTTTAGCACCCATGACCACAGTACGATAGTTAACCCAAATTGCTTCAGATTAACTGTATACAGTCAATGGGAAAAATACAGAAATACCATTTAAAAGATGATGCCAGTTGCTCTGGATACAAGCTTCTCCCAAGCAAAGAAATAACATCAGTAACCAGTTTGCATTTCTGAAAGCACATTTGTTCCTTCTGAATATTAACGTATCTGGCATCTTCAGGTTCCGGGGTGCAATGCCGATGTGCTTTCTCTGTTGTTTGTGTTAATTTAAAACTTTCTTTTAAATATTGTAAAACCGTTAAATCCTCATCCCTGCTAATAAAAATGATCAATACAGTCCAGGAAGTATTCAGCCATTCAGCTTTCATAGACTGTCAATCAAATACACACCACACTTTTGAAAGAGAAAAAAAAAAAACAATAGTTTGAATCCGGCAACAAACACGCATTTCAATAATATGCATCTATATAATTGCTACTAAAATCCCCATTTTTAAATTGTAGGAAATATATCAAAACTATGAAAAACGGTGATAAATTTCCCCGCATTTCAAAACTAAACATCATACGTTCCTTCTGATGTATTATAATTGCAGTAAAACGCTCGTTAATTGTCTATTTTTTCCTTTAAAAGAGAAACTTACACGACTTGCATTTCAGTGCAGCAGTGGTTTCTGTTTCTCTATTATTAACTTGCTAGACTTTATTAGGAGCTAATTTGGATTTGCTGACGCCTTGGCGACTGCAAGTATTCCTGGGTTCCTCACAGATAAAAACCGTTCATCACAACAATAAAAGCAAAATAGATGTAAAAAAAAACAAGAAAAACAAACAAACACAAGGGGTCAAAAAAAAGAAAACAACATAGCCATAGATCACATTAGAAAAATTACTTTCTAAAATGCATTAACTTCACAGAGGAGTACATTCTAATACTGCATTTCAGTCATGTGGCTGTGTTTCAGCAAGATGCTGATTCAGATTTTTGGGTGGGCAGTGAATTCCACTCTGATATTTCCCTGTAGATGACTGCATGTCTGTTTCTCTGTTATGTTCATGTTAAAAGTATTATATTTAAAAAACAAATGCAAAAAGACAAAATTCATTCTCATTAACATTGACTTTTCTATTGGTCTTCATGCGGTCATGCCAGCATTGACACCCTGTAAGGTGGGTGAATGGAACATTTAGTGTCTTATTTTTTATTTTATAAATTATTTTTTAAAAAATTTTTTTTTGGAAGACAGAAATTTTGAATCCGGCTCAAACCCACTTCCTTCATCTAAAAAAATTAAAACATTTAAAAAATGGAAATAAAGTTTTTCCACCAAGGAACCCATTTAGAAACCCCGTAATAGGAAAAGTACACTAATGTACAGGATAAGCAGCTCAATCTCTGTCCCTGGGAACAATCTCATTGCACCACCAACCCAACAAGCCAGACAGCAGAGAACAGACAGAGACAAACGGAGTAAAGAGCAGCGTTTTATATTCAGGAAAGAGTGAGGGTAAAAAAGCCAGCAGAAGGTGAGCAACAAGAGAAAGAGAGAGACCTCACCTGTGAGAAAAGGGAGAGAAGAGGAGGGTGAACTTAACGGAGAAGACCTCTCCGTCTCAGGCGGATGAAAATATATACGGCTGGCACCGTCTGGCAGCCGCGGATATCACTCTCATTATGGTAGTGACTGAAAAGACAAGAACGATTGCCAGGCTCCTTAAATATCTGCACAAGCAGCTCCCTATTCCCCTCCATTATAAATAGCACATCAAGATACTAATCGTTCAAGGTGGTGAAATACTCTGTTTTAAAAATAAAAAAAGCCACACTGGGCATTTTTGGGGTCATGTGGATTGTTAAATTGTTAATTTTGGATGGGCTGGGGAAATGATAAACTGAGATTACTCTGTGGTGCTGATAAGTGTAGAGTTTAATGGTAAATAAATGAGAACTTGATGCATTTACCCTGAATATATTAGCATTGCATGAGATGTATGAAATTTTTACCAAATTTTTTGGCACAAATGAATTGTCTGATCTTAAACAGGTTTTGTTTTCCATTTGAAAATGAACTCAATAGTAACACACTGTATCTCCCAAACACACATAAACCCTGTATTTCCCATTTTTATCTTTTTCATTATCATTTGGCTCTACATGCTCATAGGGTTTCAAAACTCAACAACTAATAAAGTTGGGTCAAAACCCCAAATTATAAACCCCTAATACGGGTTTTAAACAGAAGATAAAAGTAGTTTTTGCTGTATGGTGAGTCTGTCTGTTGTTAACCTAAACTATGAGTTCAGTTTGAGTGAAGGCCGTGTGGATCAGCTGCTTGCTTTGTAAGTATTTGGATATAAATTCAGGATCATTTGGTTTCAATGGGCGTTTAATGTTGTAGTTTATTAAAATAACTAATTTTTTGCCTCTTGGTACACTGGACAATGGACAGTGGCAAAGTTTCATTTTGCCTATTTCTGCATCAACTATTCAAAATGTGTTTCTGAATTTGAAATATTGTTGTAATAAAACCTGCCACTCAAAAGGAAAATATTTGATAAACAGGAGATTTACTGGTGGTCATTGACAGTGATGTACAAGGATGTATGGAACATATACACCATTTCACACGGAATTCATTTTAAATTCCCCCAGAACCATATTTTCTTTCATTTTAAAAATAAAATAAATAAAAAAAACATACAAAACATTATTGCCAATTTCAGTATTTGAAAGTGCCAAGAAATCATTTTTTGTCCATATCTTCTGATGTGTTGCAATATACAATATTCTTTGCTTGATCATACAATTAAATCAATATATTAGTTCAATATTATTTGGTTATTAAAATAGATTAAAAATGGCCAGTTTACATATTTTTGTATTAGCGTATAGGAATCATCTGCATATTTACAAATTTTCTTTTCGGCAGCAAACAACACTCCATAACATTCCATAAATTCCATAAATATCCAACCATTTTATAACTTCCTAATGTGTATATGCTTTAACAGTGCTGAGGTTTTTACAAACTGGATGTGAAACAGGGCAGCTGTATTGAACAGAAAACAAACTGTAGATACGTGGAATAAGACAGGATATTAAAATGGAGTAGAAAATGTAATAGCTTATAATTTAATGGAAAATATTTTCTTCCCATTACATGCTATACACATTAAATTACATATTTTTTATTCACAATTTTATAGTTTGATTTTTGCTCAAACATCCATTCTAACAACAAATAAACTTAGAAACTTACTTATAAAACAAGATTAATAATTAATAAGTTCTGAAGTTGCAGGTTTGATTCTGAAGTGCATTGCTGTTGTACCCTTTAGTTACTTAACCTGAATTTTGCCTGTAAATACTGATAAATGGATTGCATGTGAAAGACTGTAAGATGTGTTAGGTACTCTGGGTAAGTAATGTAATAGAATCCGTGTTGACAGCAGCCTTCCATTGATGACTCTGCAAAGTGTGGCTCAGAGAGAGAAGAGACGTGTTCAGCGGGAGGGAACCGCCATTTCCAGACCCTTTAGCCAATCAGTGTGGAATGTGAACACATAAAAATGTTTACAATTATTATTACTATCATTAATAATACTCATAATAATAAGCTACATGGGTGCACTGTTTTTACAGGTAATGAAAGAAACTTGGCACTATTCCATCGTTCAAACAACGAAGATAAAATAAAAAAAACTCAGCCGAAAAGCATCAGTGTTTTCACCATAATTTATTTTCTAAGGGACAAAAAAAAAAAGTCAAATGTTTATTACTTTTACATTCGATTGAGGTAACGCTGCATGTAATCTGGACTAAAGATATTTAAATAATGAATGCACATGCACTACATCAAAACAAATATAAAAAGTAAAATATATTGGCCCTATTTCTTACAATGTATGCCTACTGTAGGCCTATGTTTCCAGACAAAAATATTTGCTTTTGAAAAAATTTTAATGGCTGACCAAATCAATCTCTCCCAGAAGATGAGGATATTTTCGATAGTTTTTAATATTCTGTATTTTACCAGTCCCTGATTATTTTAATTTCTATGCTTAGAAGATCGCTCCATGCTGGTGCAGCCTACAGAACCTCCGGAGTGATCTCAGCAGAAGACTAAAAGCTAAATATAGGGACATAAATCCAACTCCTGACATATAATCCCATCTTCCTAAAACTGTGCGCAGCAATTAAAACCTGAGCCCTTTTCCAAGTACACATTTCATACTCACGTAAAATACACAACCTGCTCATAGCCTACAAGGAGAGGATTTGAGCAATTTCCGTGTGCACACAAGGAGGGATTAGCATTTTACGAATTGGTTGGTAACTGGTGGTAAATTGTCTAATTTAACCAGTTGAATGACAGCTAGAGCCATCCGAGATGGCTGTTACCTCTACCGGGTCACCACGTTAAAAATACAAACACTCTCGGCGAGGAATACAACAACAACACAGAAGCCAACAACAACTTTTTTGTTAATAAAACTTTCAATAATAAAAAGATGATGTACAGGGCGTTAAATTAACACCAGCCAAATGCAGTGAAAATATAGATTGTGGCTGGTAAGATTTATACTGGAGCAGCCACTTTGGCCGGTAACCAACCTGGTTGTGTTGAAAACCAGTAAAATGTTGCAAATGGCTGGTGATACGATATGTACTTATGGAATATACGAAGATGATATGGAATCAGTGAAGGTATGCGATTATGCTCTAACGTCTTTATATTGGATCAGGCATTGACTACTATTCACATATATCATCTCATTAGTAGCCTATACATATGGGTTAGGATACTTGTACAACCTTGAAAATGATTCGTCTTTCAATTTTATCTTGAAAAGGTTAGTACCTTGTTAATATCCATTGTGCAGTAGAACACTTTGGTTTATACTGTACATTAGATGAAAGCTTGCGCAATTATTTTCTAAACAATGGCTTAATTCTGTGTATTTAAAGTAATTTTGTGTGCAGTAATTACAATCACTGGATGATTTATCTGGTTTAAACTGTACCACCTATCTGTACTTCCTACAAATGTCCAGTGGGGGACGGTGTTCCAGGCATCTCTTCTCAGTTTCGGTCACAAGCCAAGAGCATCAAGTTCTGAAAGACACGAGCATGTGTGCATGTAATTCTATCCAAATGAATCCAGCAAACAGCACTTACAGGGTAACACAGCTGCTTATTAAATGTATGCTCTTTCAAGCATTTCAGAAATTGTCATTTCAGCGGTTTTCTTGCGTTTTCTTTTTTTATTATAAATTTTTAAGTTGCTTTATAATAAATAAGATTTGGGGTTTGTAATTTACGAATTACAAACATTTTTATTCTTAAGAGCATTATTTACTTAGTTAACAATGTGATATCAAACATTGCAAAAATGGCTATCCATGCGCCTTGGATTGAAAAAACTGCAATGATAAGCTTCTAATGTGAACATTACAATTCCAAAATAAATCTTACACTGACATAGTGAAATTTTCATTCACAAACAGAATATTAATATTATATTCATATGTATATTCACTAAGCAGACACTCTTATCCAATGGGACTTACAAAAACAGAAATTGTCAGTTAAAATATACAAGCACTTATCCACATAAGAACCTCATTCCACTGCAGGATCACACCACTCTGTTTTTAAAATGCAAATAAAATTGGTTAAATTAGACATTAGCACCACCAAGTGGTTTGATGTTGTTTCATACAGTGAATTCTGCAAACTGAGAATCCCATAAGCCATTCCTGGGCATGATTATTGAAAGCATTCACCACAAAATAATTAATTCACTTAAAATATTAGACTTGAAATTAAAACATGCACGAATGAACAAAACGGTTTAAAAGGTGACAAAAGCATTTTGGAATCTCAATATTTACCACGTCTAGAAGTCTCACCTCTTCAATGCTACAGAATGGACTTGGTCTCTTTTGCCCCTTTGTCTCCATGGTGACGTCAGAAGGAAAGGTCCTCATGTTCAGGTGCAAGCGACGGCAGGTATTTCCTCCTCTCTCCGTGTAGTGATGAGAATATGGAGAGCGGCCAGCAGGGGGCGCTCACGTGACGTTGTCACGAGCATAAACTACAGCAGGGTTCCTCAATCTTATCCAGAAAGGGCTGGTGTGGGTGCAGGCTTTTGTTCCAACCAGTCACACACCTGATTACACTAATCAACCACTAGAGTGTTTGCTAAGGACCATGATTAGCGGAATCAGGTGTGTTACTGCTTGGTTGGAACAAAAGCCGGCACCCACACTGGCCCTTACTGGATACGACTGAGGACCCCTCAACTAGTCTTATTTATCTCTCGAACACAGTGGCGTTCGCACTTGCCCTTGGAGAGCAGCAGAATTTTGTGGGTGTGCATTTTCACCTCTAAATCAGCAAGAAGCCAGACGAGGTGGGTAATCATTAATGAATAGTATTAATGAATACACGGATACCCTGCGGCTCTCCAAGGGTTTAGAGCACATAAATCCCATATAAATCCAAAATGAGACCCTCATTCATAATTTATTAAACAAACTCATCAGTATCTTCTGTATGCATTGCATTCTCAATAACTGTGCTATTCCACAGTAAAAATAACAACATTTAACTGGAAATTCTTTCTTTATCTTTGTAACCGTTTCCGGTTTTGTGGAATTTAAATTTAAATTAAATTCAAGATAGTGTTCTGCAGGAGTATACAGACTGGAATTACATATTTCAAAATATTTAACTACAATACTCTAACTGGTAAAATTTGAAAACCTCCTGCTGATCACTGGGACTTTTCAATAAAAATATTAATAACCATAATGTAGAATCACTTTAAGTACTTATTTTCTTTTTAAATTGTCAGCAGTCAGAAGGAAGACTACCGGTGTCTAAACGGTTATTAAAATATTTCAATAATTATTTGACCCTGGTGTGGACATCACTATTGAAAAGGTTACCGTTCAGAATACAGTAGCTCTGAGGCACCAAGAACAGCAAGTTGGGATTTCAAAAATTTGAGATTTCGAGATTCTTTTAAATTATTTATTTATTAACAGTGAAGTCTTGAAAAAATCAGCCTTGAATTGTATTTCTGAGTAATATTTTCCCCGTAACATTTTTCACTACAGAGGACTTTTTCCCCATTTTGACTTCAAATACAATAATTTAAAAAAGATGACCACGTGAAAATAAGAATACAGATGAAGAGTCCAGATAGTGTTATTCGGCCGACGAGAACATTTCAAGAAGGCAGCTTTGAGAGCCCAGTATCAGTCTAAGCCTCTGACTCGAACATCTTCTTCCTGCCGTCCATACCGGCCTTGTCCTCGATGTTCTTGCGCCAGTCGCCAACCGTTTCCTTATCCTGTGTGAGAAACAGGTGAGGTACAAACACAGGTGAGGTACAGGTGAGATACAGACAAACAACCTGTATATATTGGCCAACTTTAACTCTCAAGAACTCAGGAATTAGCATTTATTACTGTAAAATAAATACTACAAAGAATTCAGTTTTAGTGATTAAATAAATAAAGGACTCTAGGCTTGAATCTAGGTTACGCGTGTAGTGATGTCATTGCCACACAGTTCTCAGAAGTTATGTGTTGTAGTACTACACTATTTCCAGGAGGGGGCACCAACGTCCTACGTTAGCTAATAGTACCAGTAATGCAATGTACATAGGAGAATGGATGGATAGATGGCCTAGTGTAGAGAGAGAATAAACATGTGATGTTCAATCACCAAAAGGGAGCACTCACCTCCTCTTTCACCTCCTTCTTCACTTGTTTCAGGTTGGCTCTCAGGTCCATGTTGACCTTGTGCTTGGAGCCCAGCAGGGCCTTGAGCATGGCGTCGGCAGACATGCGCACCTTCCTCAGGGCCGGCTTCTTGAACTTGCCCTTCAGATCTTGCACTTTGATCTTCAGGTCTTCAACCTGCTCAGAGAGGGCAAGAAAGGGAGAGAGAGGGTGTGAGAGAGAGAGAAGGAGAGGGTGTGAGAGAGAGAAGGAAAGATTGAGAGAGAGAGAGAGAGAGAAGGAGAGGGTGAGAGAGAGAGAGTGCGCGTGTGTGTGTGCGTGCTTGAATAGAATTGCTTCAATAAAATAAGCAGCTGTATAATGAGATAATGTAATCTGTGTAAATCATCTGGATAAAAGTAACGGCTAAAAGGCTAATAGCTTCAAATTTAAATGTTAATCGTCCCTGACCCAGCACGGCACACTGTCACAGAGGAGGGGGGGGGGGGGGGGGGGGGGGGGGGGGGGCAATGGAACAGGTAAAGGAGGATACAGGTGGGTGTGGCTCTACCTCCTTCGTGCATTTGTCGACTTTGGATTGCATTTCGTATCTCTGCTCGTCCACCACGTCAATTTGCTGATGGATCTTCTTACAGAGCTCCTGTGAGGAGGGAATTATAATGAGCATTGCCAAATCAGTGAGCAAAACCACAAAACCCACACGCCAAGAAATTTACCCTCCCCACAAACACCCCACCCTACTCCCCCACCCGAAACACCACAGCGAAAACACGGATGATTTGATTGGCTGACAAACGTGCCTGCAGGTCAGCGAGTGAGCTAGGCAGAGACAGCGGGGGGCAGTGTTCCTCCATGTACCTCCTCCTCTCCTCCTGCGCCTCCGTCGCCTCCGCCTGGAGCAATCCCTTAGCGATGGAGAGCATCAAGCTCTGGGACAGACGGACAGGGAGACACAGGCGTGTTACAGAGGGGCTCCCCCACATTCATATTTCGCACAGACTTTCAATGAGAGAGGGAGAGTGAGAGAGTGTGTGTGTGTGTGTGCCTGTGTGTGTGTGTGTGAGTGCACATGGGTCTCCCCCACATTCATATTTCACACAGACTTTCACTAGGGAAAGAAGAGCAGGATTGTGTTTTGGTGCAGTACTTCTGAGCAGGTTAAAGACTCCATTAGTGGGGTTGGTCATACACTTTGAAGCCCATTATTTTACATTTCTGTAAAAGTTTTTTTAATGACTGACTTTTCAAGAATAATGGAATATTTGTGCACTTTCCAGGGTGAACATAATTTCAGACCAAGCCAACGAAACCATGATAATGAAGCCTGAATTTCACTTTTATATGAGAATAAACATTCACTTTTAATGCTCCACCACACACAACAATGAGAGAGACTGGGTAGTGATTTTTACCTTGAGATTCTGCTTCCGACTCGAGGACATCTTTTTCCTGTCAAGTGGAAAAAAAAGGAAAGAGAAGGAGGTAAAACGTAATTGGGCTTTATGCCTCAGGAAATAAAATGAGAAGTTTATTTAAAACCCTTTGAAGAATAGGATCTTTGGAATGTTTTTTTTCAAAAGGCTATGTAAGTGCTCTAGATTGGAACTCCACTGCTTTCAATTACCAGTAGTGATCGTCTTATCAGCATTAGAATGTTCAGTTAAGAACATTCTAATCACATATTTGCGACCTTACTCCTAATGGATAGCATAGATGGCAAACAATTTTTTAAAAATGCAAAATATTTTGTGAAGGGCCAGTATGTACCCAGCAAATTCAGTAAGGACTACAGTCCAAGATAATGGCCAACACTGAAAAACTACAAAACCCAATGTACTGGAGCACACACCCATTTAGAATCAGAGCTCACGATTGCCTCAGAGGCCTATATATACTACAAAATATGTACAATCAAATAATATAAAAATGTCAAAAAAATATAAGAGACAAATCATTCATAATAGTGACACGTGAATGCTATAATGCGATTTCACAGAAATACAATCTGCGAAATTCAAATAATTTGCAGGTAGCATCTATTTCTGGTAATACATTTGTCTTTTTTTTTTAAATCTCTGGACCAGTAGTTTGTAACCAATTCGCAACTAATGATTATTGCAGTGGTGTAAGATTATTGTTACCTTATCTGTATATGATATGTGAACATACGATTAATGGCAATAAATGGAACATTTGTGAATTATATTGTTGTGTCACAATAGTACAGTTACTAAGCAGGATTCACCATAGATATAGAACCATAGATGTGACATAATGTAATGTAATAGTAATTTGTAATTCTGAAATGGAACAATTTGGCAGCCATCTTAGAATAGAATAGAATAACTTTTATTTTCCCGTGAGGGAACTTCGGTAATAATAATCTTACCTGGGTACAGTTCCTAGCCAGCTATAATAAGAATCTTTGGCAAACGTTTTTTCATTATTATTTTTTTTATTTTATTATTTTATTTTTTTTAATTAGTTTATTTTTTTACCTATGGCACTTTCTAACCCACTGTGATGTCATAATCAGGTCTCAGAAGCCAGATCGCTGATGATTGGCTCATAGATATAGAACCATGGTTACTGGCTACCATCTTACCTGGGTATGGTCTCAAAAATTGTGCCACTAAACTATGACGTATGTCACATCTATGGGATTCACATTGTTCTGGTTGCCATCAGTGATGCATGTACAATGGCATGTGGCAATCAAATCTTGAAGACACATGAAAGAAAGTCTAGATATTACCACAGAGCTGCCATGTTTGAACAGGTGTTTCACAACCAGAGGTGTGAAGTCCAGGGGTCAGAAAATTCCTGCTATGTGTTTCTTCCACCCATGAACTCAGCCAGCAGATTTCACTAATTACTTCTACCTCCTTGCTGAAGAATTGTGCTCATGAGAAAATCCAGGTGACTGGAACAAAATACTGGGGAGGACCTTTATGTTCTGAACCTGGATTTTACACCTCTGTTCACCAGCAACATAATTACATGCCATAATATGAGTGCAAATACGATATAAGCTAATCAGAACAGACCCCTGTCCATCCATGCATCACAAAGAAATCCCACAGCTTCATAACACGCTGAATTTGTATCATAATCTCAGTTTCCAACTTCAACATGGAAAACAATGCAGACTGAGGACTTACTCCGACATCTTGGCTCACGGTTTCTGTCACACCCTGTGAAAAGAAAGATTGGTCATTTTAAGTTAATTGGAGCATGGAATGTGCATTATATTGATTTCTCTATTAAAGATGATCACTGGGTAAGATCTGAATTACAATTGAACAATCCAATCAATCAATCAATCAGGCAATCAACCAATCGATCTATCCTTTATATAGCAGCACTTGCATATGGTGCTATTTACACACAGGAGTCTTGGCTTGATGACTGCAGGAGTTTTAGGCCTTAGTTTAAGAACAATGCGACTCAGGTTGGATATATATTCGTATTATAATGTATAAAGAGGACGGCTGTTAAACAAGCAACACTTGCAACATTGAAGCATTAACTTAAAGACCAAAAAGGCTCCACCTACCCATAGACTCTGGGGAAGGCCATTCTAGGGCTTTGAACGTCATGCTCTTAACATACTGACAGCAGCATCACAGTGCGTTTAAGATATTTAAAGGGCCCACATATAAAGGCTCAGCAGAACACTTTGGCAATCAAAATCTTTTCTAAATTTGGACAGGATTCAGGGAGGGCAGCTGTTTGCCGATACGACCCTCGTGACCAGCTCTTCTGCCTCAGGCCATTTATGAGCCAACACCGCACCGTGCTGCGAGGCCAGGCATTGGCCACGCCCTCTATAGAAGCATCCTTCTCATATCGGCGTCTGAATATTGGCACAGGAGGAACCTTCACCTCCATCGACTCACAACTGAATGCTAAGCGCTACGCTACGCCATACCATGATCTCAGCACCTGCACTGTTAACATAATCCCACACGCTTGCCTGGTTGGTTGGTTGGTTTTGTCTCTCAAGATTTTCAGAAATTTTCATGAATCATGTCACATACATTGGTTACCATATCTACGATCTAAATATACATTTTTGATATATTTGACCAGAGTTCTTATCATGAGTATAAACAGTGGCAGCTCCTGAGCTGAAAATTGGGGGTAGCGGAAAACTTCCCTTTAAACTGATTATTGGTCTTAATAATTTTTCAATCCGTTTCCTTGATTAACAATAGGCTACATCAGCGTAGGGCTGAAAATATTAATGGAAATTAAATGATCTTAAAGCTCAGCTTTTGTTAGATTATTTTTTTATTGCAGGTTGTGCTAAATAAAAAAAATAATCTAACAAAAGCTGAGCTTTAAGATAGTTTAATTTCCATTAATATTTTCGGAATTAAGAGTGCGGAGAACGAAGAGCACATGTATCCACAATTATAATGTTGATTAAAATGTGCACAATTTTGCGACGCAAGTTAAAATAATTTTATTATTTGCCTAATAGCCTAATTGAGGAGAACCGGCTACATTTGATGGCATTGAGTAATTGGTGAATTAAACGCTGATGTAGCCTATTGTTAATCAAGGAAACGGATTGAGAAATTATTAAGACCAATAATCAGTTTAAAGGGAAGTTTTCCGCTACCCCAATTTTCAGCTCAGGAGCCGCCACTGAGTATAAATGGAAATAGATTTAGAACCAATTCAGGTTCTTGGACTCAAGTCATCACGGCCAAGTCCTTAAAGACTGAAACAAACCAATTTTAGTCACGTGTACGGCCTACTCCTCGGCACAGAAAAAGAACTCGCTTGGTTAAAACTAAGTGAGTCATGAAGGCTTCACCCAATCAAATTGTTCCCCTGGGAAGATTCTTTCCCTCTTTTCATTGAGCATCGCCTGCACATGATGCCATGGCAACCAATCTTTGTGGAACCTTCCGATATAGATAAACCGACGTTAAACCCCGGCAGCCCCATTTTCACATAAAAACATTTAGATAAACAGCAAACTTTAAGCACACTGACCTTTCTCACAAACTCCCCTTCATAACTTTACATAAAGAAACTTCATGACCAAACACAAATGTGAGCATGTTCTCAGTTTGATGCAGAAACTGCAGGTATAAAAGAGCGCTCAACCTGCCACAGATGCACGGAGGATACAGAGTAAAAGCGGTCAAACGAGACGCTCGGCATCATGGGATAGCAGCAGCTGCTGACCCCAGGAGAAAGTGAGGGGCATTTTTCCCAAAGGTGTGCTAATAGGTGGAGTTCTCTCTCAGATTGAAACATCAGCAGTTCGTATGTCAAGTAGATACAGTAACGGGCTGATCTAATCGGGTCCCTGTTAATAGTACTTGAATTCGTATTTACCTTTTAGGGTCGTTTTAACGCACTTGTTCCTAGTTTGAAAATGCACTATGCACGTCGCTCTGGATAAGAGCGTCTGCCAAATGACTATAATGTAAATGTAATGTAATACGTGCGCTATTTAACCTGGTCCGTGTTAATGATACGTCTCTGCTATGTCTCAGCTCTGCATTAAGGTTTATGCGATCATATTGATAGACAGGTGCTAATGAATGAACCAAAACAGCAGTTGAAGCGTCTCCAAGTTGTGGAACCGCCCACAAAACGCCAGCACGTTCTCATGTTTTCAATTTCAACATTTCTCACGGACACATTTACGCATTTTGTCATTTGATGCAAGCTCCATTTGATTTGAAAATTAGTTGTTTTTTTTCGGCCTGCGATTTCAAATTTGTTGCATAGCTAATGAAAGTTGAGGAAATCAAAATCAAATATACATCAAAATATAAATCAAAAATAAGATCTACCTCAGCACCTTGTAGGAAATCTGGATATAAAAAGGTCTCGGAATACTATGAACAAGATACTTTATCTCCAATAAGCCAACATCCAAAATATATATATATATATTTTTTTTTTTAACCTTTATTTAACCAGGAAGTCCCTGGAGATATAAAATCTCTTTTTCGAGAAAGACTTGGCAAAGACAGCAGATTTACAGTGCATACAGCAACTTCACATCAAAAGACACAGATATACAATACAAACACAGTATACAATGACCAAAAACATGCCTAATTGAAACAGTTGCATTTTTCAACAACAGTGTTTAGTAAAATAGTTTTTAAATAATTTTATGAGATTACTATATAACTATATTCATGTTATTCTTTTTAGCAGATCATGCCGACAGCATGCAGACTTTCTAACTTTTTGACGTGAGTATAAATACACATTTTTCCACTGCCATAAAAAAATTTATCAAAATAGACAGTCACACAGGTAGCACCTTAAACAGCCTAATTTCCATTAGATGCTGAGGATACCAAAGCAGTATTGTACTGAAAACAGCTTCACCATCACAAAACATTACACAGCTGTTACTGAAAACGGCATCACTGTCAAAAAACATTACACAGCCGTTATTTAAAACGGCATCACTGTCACAAAACATTACACAGCCGTTATTGAAAATGGCATCACTATCACAAAACATTACACAGCCGTTATTGAAAACGGCATCACTGTCACAAAACATTACACAGTTATTGAAGACAGAAAATTCTCATCACACAGTATGTCACCAACAGGACAGGTACCGTCAGACATTAGTAGATATTTTATGGGCAGTCAAATGCCTCATGTGGCATTTATTTATTAAAAAAATTTGTAATCGTGGCAACAAAATGACAGTGACTAAAACGGACAAACTGCATTTCAGCGGCAGAGACTAGGTGAGCCACCGCGTCCAGGTGTGTGCAAGCGTGGACGAGACGGACAGCGGGAAGCCAGACAGACAGACAGACAGACAGACAGACACTCACCTGGGGAAAGAAAAGAGAAGAGCAGGAGGGGGCTTCACGACTGACACTGGCGCCCGGAACGCAAAGACTGTTTTAATGGCATTCTCTGATGGGTCAGCAAAAGCCAGCAGTTCTCATTATGGAACTGGACACCACCTCAGGCCAATGAGGAAAGGCTGTTCCTGAAACCCTAAGCCTGACAGCCCCCTGCATATAAATAACCCCTCCTTCAACACCGGTATTCTTCTTTACCATTTATTTAACTGTTACCCTGAACTGGGCTGATTTACAGGGCAAATTTGATTCCCCCTTAAGAGTCCTCCTCACCTCAGAAGCACAAGAACAATGACAGCGTATTTCAACCCCTGAGCTTTGAGCCGTGACTGTAACAGAAGTCAATCTTAAGGTACTTTACTCTTTTTTTTTATAGCTTACCTTTGAAGTGTAGAAAAACAGTACTTTTCAATCCTGAAGTGGAGAGTTCTGTTGAAAAACAGCACAATAATCAGAAAAACTTAAGATATGTGGCACTATATCAACATATTTGGAGATTCTTTTATTTATTTTTTTGGATCAATTTTTATGATTACTACAATTTTCACAATTGCTCACAGTCAATGGTTTTGTAGTTTACCTTTAAAAAAAAAAAGAAAGTAGGATGTACTTTAAAAAAAAAGTTGTCTTTCATGAGTCCATAAATTACAGGATGAAATCCTACTCAGATAACTCAGATAAATCTGTTCACGCCATAAATAAGGACCATTACCACAGAGTCTTGATGAAGGAGCAGACAGCACAGCATTTGGAATCCAAACATTATCATTCCACGGTAGCACTGACCTGCGGAGGGCACTCCACACGTGACCTTTGACCTCACAGGGTACAAGCAGGGTCAGAAACATTTCCTGTTTGTTGTATCTATCACTGTCTATTATTGCCATCATAATTGCTGTGATTATTATTATTGTTGTAAATATTGTTTTTCTGTTAAATGTAGATGCAGTGTGGGGCCTGTTTTTTTTTTGTTTTTTTATGCACCAAATTTAGGGAATAACTTACCACTGTACACAAGACTGTCAATCCTCTTCAGGCTTAAGACTGTTACTATGGCTTTTACCTGACTACTGATCATTGTATTTATTTCAATTTTATAGTACTTTTATGATTCATATTTTATGGCTTTTTATTAGAACCTTTTTATTTTGATTTAATTTTTATTCCATAAGCTTTACCTCATTTTATCTTCTGTATACACTTCACCTTTTATCACTTTAATAACACCGTTAGTTAGATTGCTCTGTCTGTTCTACTCTAACGCTCTGTGGGGTACTTTATGTATCCTTTATACAAAAGGTACTGCACATAAAATTATTCCTTTATAAATGCAATAAATAGCATTGCTATTGGAATTGCGATTGCGGACCAGGCCACCTGCGGATTTAAAAAGGGCACTCTTGCCAGCTCTGAGCATTGGGCAGTGAACCAGGCCATGCACAGAATTCATAATACATTAAGAAAAAAGCTTTATAAATCCCAATTAATGTGCATAGCGCATAATGCCTTAATAGAAGCTTTATAAAGCCCAACCCATGTGCATAATGAATAATCCCTTAATAGAAGCTTTATAAACACCAAGACATTTGACAAGCAGGAATACTGGGTTTAACTTAAATAAGAGGTAGCCTACTTATGGCATATAGGTACAGGTTTGAAAGAAACCACACTTTTGTTTTAAACAACACATTTCTAGACAGTTTATTTACAAAAGTCAAATTGGCACTGAAACAAACTTTCTGATTGGCTGATTTAGCTAAGCAGTGATATTGTTAATGCCACAGCCACAGATTTCAGGTTCATGTGAGGCAGCCAACAGACCCACGATGTTTACACTCTCGTATAAACCGCCAAAGATAAATGCCTGTGCGCAAAAAACAAAACAAAGATCATGTTCAAAATTAAGACAATGAGTGAGAGTCAATTTTATGGCACTGCTTGACCGTTAAGAAGATATTTGAGGGAAGCGGTCTCCGGTCTAGAAACCGGATCGGTCTAACCCTCGGTCTCGAACATCTTCTTCCTGCCACCCATGCCGGCCTTGTCCTCGATGTTCTTGCGCCAGTCGCCAACATCGCGCAGCTCCTTGTCCTGTAAGCAGAGATTTTGGGAACAAATGTAACAAGTAAACTGAAAAAATAAAGACTGAAACTCCTGAAGATAGACTTACAAGCCTATTAAATCTATATATGCCAGTACAAAAAAATGAGGATGCTATAATTTTCCATACATTTATTCAAAACTAAGCAAGTTAGAACATACGATAAATCTCCATATGTAAGACGACCGTCTCGCACGTGTTCAGCTGGTAAGACAGATCTCACACAATACACTGTGGTGTCACTGCCACCCACTCCTGAACCTTTCTGTGTTGCAGTACTGCACACTCTCCAGAAGGGGGCACCCACCTCCTCTTTCACCTCCTTCTTCACTTGTTTCAGGTTGGCTCTCAGGTCCATGGTGACCTTGTGCTTGGAGCCCAGCAGGGCCTGGAGCATGGCGTCGGCAGACATGCGCACTTTCTTCAGGGGGGGGGCGTTTAAACTTGCCCTTCAGGTCGAATACTTTAAAGTTCAGCTCTGCGACCTTCGGCGAAAGAAGAACGGGAGACAGGAAGTGGGGGCGTCACCTATTCTGCTGAGTCACCAGGTACTCGTCTCCTGGGTTCCTCACTCTCCGCTTCTTAAATACAGGTAAGTAACGGGACCTTCTAGAACAGGGACGTGCAACGCCGGGCCTCGTGGGCCGGTGAGTATGCAGGTTTAACTCCGGGCCTCGCGGGCCGGTGAGTATGCAGGTTTAACTCCGGGCCTCGCGGGCCGGTGAGTATGCAGGTTTAACTCCAGGCCTCGCGGGCCGGTGAGTATGCAGGTTTAACTCCGGGCCTCGCGGGCCAGTGAGTATGCAGGTTTTTGCTGGCACCAGTTACCAATTATTTTAAAAGCCCAATCATTTACATGATTGGATATTTTAAGCTACATTCCGCGATATGAACAGCAGCTCTTGTGCCTGTGTGCATGTATTGTAACGTTTTATTGTGGTCTAAATTACGAGCAAATCGGTATTGGTGTATATGACTATTTAGCTGATTTAGCCAGGGTAACTGGTGGCAGAAAAAAAACCAGCAAACACACCGGCCCGCGAGGCCTGGAGTTGCCCATCCCTGTTCTAGCACAAGAATATAGTACAGAACGATCATTGTGTCAGCGTTGTACTTGGGCAATGTCCTTCATTTTTTAGAAGGGGATTCAAACAGAGAGACGGAATGTTTGATGCCTTCAAGAATATGCAGCTGAGGATTCCATACCCTGGGTCCAGAGGTCAGTGTTGCATACCCAAGGGTTCATTCCAAACGCTTATTTTATCCATCCTCGTCTCCTCGGTCCTCACCTGCCCCGGAAATCGATCGAGTTTCGCCATTTTTAAGGACATTCTAATTGGCTAAATGCTCCTCGGAGAAGGGAGGAGCGAGGAACCGGAGAATGCTTCAGCGAGGAAACACAAGTCTTTTTTCGGAATGTGACATAGGCTATAAATAATCTACCGCTCCTGCCACAGGACTGGAACACCCCTACATAAATCTTATCTTACCATTCCTTTCCATTTATAATAAAGTGCTTTAATCCATAATGATGCTCATTCTTTATGGCTAACAAAAGCCACATTTATTCATGAAAAAAGAGGCTAAAAACATTATAGAAACGCGTAAGCATAATGTGTGCAACACATAATTAGTAATTGACGTCGCTCTAAACTAACGCTCAACTGAGCAAGGACGCCTAATACATGTTGCCTGAACTCCTCCGTTCTCGTATGTCAACCTTTCATCTGTTTCGTCTCATTCGCATCCTGCGTTGGGCGGAGCCAAGGAGCGAGGAAAGGACGCGAGGAAGTGATACAAGGAGTGAAAACAGGCGATTAGAATGATCCCCAATCTTGGGATCTTGGGTGGGCAACACTGACCCCTGACCCAGGAAGAAGAAATCCCACTAGAGAGAACCGGAATGAATGCATGCGACTGACAGACGGGAAATACTCCACCTCCATGACGACCAAATCGACTTTCCTCTCCAGAATATATCGTTCCTCGTCCACCACGTCAATCTTCTCATGGAGCTCTCTGCAGAGAGCCTGAAAGAAGACAACAGGGAAAAAAAACCCTTAGAAATGCTATATTATCGTTAATAATTAATCACTTTTCGCATGGCACCCTTTTGTCAGGGAAACTACCGTACTGATTATATACCTAACTATAACTGATTACAATGTGTTATATTGAACTATTTGATGAAGGTCCCTTCTGAAAAAAAAAATATATATATATAAATATATATTTAAATAAAATAGCAATCACTGCAACACTAGACAATATATGGGCAAGTATACAAATTATATATATATTTGTAAATGCTCCACCATGATATACTGCAGATTTAGCATTATAGTTTCAAAAAACATCGTCCTCAAATTTACGATATATTGCAGTACATATAATTTACATAAGGAGAGTATGGTTTACCAGTTTAAAAAGAGAAAAAAAGGAGAGTGATGAGAAATGATTTGATTGGTTCATCCATTACCTTTAATTCCTCTGCAGTTCTAGGCAGGACCAGAGGAGGGCACTTATCTTCCATGTATCTCTCTCTTGTTTCAGCCTTTTCAATTTCCTCGGCCGCCAGCAAATCCTTAGCAACCTGTAGAATTAGGCTCTGGAGGGCAGAGTAAAGTGCCCATGTTATAATCTTTCTAACAACAGGACAGCATAGCTCAGCAGTTTCATTCGACAGCGAACATCTGAAATGGGTTCCTTCTACAGCTAACATTCAAAATGGACTCCTTAGCTAACATCTGAAATGGACTCCTTCGCAGGTAAAATTCAAAATGGACTCCTTCTATAGCTAACATCTGAAGTACACTTCTATAGCTAACATCTACACTTCTATAGCTAACATCAAAAATGGACTCGTTCTATAGCTAACATCAAAAATGGACTCCTTCTACAGCTAACATCTGAAACTGACTCCTATAACAAAGGTCCAAAATGGACTCCTTCTCCAGCTAACATCTGAAATGGACTCAATTCAATTTGGCTGGATATAAGCAAAGGTTAACGTCGGGTGTGTACCAAATTTACACGGTTGAGGTTTTTTTTATGCTGAAAACCCCGTCTTCTCAAGATTCAGACCTCAAGATTCAAAGGGTTCCCTGACCTTAAACTAGATGAGGGAAAGGCTGAAAGATGCCAGCAGGTACCTTCAGATTGTGTTTGCGGCTCGATGACATCCCTTTACTATGGAAATAAGCACACATAAGCATTTATATCATTATGAATTGCATCATTATCAAAATTAAGAGAGACAAGTAGATTAGCAGTACCGAAATGAGTAGCAAATTGACAATGAATTATTCTGAGCTGCTTGGGTGTAGTTACAACTATAGGTAAAATAACCCTAACCCTAACCCTAACCCTTTCAGTACCCAGGTACATGTCCCTCAGTCATACCTTCCATCTACAGAGCCTGCACATACTTCATATTTAATGTACTTCATTACTTAAAACATTACAGCTGGTTGTACGTATGCTTTCTTATGTCAGTAATGAAAGCTGTCTTTTGTTGCGTTTATATTTGTATGTTTGGGGGGTATGCCTTTTTACAAAGTGATTAATGCTGGTATGTAGTCTTACTTGTAATATGTTGTTTTTTGGTTCTGTAGATAACTGTAAAATAATGTATCTATGATAAGTATAAGTAGCTACTGTCCTTGCAGTAGCAAATGGAGATCTAAATACACTTTAATGGATCTTTTTTTCTTTTATTTCAGCAGCTATCAAATGACTGTAATTATTTACGTTTGATCACAGATAAAACACATTGAGGTCAGACTGAAACTGGACCCCCGTAGCCTATTGGAGTTGTGGATTACCTAGTGGATAGACATCTTGGAATGAGTGACAACCAGTTACCATTATCCATCCCTACCCTAAACACTTTAAACAAACACAGAATGAATACTTACTCAGCCATCTTTCCTGTTTATTTCACACACTGTCAAAAGAAATGAGAATTCGGTGCAATTTAGTAGTGCAATTATGAGGTATTTTACTTCATTTTTACTCAATTTTACAATTTTTAAAAACACAAAGTGATCAGAAACAACTTCTGTTTCTGTGAGAATAGTTATTATATAGTAGCTTATTCTAAAGTATCCTTAATTATACATAGATTGTAAAGAGACCTTTGCATCATTGTATTTCGGGTAGGGGATGTTCCAGAAGCATTATGGTACCAGGAAGTTATTGCTGCATAATATTATGTATTTACTACAAAAATACAGTTTAACAATATTAAAATACACACGAATCCCCGGCATCCTTCAAAATGAGACGGAGCAGGAAAACCGTTGTTTCAGCAGAAGGGGGCGCAGGTGGAGATTAAGGGGTGACTCCCACACGATAGACCAGAACAGGCTCAGTCCTGGGCCCTCTCGTCTGCTCCCTCTACACCCATCGCTTGGTTCAGTCATCACTCCCCACAACTTCTCCTACCACTGCTATGCTGATGGCAGTCAACCGCATCTCTCTTTCCCGTCCGCTGACACCCAGGGTGAGGCACGCATCTCTGCTCGCCTATACTGACATCTCCAGCTGGGTATCTGCCCACCAGGGTCATGCTAAACCTCAACAGAACCGAGCGGCTCTTTTCCCTGGCCAATCCCGTCCTCTGCAGGACCTCTCCGTCGCCATGGAGACCACAGCGCCTCCTGCCCCAGACGGCCAGGAATCTCAGCGTGACTCCAGACAGTCGACCGTCTTACACGGCTCGCACTCCTGCCACGACACCGTCCCGCAGGTTACAATATCGGCCAAATCTGACCGTTACCAGCACAAGCTTTCATTATCACCTGACCGGACTACTGGACGACTGCAACTCCTGTTTCTGCACAGATCCTTTAGACCTTGGATTACAATTTCTATTAATTATAGCCAACAAATATAAGCCTATATTGGGGGGGGGGGGGGGGCTTCTCTCAGGTAAATGCTTCAAAATCCCAGTGAAAACCAGTGACAGAATCCGTTCATAACGCATTACGGTGAAAACTATCAGTGAGCACAATCACAAGACCCTGCATTTAATCAAGCACAACTAGGAGTTGTTAATGAATTAATCAATTAATTAATTAAATAACAGCTTAAAGTTTTATAGCAGGCAATGTACTCCCATGATGGCTAGTGTTACTAAGCGTCAGTGATGGACATCTCTCTCGCTCTCTCGCTCGCTCTCTCGCTCTCTCGCTCTCTCGCTCTCTCGCTCTCTCGCTCTCTCGCTCTCTCGCTCTCTCGCTCTCTCTGAGGATATCTTAGCGACCATCTCGGAGCAGAATTATTTGGGGGCAAGCAAAGCATTTCTAAATTTGGTCAGGGTGTGGAGCACAAGGAATGTTCTAACAGTTGCTCCATCATAATAGGCCGGCCCCTATGAGGTCATTACAACAGACTATCCTCCCCGACGTCTGCGTCCAGCCCCTCGGAACATCGCTAACGGGGCTGAGACATGACGGACACATCTCAGAAATAGCCTCTGCCTTGAGATTCAACCACTTAACAGTGTTAACATCACTCTGCCTCTCTGGCCCTCTCATGTCTGCCCGACATCTACCGCCTTACTCAAGTGAGCCTTGCTCATTAGATTACTACGGATGTTGTAAAAACTGTAACTTACAATTTATTTAAATGTAGCCATGTAAATTATGACTGGCTCTGAAAAGCTCTCCACTGATTTTGAGATTTGTAACTGAATTTATATTTCACGCTGCGTCAGCGTGTTGGCACGTCAGCTGACTCAGAGGTCCAATCGGGGGGAGAGGCCGAACAGCTGTGGAATAATCTGCTCTCAAATAAATCCTTAAGTGAAGTATGAACAGAGGAGCGAATCTTTCTGTAAAACACTAGTTGAGCACCAGCTGGCTCTCGGGCAGAGCGGTGATTTCAGAGTGACGGCATTTACATCCAAATGTTGGCGTTGACAGCAAGGAAAATGCTTGGCGGTTAACTTTCAGATTTATTGCTTGCTTGTAGCATTTTGTTTCAGCATGTCACATCACCAGTTTGTATATCAACCGTGCATTACAATATACAACTGCTCCCCACAGTAAATACACCTTCATTTATATGTCTTTTTTTCTTGTTTAAGATTTCTCAGGGTTCTGCCAATGTCTAAATACATCATAGGGAAAACTTAACAAAATAACCACAAGCTTTGCACAACCCCTCGGTTTATTATAATTAAACCTTCATTTAACCAGGCAGGTCACGTAAGAACAAATTCTTATTTACAAGTAAGTGAAAGTAACATGATAATTTTACAATGACAAAAAAATAAATATTTATATACAAAGACTAATGACCACTTATTGTACACATTATGGTCAGTGATCAAAGTGATCTCTACTAATAAATTTAGTTCAGTGATTACAGTTGAAGTCAAAGGCAATACAATCGTAGATTTAACATGCATAACTTATTTTCTGTCAGTCTACTTTGTGTTATAGACTTCATTTTGTATCTTTTAAAAGGCCTACAGTGCATTTGTGCTGTGGTCTGGACTCTTAATGATTTATTATTTTAAATAGGACATTTTTGTTTGACAGTAAATTTGACAGGTATGTATTGGATGCAAATAAAATAATTTAAATGAAATTGGAGTAAACCATTTTTCATAATTATAACTGGAACCGTTAGTACAGTCCCATTAAAAACTTTACAAAGACAACAAATATGGCCACTGGCCTTAGTTTAGTGCTAAACTTCATCAAGAGCTTGGTGAAAGGTAGGGTACATAACTATCAGACTCTTAACTATGAGCATTATTAACATAACAAATAGGCCTACTGTCAGCATTACAATCAACTCTTCCAGTAAAACATCACCAAAGATAAGTCTTATCTGCATACTCATAACCCTGCATGCAACCGAATGATAAGGATTACACAAGCACACTTTTTAGTGGACCACTAGACCAAGGCGTCCAGTGATGCTACGGCAGTTAAAGGCAGTCAGGTAGAGAAGCTGAACAGACACAGCCCTGTGGAAGTGAAGGTAAAGTTTCTCACCTATAATAGGAGGAGCAGAACGACAGGATTGATCCGGTGGATAGGAGACACTGACGATCCAAAGGCAGCGCTAACGATGAAAAGATATTTATTGCATTTGGCGATCCAGCCGCAAATCCCAACTTTCTCTTTATGGAAGAGGATTAGCGCCCATGCCAACTGCTTACCAAGGTCAATGAAATACGGTACCATCTTCCTCATCCAGTCCTCCATTATAAATAACGTGTCCTTCAAGATCGGTATTCTTATTATCTACTGAGGTATTTACTTATTTACTCAGGAGCCAAGCGCAATGGGCACGATGTCCGCCTCCTCCTCCTTTGAAATGTTTATCCTGGGAAGCCATGTGATACAGCTCCCAGTCAACAGTCTATAAAGCAGCCGGCTCTCAATCTGGATGCGAATCCACAGGTCTGGCCAGGGGTTTGATCTCCCGCCATTGGCACTTCCTGTACTATGTCCCCCATCTCTATCTGTACCCCTCTCTGCTTTCCTCCCGTCTGACCCCATCTCTATCTGTACCCCTCTCTGCTTTCCTCCCGTCTGACCCCATCTCTATCTGTACCCCTCTCTGCTTTCTCCCTGTCTGACCCCATCTCTATCTGTACCCCTCTCTGCTCTCCCCCTGTCTGACCCCATCTCTACCTGTACCCCTCTCTGCTTTCCCCCTGTCTGACCCCATCTCTATCTGTACCCCTCTCTGCTCTCCCCCTGTCTGACCCCATCTCTACCTGTACCCCTCTCTGCTTTCTCCCTGTCTGACCTCATCTCTATCTGTACTCCTCTCTGCTTTCCCCCCGTCTGACCCCATCTCTATCTGTACCCCTCTCTGCTTTCCCCCTGTCTGACCCCACCTCTATCTGTACCCCTCTCTGCTTTCCCCCTGTCTGACCCCATCTCTATCTGTACCCCTCTCTGCTTTCTCCCTGTCTGACCTCATCTCTATCTGTACCCCTGTACCCCTGTACCCTGTTTTCCCCAAGGTTTGATTAAAGTGAAACATAAATAAGGAGGGCATTAAAAGATGCTTTTGCTTCAAATACGTGGCTTAGATATGATAATTGCTTCATTTTAGCAGCTTATTTGTAGTTTTTTAAATCATTTTCTTGCACTAAACTTTGTTCACTTCACAACCAATTGATCTTTTTCAGCACTCACAGCACGGGAGTATCTGACAGGCAGTGGTCTGTAACGGTCTCGAGGCCCAGAGAGCAGATGTCCAAAGTCCTCACCCTGCATCACTGAAGCAGAAAATTCTGTTAAAAAAAATTTAAATAAATAAACTTTTGCAAACATCCAGAAAAACTGGAGGGGGAAACCAAGAACCAGAGACACACATTCAGTTCAAATCTTGCATGAAAAATAAAACTTATACTTGGAGCAGTTAACTCCCCGTGGAATAGTTTTGTGATTTCAGCAAAACTTCATTAATTTCCTGGAATGTACACTTACACCAACAGTTCCTTAAATTCTGAGAATTCAATCATTTCTGAAAAAAATGAAGTAAATGTGCCCAAAATATGAATATTTGCAAAGGCAGAAAGGCGTGACTTTTGAAATGCAACAGCTGCCTGTTTTTAGGGCCTGTAGCTAATAAAATAGTGTAAACAAACTCGAAACACACTGACTTGGCTTGTACATACATTAAGGTGCATGCAAAGCAATTAATCCACAGAGGTACTAGTGGGATATGACTAAAGAACCTGGTGCCTGTGTGCGAGGCTTTAAACAACTTCAGCCAAACTAAATAATTATCCATCATTAAAGATATGACTTACCATGTTTTAGAGTCTGTGTCTACATGCCGAAGGACTGTCTTTGGATTCCACATCCCAGTCATTTCACCCCACGTTTCCACGGAGAAACCCAGAGCAAGATTCCCGGTCTTCAGGAAGAGCATTATGGGTAACCTCCCCCCCACCCCCCCAATTCCCCAATGCTTGTAACTAACACACACAACATGCATTGTGTGTGCAATTAATTATGCACATAATCAGAGATATATATCGACAGAGATATGCATATAGGCATAGATATATATGCATATAGACAGAGATATGCATAAATGCATATAGATAGCCTATACTGTATATGCACAAACGGTTTAAAACACAGTGGTATTTCAAAAGGCTGCAGGTGTGGAGAGGCCATACTGGCTCTGAGTTTGGTAAAGATCATACACTATGACATGTCCTGAGATTTTAGGTTTTATAAGTTTATTTGTATTTATTAAGTATAACCGTATTTATTTATTTTCTCTTGTATTGTTTTACTTATTGTATTGCTCCCTGCCGCTTGGCCAGGACGCCCTTGTAAAAGAGATCTCATCTCAATGGGACTTTCCTGGTAAAATAAAGGATAATTAAATTAAATTTAAAAAAATATAATAATAATTTTAAGTTCAACTTTAGGTTTAAGTTGTTTAAATCACTCATGTGTACAAGAGTGGCAAGTTTGTAAATATAATTTCAATGAATGTAAGTTTATTACTTTGTTATTCATACCTAGCTTTTTACCATTTATAGTATATTTGAATGCTCATAATTTTATTTTAATTGCATTTAAACAGGCAGGTAAATTGAGAACTTTGGTTTTCTTTTGCATTGATGGCCTGGGGAATAAAAGTGGGATGGGACTCTGCAGCCAATCAGATAATCGGGGGAGATTATGTGCAGCCAATCAGATATTGGGTAATTTGGTGTAGCCAATCCGATAATAGGGGGTGACTAGGTGTAGCCAATAAGATAAGGAGTTGATTAGATTTAGCCAATAAGATAATAGGGGATGATTATGTGCAGCCAATCAGATAATATTTGGTAATTAGGTTTAGCCAATCAGATAATAGAGGGTGACTTGGTGTAGCCAATAAGATAAAAGGAGTTGATTACATGTAGCCAAGCAGATAACAGGGGGTGGCACGTTGCACAGCACAGTTTTTCCATTTGGTTTCTATTTGATACAGGGGAAAGAGTGCCCCCTGCTGGCTAACCAACACCACTTCAACCTGCAAATTAGTTTACATCAGGTCTCCCATCCAAATACTAACCAAACTCACACTTGCTTAGCTTCAGCAACAAACCAGGAGCTGTGTCAGCTGACCAGTTAGCTTGCTGGTTGTATGTTCTGCCTCAAGAAAACAGCCCTTATGAGGCTAAACATTCATTATGAGTTAGCATGCAAGCTGGAATTTCGCATGAATAAGAATATTAAACCTGAGAATCTCAACTCTTTGGGTGGACCCACAACGGCCGGATCAAGCACAATATCGTGAGACCGAGTCCATCTGGAGTTTCCCAACATTACAGTGTCAGCTGCGTATCTGCCATTTGACGGCAGTTTGGAAAGGTGTGCGCCTTAAGAGTTTTGGTCAACATTTGGTTAAGTTTACCGGCTCCTGATTGGAGCTCAATAGTGACGTTCCTCCTGCGGTTAAATCTTTAAAAAGCAGCTGAACGGACAGAATAAGAGAAGCGCCAACATCTTTTCACACAAAGAATTAAAAGAATAAAAAATCAATAAACGTAAGTTTCCTTCAAGCCATTTATTTACACGCGTGGTAAATAACACAAAATATATTTCTCATCAAAATATATTTTCCACTGGCAGCAGGCAAACGCAACGGTTTCAAAACAAAGGCTGCAAAACGGGCAGAGGCGGGAAAAGCAGGACAACACCAAAAAGGCCTCAGGTACCGTAGCAACCTCTGCGAAAACCGACCTCAACCCGCCAAACCACAGAGGATCGCCTCGTGTAAATAACCCGTGAGAATGTTCATTAAGACTGAAAAGGCCCAAAAATGCACAGCGAGATTCCACCAACCAGAGAACAACTCAGGAAAGCGCCAAGCGGCCAAGCAACAGAAACGGATCTAAGCCTCGCCCTCAAACATCTTCTTCCTGCCGTCCATGCCGGCCTTGTCCTCGACGTTCTTGCGCCAGTCGCCAACGTCGCGCATTTCCTTGTCCTGTAAGTAGACAGTGAATAAACAGTAAGTAGGAACTGTAAGAACAATGTTTCCAGAAAGAAAGAAAAACTATTTCAGAGCACACAAGTTATAGCTACTAATGTAAACTATGATTAACATTTCATTTATTAGTGACAATCCCCATTTTATTGACTGCGTTCAGTAAAACTGAGTGTTTTATGACGTTCCCTAAAGGGAGAGCAGAAACAGCGTTACAGGACGGGGCATCGCACTGAGAAACGGCAGCGTTATTAAACACAATACGTGATGTCGGTGTCATGTGTGACCTAATATGAGAATCCAGGGGATGCAAGCATAGGATGGAATCTTTGCATAGGCCTACCTGCAGTGATGTCACTTCCTCCAGCAGTGAGCCATTCCATAGATATAAAAACCTAGAAGCCTCATTCGCCCTGTTCAGAAGCGTCTGCGCGGACGCCATATTGGAGCGGGAAAGACCCGCGTCTAAAGAAACGGTGCTGTATTTTTGAGATGCAGACTTCCCCTGGTTAATTCTCAACCACTTTTTGAGAAATTTGGCTTGTTATAAACGTGAGAAATGTCTGCATAACATAGGTTATTTGGTTTCCAAATTTCACAGAACAGCTATTTGTAAAATGCCCTTTTAACTCTCATTCATGACTAAAACAATGGAACAAACCGCTGGTGGGATGAAACCTGAGGGCCATATAAATGCATCTCACTTGGAAAAAATAAAAGAAAGAATAAAATAAATATTGTATGGGTGCTTTCAGATTTATGTCATTGACTTTGAATTAATCACAGTTCGGAAGAACGGGAAAGTTATGAAATGACATACAAATTATGATACAGGCACAGGGTACCTCACAAAGTTTTACAGTAAATAACAGAGGACGAGATAAATTCTATTATACAATTATTACAATTTGTATACAGTGCACACCATAGTGTATGATTTCATGATGACATGATGCCGGTGCCACAGCTGGCCATGCAAATGCCATGGTTTTTAGTAAATTTACATTTAAATGAATTAAAAGTAGTTCAAACACATCCAAGATGGGCAGGTATATAAGCCAATACGGTTATAGTAATCAGAGCTATCAATAAGTTTTAAGAACCACCCTATCCTGTTTTCTTAGCAGCATCAAACAATAAAATCGTAATCTGCTCTGACACCATTTTTACAACTCATTTATAATAGATAAATGGCGTTTTATAAATAGCTGTTCTACGATATTTGGAAATCAAGTAACCCGTGTTATGCAGAAATCTTTCACGTTTATCAAAAGCTATATGTCATACAATTTGGTTGAGAATTATGCAAGTTATAGTTTTTTTTCAGGGGAAGTCTGCATCTCTCACTACACGTCCGTTTGTTTAGACGCCCCAATATTACGCTGCAACATACAACAGCAGCCAGTGCAACGCCTCGGTTTTTATTTCTATGTGCGAAATATCTATATCAATATCTATGTGTTGCAGTACTGGCCAGTCACCAGAAGGGGGCACCCACCTCCTCTTTCACCTCCTTCTTCACTTGTTTCAGGTTGGCTCTCAGGTCCATGTTGACCTTGTGCTTGGAGCCCAGCAGGGCCTTGAGCATGGCGTCGGCAGACATGCGTACTCTTCTCAGGGCCGGCTTCTTGAACTTGCCCTTCAGATCAATCACTTTAAACTTCATGTCCGCAATCTGCTCATCGGGAAAAAGAGGAGGGACACAAGAAGAACATGGGTGACCCACCCCCAATAAGTTACGAGTCCCAGAAACTGTCCCCTGGGGTGCGAGGGCGAGGAATTGGGAGGGTCTCTACCTCTTTTTCACACTTGTTTATTTTCATTTCCAGGTCGTATCGCTCTTCGTCGATTGTATCGATCTGCTGGTGGAGTTTCTTGCACATTTCCTGAAGAGACAGGTTTTTTTGTTAGATACACAAGCAGAAAGGGGTCCTAATGACATTAGTCATTTGGCAGACCTGACGCTTTTATCCAAAGCGACGTACAATGAGTGCATGCGCGTCGGGAAAGGTCATTGACGCAACGACAAACAGGTCAGATAAAGCACGTTTCTATCTTAACAGTTATCCATAGACGTGAACATTGAGTATAGTACACACAGTAAGCTAAGTCTTAAGGCTAAGTCAGTAAGACATGATAAACTTATTGCCATATGTGAAATTGCTTATTTTCACTGAAAGCTGCCCGAACGAGTGCCTGGATCCCAGATGAATTAAACGAGTGTTTGAACGAACGAGTGTTTGAACGAACGAGTGTTTGAACGAACGAGTGTTTGAACGAACGAGTGTTTGAGTGAATGCAGAGGGCCTCGTGTACCTGCATCTCCTGCATGCTCCCATGCAGGGAGAGTGGCGGGCAGTTCTCCGCCATGTATCTCACTCTCGACTCCTCAATCTCCCTCTCCTCCACCTCCAGCAAACCCTTCGCAGTCGAGAGCATCAAGCTCTGGGGAACAGCGGCAAAAGTTTGCGTGATTATCATCATCATCATCATCATCGTAACTTTAATCAATATTAATAAAATAACAATAACATATACGCAACTACTGATAACATGCTAGTATGACTACTACAGCATGAACATTCCAAATCAGGCCATATTCAGCCCGGCTATTCCAGGGTAACTCCCTTTGTAGAAAGGTTCTGAAATTGACCATCACAGAAACATAATGTTTTAATCTTTGCACATCAATAGATTTTGGTCTTGCTCACCCCCGCCCCCCGGCACATCCTTACCTTCAGATGGTGCCTACGACTCGTGGACATCTTCTTCCTGTTTGGGTCACAGACAAACAGCCAATGTCTCTCGGTTATCACTGTTCATTAGGCCTACATTTGTTTTCATTTATTGCATACTGTCCAAAAACCCATCCGGTGACTGTATCTGTAATTACCTTGAACTGTACATATTCTATATGGTGCATTATATACTAACATAACATTATTATTGTTTTTTTTAAAGGCATCACTTTTCTAGCATTATCAGGCTTAAGTGAACAGCTAACCTACACCATTCCCTTGTTGCAGTTGCAGTTTTGAGAAACAAATGAAAACTAGAAGATTAACAGTAGCCTAACACAAGTTTACAATGCTCCATTTTCGATGAAAAAAAGAACCTGTTTTATGTTATCATGCATTTCCCAGAACACCCCATATTGTTATCAAGTCTTTCCACAACAACAGCAAGCAGGAAGATGCAGTCTGCACAAAAGCCTCCAGCAAACCCTAAAGTTTCTGCACAGAAACACAAACAGGAAATAATGAGCGTCGCGAATGAGTTCGCAGCGTAAATTCTGTCGGAGAACCTTTCACTGTAGCAATCACACGTCACATACTCAACCAATCACAAACACACACCTCTAATGGAGCGCCCTTTTTAAACCAATCACATGCACACACCTCTAATGGAGCGCCCTTTTTAAACCAATCACATGCACACACCTCTAATGGAGCGCCCCTTTTTAAACCAATCACATGCACACACCTCTAATGGAGCGCCCTTTTTAAACCAATCACATGCACACGCCTCTAATGGAGCGCCCTTTTTAAACCAATCACATGCACATGCCTCTAATGGAGCGCCCTTTTTAAACCAATCACATGCACACACCTCTAATGGAGCGCCCTTTTTAAACCAATCAAATGCACACACCTCTAATGGAGCGCCCTTTTTAAGCCAATCACATGCACACACCTCTAATGGAGCGCTCTTTTTAAGCCAATCACATGCACACACCTCTAATGGAGCGCGCTTTTTAAGCCAAGAATGAGTTCTCTCTGTACTGCTTGCTGATGCGCTGCTCTTTGTTGATTACGGCTTGTGTTAAAAGAAAATTTGCTGTCACCCTCCACCACCCAGGCTTCCACCTGTTGTTTAGATCTGCTTTAATATGGGGGGTTTCTGGTCATCTCCTGTTTAGCGGAGGGAGATGCCCGTGCTCCGGAGCAGTACTAAAGCAGATCCATTCACCGTCAAACTAAAATAATTATGCAGCACATTCATTCATTAAACATGTCATTTAAATACGAGAGAAATCACTTATAAGTACCATAAATGATGAACCCCGTTCCCAAAAGCCATCCTTGCTTTTACTTTTTTTCCCCACCAAGAATCCAGCTACAGTTCGCTGAAAGATTCCTTCAGATATGCCGCTGGGAAAGATTGTACCGTGTTTCAGTTCTTTCAAAAAAATAATCCTAAAGATTAGTATACTCAGAAGTGGACAACCGTCATGAAAAATGTCCCAAGAAGATTCAGATGGGATATTTATTCACGTATACTTTTACTTAGATTAACTTGCAAAAACCCATAAACAACCTTGGTTGCATGATAACTACTCTCAATGAGGTTGAAACGTTATTCTCTATCCAGTCGTTTTGCATGTACGCTGCATTAATTAGAGGTGTAAAATCCAGGTTCAGAAAGTAAAAATCCTCCCCAGTGTTTTGTTCCAATCACCTGGATTTGTTAATTAGCACAATTCTTCAGCCAGGTGGTAGAACTAATTAGTGAAATCAGCTGGCTGAGTTAATGGGTGGAAGAAACACGTGGCAGGACTTTTACTTTCAGACCCCTGGATTTTACACCTCTGGCATTAATTAACACCAATCATGGAACGTTGAATGAAATGCCTCTAAGCCAATATTGAAGGTGCAATCACACTGACAGCAAACAATGCAAACGGTGTAGCTACTTACTCCGACATCTTGGCCGCGCGTTTGTTTCACACCCTGAGGAGAGAGAGAGAGAGATGAGCAGTCCGCGTTTATTTCACTCACTGCAATTAACCTTTCAGCTCCATTTATAAGAGAAGCCTCCGGGCACCAATGCTGACATTTAACGCTGGTGAAACTGGCCCCCAATATACACAAAAAATTCCATTTTGCAAAAGGGAATTCTCATATTTCAGGATTGCCATTATCCGAGTCCAACATGGTAATGCATATGTGACTAACTGTTCCTTAGAGGGGAAGTATTACCCAAACACGAGCTCGGGCAATTTAGCAAAAGCGCAACGCTTCTAAATTTGGTCAGGATGCACTTTGCCAGCTGCCAGCTGGGAATCGCGGTTACGATAAACTCGCCTCCTGAGAGATTAGCGCAAAGAAAAAAAACAGACACCGCGAAGATTAGTCCTCGCCCCACCTTCTGGAACTTTCCTGAGTGGGCCAAGACGACGCCACATCTGATGGAATACCTTCCCACCACTAAACCTGTGAGTATAAACGTCCTACTTCCCTGAGATTCACACTCAATACATTGGCCACATATTCAATAAAACTGAATTGAACCCAAAAGGCAATGACTGAAAATTCCACTGTCTTATCATAAGGGAAATATCATTAGTTCAATAACTACACGGCAAAAACTGTCTGTTATAATGAGTGTTTTAGTCCTGTATTGAGACCTAAAATCTTTTTAGGAGAAAATATTAGCTTGTTTTAAGTTACTTTTTTCTTGACAAGTGAAATTATCTTATCCCATTGAGTAAAACGCTCAACTCATTGGCATTCTTTTTGTCTTATTTAACTAAAAAGTAATAAGATTTAAAGTCTAAATATAAGACTAAAATGCTTGTTAAGATTGACTTATTTTTTGGTTTTTACAGTGTATGTAATGAAACGTGGTTTCATTCACAGTCCCTTAGGGATTAGAGTTCCCTTGTGTTCCCAGTTTATCCCCGTGAACCACACCACCCACCAGCCTGGCATATCCACCCATCACATCAGTCATAAAATAAAATAAAAAGCCTCTAATAATTAATTAAATAATGCTAATGAACGCTTTCATGATCACAAAACACTTTACAGAGAATGAGAGGAGCCATCACAGAGTTTAATAACAGGAAGCATATTTCCACAGCATAAAATGTGATCCTAGATTTACTGAATGTTAAATTTAATTAAGGTCCCTTTTAACCCTTTGAAAATTATTATTATTTTTTATTTATTTATTTTTATTTAATGTATTTATTTATTTTTTTTAAAGCGTTTTTCATAATTCAGCGAAAACAGTCAGTGCTCTAGAACTCCATTGCATTCAATTACCAGTAGTGATTGTTACATCAGCATTAGAATGTTCAGTTAAGAACATTCTAATCACACGTTTGTGATCTTACACCTTAAAGGGTTAAAGTAAGAATTTATAAAACATGGCAGTAATGTCTCATTCACAAAAGGGTACAGTGTGAGAACAAGAAACGTTTTGCATACAACGGCAGGAGTGATCTTGCGAGCTCGATCTGCACAGAACACTTTTCTTACTGAAAATACCCTAAACATGCTTGCGTCCATTGAGCCACAACACAAATTCCCCTCTCTCTTGCTCACCTCCTGCCCCCTACCCCAAGTTAGGGAGATTTCAAGTGTGCGCTTGTCTGCAAAATAATATGGACCATTAAATGGTTGTTTACTCAAAGATAAAAACAGGTATATTGCTTTTCAGAAATCACTGCACCCAGGAATTCCGTCATGTCATACCATCAGTGAAAATTTTGCCCTAATACTCCGTAACCACAAGATATTATCGCATTTACTTCAGAAACACACTTTGTACTTTAGAATTTAGCTTAGTTTAACGAGCATGAGATTTTCATTGTTAAAAATCAAGCCGTCATTTACAGTATTAAATGTTTACAATTTATAAACCAGCAAGATAATAACAAAACTATAAATCCGTGTACTTAAGGTAGTGACACCGCACACGTGTGTCTTCAGCACCAGAAACTTAGTCGGTCATGATGACCTGCCAGTCAATGCTCGCATCCGTTTAACCATGACAACAGCCGATGCAAAGCCTGCGTTTCTCCGTTTAACCAGGAAAATAGAAAATATCAGCTTGTTTTAAACTAATTTCAATTGACAAGCAAGAAGCATCTCACCCCATTGGCAAATCAAGAAACCCAGTAAAACTCTCACCCCGTTGGCAATCTTTTAGTCTTATTGAGCAAAAAAGTAATAGAAATAAGATTTTAAGTCTAAATATAAGACTAAAATGCTTGTTAAGATTGACTTATTTTTAGTTTTTTGCAGGGCGGGGCAAGAGAGAGAGCATCGTATCTCACCTACGAGAGAAGCAGTAGAGAGCAGAGGCTGAGGGAACGGGACGGGCTCGCTGGTCAGTCAGTCGATACGATTGTTTGGTTTATATGGCGGTCTCGGAAGGGTGAGGAAATCCAGTAATGGTGTTTATGGGAGTTGGCTCCTCTGTAGACCAATGGGCTGGTGGACACCTGAAACCCTATCCGTGCCTACCCACCCTAAAATCCCCCCCCCCCGTAGCCCCCCCCACCCCCCAGTTCTAGCTCATTCCATTATAAATAACCCCTTCCAATAAGATTATTCTTACTTTATTATCTATGTGGACAAAACTACTAACCTATTTAGCCAGAGGTGAAGATCCCTGGTGTTGAGACAGTGGCTGGGGGGGGGGGGGGGGGGGGGCGTGTCAGATGAGGGTGGAGGAAGACTGGGCAGATGATGATAAGAGCGAGAGAGAGAGACAGGGGAGAGAGAAAGAGAGAGATGGAGGCACAGTGGGAGGAAGATGTAGGTACTGGAGAGAGGTAGTTCAGGGCGGGTTGTACAACACAAGCTCCCTGCTGTAATCCTGCAGGCGGACAGATAGGAGGGGGCACCAGGGTGTGATCCAGCAGTTTGAAGTCTCAGGTGGGTCTAAATCTATCGATTCTGGGTCGGGAAACTTCTTGAAAAACCAGGTGACCGGTGCCAGCGTTGGGACAGGTGTTGAGGAGAGGGGGGGGGGGGGTCTCAGGACGACGCCCATCGTCAGGGCTAAGGGTTGGGCTCTAACATCAGAAGGCTGTGGGAAACCAGGAAGGGTCTCATTTTTAGAAGAGCTCTGCTTTGGGTAACACTGCCCCCCTCCTGGGCAGCGTAACCATAACAACGTTCCAGAGAGAGCAGCGAGGGGGATCAGCAACTGCTAATTAAGAGGGGTGTGAAGACAGACAAGAAACCCAGGGCTCAGGTCGAGTTATCGGAGAACCAGTCAGAGGAGCTGAGGGGGCTCAGCCAATAGGGAGCCAGGATGACTTCCTATCCCGTTTCAGCCAATAGCAGCTGAGCTCAGAACCCACAAGGGGGTACGGAAGATGTGAGGGAGGGAGGGGGCTCTATTTTCAGTCCGACGCAAAGCAGCATGACTCACAGGCCCAGACACAAGCTCATTGGTCATTTCGATCCAAAACAACTGAAAATGTCGCTGTATTGCCTTGCAATAGCAGCAATGCAAGACCCGCGTGTGTCTGTGCAACAATAATCAAAAAGTAAAAGAAAATTTAGGTCCTAAAAATCATGATACAAACGATAAATATGATAAAATCGCGGATGCATCCATTACCTTAAAGCCGCTGAATTGGTCAGGGATGGGAGGGGCAACACGGGGCAGTCTGAGGAGGCGGGTCTTCAGTCAGACTCGGGAAGACGGCCAATGCTGTCCTGACCTCTGTGGGGAGTACACCGGCCCGGCTGGTGACATCACTGTCTGTAGAGCTTGGTGAATCCAAAAATTGTGCGCTCTGGACTCGTGGACTCGCTGACTTTAATGGCGTATTTCCAAGGGCAGCACAAGGGCAGCACAAGGGCGGCACAAGGGCGGCACAAGGGCGGCACAAGGGCGGCACAAGGGCGGCACAAGGGCGGCACAAGGGCGGCACAAGGGCGGCACAAGGGCGGCACAAGGGCGGCACAAGGGCGGCACAAGGGCGGCACAAGGGCGGCACAAGGGCGGCACAAGGGCGGCACAAGGGCGGCACAAGGGCGGCACAAGGGCGGCACAAGGGCGGCACAAGGGCGGCACAAGGGCGGCACAAGGGCGGCACAAGGGCGGCACAAGGGCGGCACAAGGGCGGCACAAGGGCAGCACAAGGGCAGCACAAGGGCAGCATAAGGGCAGCATAAGGGCAGCATAAGGGCAGCATAAGGGCAGCATAAGGGCAGCATAAGGGCAGCATAAGGGCACTTGGGGAAAAAAATGTTTTCACCAGGGGTCAGCGTTACACGCTCAAGGATTTAACAAGAACGCACCTTTGAGTCCTCGAGTCAGCGAGGCCACAGAATGGGACTCCGCCATCATTCCATCACAGGGGCTGGTTGTGCGACAGCGAAACCGTTCCTCCATGAACCCACATACGCAGACGACCTACGACCCCACTGAATTACGGTCGCAACTCGCTATTGATTTACATTTACACACAAACACACACACACACACAGAAATGAGAATTCTGTATTGAGCAATGGACTGTCGCTGTCATGGTTGATCGCAGATGTTGATTATGGATTGTAGATCCATGGAATTCACGCTTCAACCTCTGCCGATGATCCTATCTTACCTGCCTGTCTCCTACTGTTCTCTGCAGCCTGCGATCACGCCGCTAGTTTGCATCAAACATTCACCACTCCTCCACAGCACAAGTACTGCAGGCTTTATTGAGGGGAAAGATGGAGGATCCACTTGGCCAGTATGAAGTCACACCCTCGCCATACCTATGGGAAATATAATGTTAGACCCCCCCCCCAATTTATAGCCCGTCCATCATTGCCCCATATCACCCCTTACCTGAAAAAGACTAACGCCATGACCGAATATGATCCCTGTTCCCTGGCCCCTGTCCACTCAGACCCGTTTACTATGTGCCCTGTCCCCTCACTTTGCAAGCAGTGTGAAAAAGAAATCCAGCAAAACTCTTTCCAAACTAGTGAGGAAGTAGTTCTTAATACGTTCTTGTCCTGCAAGTAGTAGTTTTTACATCCGGTTAACTTCCGGAAATCGTCGGATGGGTGTGCTCCTGAATTCCCTCAACAAAACCGTGGAAATAAGGGTTTCATCCAGGGATTTTAAAGCACAACTGAACTTTGGTTGAACTTTGGGTTGTGTAGTTACCTGGCCATGATACGAGTCCAAATGGTGGCGAAATATGTTTGTTAGTTGCTCTGTGCTCCCTTGGGGTGATAATCCAGAATAGGGTATTTGTCGCTCTCCATTCACTTCTATAGTGCAGCTAAAACGGTCTCAAAATGCCCCATTTGTGAGAAAAAGTCACCCACTCACAAAGATGACTCAAATATGCACCCTCAAAGAGTGCAGACAGACAGACGGACGGACAGACGGAGTTACAGTAGCAAGAGAGAGCCCCTAACAATTTATCACCGCATACATCGAGTTCAGCTTTGTCTACCGTTCTGTACAAGCAACTAGTGCCTGTTCACTAGCTCAACCAGTCATATAGACAACTGGATTAATAAGCCAGATACCAGCCAAATTTATCACCATCTTAACATGATCATTTTAATATTTGCAAATCCATATACAAATACATATGACCAGAAACACCTGACACAGGAAAGAAAATAATTTTAAAAAAACAAAAAAAACATTGCATACTTTGTGATATGCTCTCCAATTCGTTCAAAATATTATGGGGTCAACAAGAATTCGCCTGAGAGTCAAAATAGTTCTGAAACAACAAACCGCCAACAAGAAAATATTCATTTTCAAATACAACGTACATCAATCACAGCTGCCAATTAATAAAAGGTCATTTTTGTTAATTAAAAAAGAATAATTTACGCACTAATATTAAGAGTGAGAGATTTCAGAAACATCTGAGTTTGTATTACAAATGGCTTGCACTGAACACCACTACACTCAGAACTGGTAAAACACAGCAACTGTATAGCCACCTAACCATTGGGACACAAAGCTTGACAACACTCAACCATGTCAAACCGCAAATGACTTCTGTCATTACGCCACAAAGTGTTCAATGTATTAGGACTCGTTTTTCGGTCTACAACTACAACAAAACTTCACTACTCAAAGATTCAGATGGGTGTGTACAGAGTATTATGTGGGTTTCACGGCACAATCACGCTGGAAAACTTCAAACAAAAGGCAGCACGGTTACAGCGTGAAGTCCTGGAGCTTGTTAGCTGTAAACCAGAAATAAAACCATTAAAAAAAAAAAAAAACATTTTTTAAAGAATTTTTTAAAAAAGTACTCCAACGACAAAGTTCACAATTTCATCACCAGTGTGCTCTGGAAAAGGCCAAGCCTTGTGTCTGTGTGTGAGCAACTGTAGTATCATGTCATCACAACAACAAGGAAATAACAGCTGACCGTTGCTATGCAAATGATGAAAGCTTGGCTTTGGAATTCTTCAGACCACCAAGATTCTTCTGCAAGGGCCTCTGCTCTGGACTATCTAGTACACCAGCACATGCATTTTTACATAATCAGTGCAATATTCTTCCCCCGTCACACAATTCATCACAATTGGATCCCACTAATCCACCACCGACACGTCTCTCACACAGACACAGGCCAAGATGCCCCGGCTCCACAGAGCAGATAAGCAGAATCAAACAGCCACGTTTTCCAAAAAGCACCAGTGTGTTTTTTTTTTTCTATTTTCCCCCCAAATGGCGTTTAAAAATAAAAATAAGAGGAGTGGGACAGCAGTTTCCTCACAGAGGACATTATCCTGTTAGAGTAGGGCGGAGCTGATGGAGGAGATGTGCATTCCCACATACTGGACCAATGAGGACCTGTGGACTCCTTCTCTTCACTAAGACCCCTGCTGCGTTGGCGTTGGCTCATCTCATCACAGCACACTCGCTGCAAGTTTAAAACGCAAGCATAGCTCTGAATAAACTCTGAAATACACAGACCAGCAGACTGTTATGGCAGAATGCTACTTCAGAAACACTTTAAAAGGTCAGATCCTCCACAGCTCTGGATGTCAGACACAAACTCACTTTCCCAGCAGCCCTTCTGTCCGACAGCTGCTTTAGTCTCATTGTATCGTCCAAGAGTACGAAAACGTGAACGCTCTCAGTTTTTAAAATGGTCCTCTCCCTGGTCTATCCCCAAACTGACGTGATTTGGCAGGGTGGTGGGGTTTGTGGGAGGGTGCAAATGATAACTTTTAATTGTCTCGTTCCTCATCTCTCCTGGAGTGCACCCTCCTGGCCCCCGATGGTGCAGATCCATGTGAAAGCAACAGAAGCCGGTTTGAGCTCCAGACCAGGACTGTGTGAGAACCGCCCGGAGCAGAACCGGTCCGGTCCGGTCCTCTCTCCGCCAGTCCTCCAGCTGTGACTCAATGACATCGGATCACCTGAGATCTCCCACCAACACCCCTGAAATAAAGGAGTCGCAGGGCCATGAAGACCCGTCCCCAAAGATCAAGGTGGCAAAATGGGCGTGGCCCATACATTAGTAAACCAAACACAAAAAATACACACATTGAGCAGCTGAGCATAGAAACCAGCTTTTGTTTCTTCAACCAGGTAATTTCAACTGGATGCTGCAGGTTTAACTCCAGTCCTGGAGGGCCGCAGTGCCGGCAGGTTTAACTCCAGTCCTGGAGGGCCGCAGTGTCTGCAGGTTTAACTCCAGTCCTGGAGGGCCGCAGTGTCTGCAGGTTTAACTCCAGTCCTGGAGGGCCGCAGTGTCTGCAGGTTTAACTCCACTCCTGGAGGGCCGCAGTGTCTGCAGGTTTAACTCCACTCCTGGAGGGCCGCAGTGTCTGCAGGTTTAACTCCAGTCCTGGAGGGCCGCAGTGTCTGCAGGTTTAACTCCAGTCCTGGAGGGCCGCAGCGTCTGCAGGTTTAACTCCAGTCCTGGAGGGCCGCAGCGTCTGCAGGTTTAACTCTAGTCCTGGAGGGCCGCAGCGTCTGCAGGTTTAACTCCAGTCCTGGAGGGCCGCAGCGTCTGCAGGTTTAACTCCAGTCCTGGAGGGCCGCAGCGTCTGCAGGTTTAACTCCAGTCCTGGAGGGCCGCAGCGTCTGCAGGTTTAACTCCAGTCCTGGAGGGCCGCAGCGTCTGCAGGTTTAACTCCAGTCCTGGAGGGCCGCAGTGTCTGCAGGTTTAACTCCAGTCCTGGAGGGCCGCAGTGTCTGCAGGTTTAACTCCAGTCCTGGAGGGCCGCAGTGTCTGCAGGTGTCTTCAAGGATTGTCGTTAAACCTGCAGGAACAACTCCTACTTATAATTGGTAAAAAAAAAAAAATGGCCTCCAGTTTTTCCAGGAGTAAAATAAAACATAGTACAAAAACCAGCCACCAATGAGAACACTGTGGGCCTGGCAGGGGGGCGGGGGAAGAGGTAGGGGGGCAATACTAGGTCCAGGCCACCTTTCGGGAGATGGCCAACTTGAAAGACTGGGGATCCACGTCTCGGGCGGGGCGCAGCGCCCTCTCCAGGCTGACGAGCACGTCCTGGTGGCTCTCCTGGATGTTGAGCGGGTACTTGGCCCTCAGCAGCTCGTACGCGGCCAGCAGCCTCATGTTCTGCTTGACCATCAGGTACTGAATTATGCAGGTGGGCGCCAGCGAGTAGCCGTCGCGACAGTGCACCAGCACACGCTTGCGTTTCCCCGCCGACGCGTCGATGCACTCGTTGATGTCCTGGAAGCAGCGCTGGCCCCCCGAGTCGGACAGGTCGCCCACGTCCACTTTGAGGCGGGACCAGGCGTGGCGGGCGCCCCGCGAGCAGGTGCAGGGAATGAGGCAGAGGCCGGCCTCGCCCGGCAGGCTGCTCATGTCCACGATGCTGTCGATGTTGTTGCGGCAGAGCGTGTGGCCGCTGTACGCCGCGTTCAGGTTGCCCACGTAGATGTAGTCCGTCACCTTGGAGATGACGGGCTCGGCGTAGTGGAAGTGCTCCGCCGGGGGGCCCTGCTTGGACTCGGGAGGCTCCTCCCCCTTGGCCGCGGCCACGCCCCTCCGGGTGTATTTGCGGAGCTTCTTGGAGCCGGAGCGGGACGGCGGGTTGGAGTCGGACTCGGAGCTGCTGTTCCAGGGCGGGGAGAACAGGGCGAAGCGGCTGGAGGACTTGCTCTTGTTGAGGGGTTCCACGGGGCTGGGGAGCCCCGAGCTGGAGGCGGTGCTGGAGGTTACTGAGGTGCAGAACAGAGAGGCTCTCTCCAGTGACCCCGTACTGCTGGCTGCCCCGGCACTGTGGGCCTGTTCCATCTACACACACACACACACACACACACACACACATATATACAGAGTTATAAACACACACACTGCACTGTGGGCCTGTTCCATCTACACACACACACACACACACACACACACACATATACAGTTATAAACACACACACACACACATATACAGAGTCATAAACACACACACTGCACTGCACTGTGGGCCTGCTCCATCTACACACACACACACACACACACACACACACACACACACACACACACACATATACAGAGTTATAAACACACACACTGCACTGTGGGCCTGCTCCATCTACACACACACACACACACACACACATATATATACAGAGTTATAAACACACACACTGCACTGTGGGCTTGCTCCATCTATACACACACACACACACACACACACACACACACACACACACACACACACACACACACACACACACACACACACACACACACACACACACACACACACACACACACACACACACACAGTTATAAACACACACAGACACACAGACACTGCACTGTGGGCCTGCTCCATCTACACACACACACACACACACACACACACACACACACACACACACACACACACACACAGAGTTATAAACACACACACTGCACTGTGGGCCTGCTCCATCTACACACACACACATATATACAGAGTTATAAACACACACACTGCACTGTGGGCCTGCTCCATCTACACACACACACATATATACAGAGTTATAAACACACACACTGCACTGTGGGCCTGCTCCATCTACACACACACACACATATATACAGAGTTATAAACACACACACTGCACTGTGGGCCTGCTCCATCTACACACACACACACACACACACACACACAGAGTTATAAACACACACACTGCACTGCGGGCTTGCTCCATCTACACACACACACACACACACACACACATATACAGAGTTATAAACACACACACTGCACTGCGGGCCTGCTCCATCTACACACACACACACACACACACACACACACACACATATACAGAGTTATAAACACACACACTGCACTGCGGGCCTGCTCCATCTACACACACACACACACACACACACACACACACACACATATACAGAGTTATAAACACACACACTGCACTGCGGGCCTGCTCCATCTACACACACACACACACACACACACACACACACACATATATACAGAGTTATAAACACACACACTGCACTGCACTGTGGGCCTGCTCCATCTACACACACACACACACATATATATATACAGAGTTATAAACACACACACTGCACTGTGGGCCTGCTCCATCTACACACACACACACACACACACACACACACACATACAGAGTTATAAACACACACACTGCACTGCACCGTGGGCCTGCTCCATCTACACACACACACACACACACACACACACACATATATACAGAGTTATAAACACACACACTGCACTGCACTGTGGGCCTGCTCCATCTACACACACACACACACACACACATATATACAGTTATAAACACACACACTGCACTGTGGGCCTGCTCCATCTACACACACACACACACACACATAGTTATAAACACACACAGACACACAGACACTGCACTGTGGGCCTGCTCCATCTATACACACACACACACACACACACACACACACACACACACACACACACACACACACACATACAGAGTTATAAACACACACACTGCACTGCGGGCCTGCTCCATCTACACACACACACACACACACACACACACACATATATACAGAGTTATAAACACACACACACATATATACAGTTATAAACACACACACTGCACTGCACTGCGGGCCTGCTCCATCTACACACACACACACACACACACATATACAGAGTTATAAACACACACACTGCACTGCGGGCCTGCTCCATCTACACACACACACACACACACACACACACACACACATATACAGAGTTATAAACACACACACACATGTACAGAGTTATAAACACACACACTGCACTGCGGGCCTGCTCCATCTACACACACACACATATATACAGAGTTATAAACACACACACACACACACACATATATATACAGTTATAAACACACACACTGCACTGTGGGCCTGCTCCATCTACACACACACACACACACACACACACACACACACACACACACACACACACACACACACACATATATATACACAGTTATAAACACACACAGACACACAGACACTGCACTGTGGGCCTGCTCCATCTACACACAGATATACAGTTGAAGTCGGATGTTTACATACACTTATGGGAACACACTTACTGGGACTAGATTTAGCTGTAAATTATGCTGGAACAGTATGGAATACATGATTGGTAAAATGGCTGTAACTCATCAAGGGTCTGAGGTATCAAACAAGCCTCAAACCATCACTCTGCTGCCAGATATGCAGTAGATATGGATGCATCACTTTAAGGGTTGTTTCTCCTGACAAATTTTCCTATTGAACTCTATGGAAAAATAAGTCAGGAGAAGAAACCCTTGAAGTTATCCATCCATATCTACTGTATTTCTGGCAGCAGAGTGATGATTTAAGGCTTGTTTGATACGTCAGACCCTTGATGACTTACATCCATTTAGCCAACCATGTGTTCCATACTGTTCCAGTGTAATTTACAGCTAAATATAGTCCCACCCCACAATTCCCATAGAGATCCATTCAAATGCAGAGACGTTATAGTATCGCTTGTAAGAGTACCAGAAAATAAGATCTTTTGTTTTTTGATGTTGTTGAATCACAGACATCAGGAAGTCATGGCATGCAAAGGATATGCGACCAAATATTAAAAATTTAAAGGCACAGTCAACTTAGTGTATGTAAACTTCTGACCCACTGGAATTGTGATATAGTGAATTAAAAGTGAAATAATCTGTCTGTAAACAATTGTTGTAAAAATGACTTGCGTCATGCACAAAGTAGATGTCCTAACTGACTTGCCAACACTATAGTTTACTAACATGAAATCTGGGGAGTGGTTAAAAATGAGTTTTAATGACTTCAACCTAAGTGTATGTAAACATCTGACTTCAACTGTACACACAGAGTTATAAACACACACACACTACACTGTGGGCCTGCTCCATCTACACACAGATATACACACAGAGTTATAAACACACACACACACACACACGCACACACACACACGCACACACACGCACACACGCGCACACACGCACACACGCGCACACACACACACACGCACACACGCACGCACACACGCACACACGCACACACGCACACACACGCACACACGCACACACACTGCAGGCCTGCTCTCCATCTACACACACACATATACAGAGTTACAAACACACACACACACACACACCACACACTGCGGGCCTGCTCTATCGTCACACACATATACAGAGTTATAAACACACACACACACACACGCGCACACAGAGCGGGCCTGCTCCATCTACACACACACACACACACACACACACACACACGCGCGCACACACACATACACACAGTTATAAACACACACACACTCTGCACTGTGGGCCTGCTCCATCTACACACACACACATATATATACAGTTATAAAACACACACACTCTGCACTGTGAGCCTGCTCCATCTATATACACATATACAGAGTTATAAACACACACACACACACACACACACACAGACATATACAGAGTTATAAACACACACACAGCACTGTGAGCCTGCTCCATCTACATACACATATACAGAGTTATAAACACACACACAAACACACACACTGCATTCTGGGCCTACTCTATCTACACACACATATACAAAGTTATAAACACACACACAGCGGGCCTGCTCCGTCTATATACATATACACACATACATATAGACAGGGTTATACTGTATATGGGGTTACACTCACACACTCTGCACTGTGGTCCTGCTACATCTACACACACCATACACAGAAATATAAACACACACAGGTGACGTACCTGAGCTTTGAGGTTGTTCTTCCATTCCTGCGTCTCCAGGGCCTTGAAGCGGCCGTTGCTGTCGGAGGAGATGGACAGGCAGAGGGGCCTGTGGGTCCTGGGGGGGAGCTGGGGGGGTGAGCGCCATGGCAACCCGCCGTGCTTCCAGCTGCTCCTTCCTACTCATGATCAGGTCTGGACAGGAGCCTGAAAGGGCCAAAAAAAAACATGAAAACCCCATGTTAAAGAAGCCTTACAGGGGCCCAGAAACACCATGAGAGCCCCATGTTAAAGGAGCCTTACAGGGGCCCAGAAACACCATGAGAGCCCCATGTTAAAGGAGCCTTACAGGGGCCCAGAAACACCATGAGGGCCCCATGTTAAAGAAGCATTACAGGGGCCCAGAAACACCATGAGGGCCACATGTTAAAGGAGCCTTACAGGGGCCCAGAACACCATGAGAGCCCCATGTTAAAGGAGCCTTACAGGGGCCCAGAACACCATGAGAGCCCCATGTTAAAGGAGCCTTACAGGGGCCCAGAAACACCATGAGAGCCCCATGTTAAAGAAGCCTTACAGGGGCCCAGAAACACCATGAGAGCCCCATGTTAAAGGAGCCTTACAGGGGCCCAGAAACACCATGAGAGCCCCATGTTAAAGGAGCCTTACAGGGGCCCAGAAACACCATGAGAGCCCCATGTTAAAGGAGCCTTACAGGGGCCCAGAGTTAAAGAAGCCTTACAGGGGCCCAGAAACACCATGAGAGCCCCATGTTAAAGGAGCCTTACAGGGGCCCAGAAACACCATGAGAGCCCCATGTTAAAGGAGCCTTACAGGGGCCCAGAAACACCATGAGAGCCCCATGTTAAAGAAGCCTTACAGGGGCCCAGAAACACCATGAGAGCCCCATGTTAAAGGAGCCTTACAGGGGCCCAGAAACACCATGAGGGCCCCATGTTAAAGGAGCCTTACAGGGGCCCAGAAACACCATGAGGGCCCCATGTTAAAGGAGCCTTACAGGAAAGGGCTGGGCGATATATCACAACGATTAATATCGATTGCAATAACGGCCGTTTCCACCATGTGGGGTATTACCTTTCTTTTTGGCTTTTTTCTTTAAGTATACCATGCGGCAGTAATCTAAACTTCAAAGCCCACGTGAAATTCCTCCGGGAAAAAAACATCATCACTGTCTACTGGGTGTTGGTAAGATGTACAATCAGCAGAAAGGCGTGATTGACAAAAACCCGTCACATGATCACGTGGAAGCTGTCCGACCTTGATACTGATTGGCACTGATCTTATCAACACTCAAAATCAGCGGTGATGGTTTTTTTCCAGAAGCATTTCACGCGGGTATACTTCAAGGACAAGAAAGGCAGTACCACACGGTGGCGAGGGCCGTTATTGCATTCCATAATTATCCATGCCGTAAATCGCCCAGCCCTACCATGAGGGCCCCATGTTAACGGAGTCTTACAGGGGCCCAGAAACACCACCAAAAGGAGAAGGAGCCACATGAAAAGGGCCTGGCAGAGGCTCCTCTCAGCAGCTCTATCTGATTGAGCAGCCACACTCACTAACGACAGCCAGCACCGGGAAAAACGGCCCAAGAGCTTACGACTACACACCGCCGACACAAGGACCACAAGAAAAGAGTGGAAGAGTCATTAGGCAATAACTATAACAGTAACAGGCTACAGGTACACAGGAAGGATACATGCATCTGTAGGCCTGACAAAACCTTGCTCCAAATGGACTCGATATGGACCCGGGTGGGTCATGTTTATGATGATCTTTACCTTTGTTTAACTGCGTCTGTTCATTGTCTTCCGTATAGGCTTCCATGTCACCACAGAGCTGTATTTAACACAGACCACAAGGTAAACCAACATAGCGGAACAGGATTTTTACACTAAACATTCATGATTAATATCGTATCGACCTCACATTTTATGCACAATACTGTCCAACCGTTTTATATGTTTGTGGTAGAAATACAGCTGGACTGTGCATATCTACTTCACTTACTAGAATCAGGTTTAAGGCAGGCGCTATTCAAAATACCTGCAACACTGGCACACCAACGTGCCCTTCACCTGCCCAAGGGCTGTTTGTATCCATTTTGTTTTGTGCCTAAACGTTGTTTTTCTAACATTTCAGCTTTGTAACTGTGTTATTGAAAATAAACATTCACATGTTTAAAATAACATTAACAAGGCTGACCGCCTTGTTTTTCTCTGAATACTGATTATTTTCCATGATGCTATGATGCCATGATCCTGCAGTATCAAGTCAATGAATAAACCGGACAGATTTTTTTTTAAGCTTCCTTGTTAGTAGCTCAGAATTAACATCTCATGATGCCTTAATGCAAGAAAACAAACTTAGACATTTACTTTGGGTACCTTTGGTCTTTTAACTAAATTACTGCATGCAATACAACTTAATTTGACCATTTAGACCCATTGTCTCAGTTAAACAGCTCATGAGAAAAAAAGGAAGGGGGGTGGGGGGCATTATCTGAATATTTCTCAAAGATAAGCAGAACAACACACACACAACCAATGCCTCAGGAACAGACGATGTGGTCCACAGCTCATGGAGCTTAACAAGGGCCATATTGCGTACAGTCTGGTTAAACATTAACATCAAAACTCCGTGGAGATTAACAAGGCAAAAAGGAAAATATCAATGTTTGCAGGGGGTCACTGTTAGAATAGATAAGATATTGTCCCCGTATGCCCTCATTGTTTCTGACGTAAAAAAGAAAACATTCACGCACAGAACGGGGGGCATGGTTTAAATATAACTGCTCAAAAATCGCTCAAAAAAATTCACCGAGAGAAAACGCAAAACATCTTACCCGCAGCGCATTCTGACGGAAACACCGACCGTAAACAACGGTGAAACTTGAAAGTGCCTTGAAGATGCTTTGTAATCATTCCTAAAAAAAAAAAACAAGCAACAAAACAGGAGCAGAGCAATAACCACCTGTCATTAACACCAGTGTAGATAACAATAACCAGATTTACATTAACTGTTCAATGTGCATTATCTTGTGCGGGATTGCAGTATCTTCAAATCTCCAGGCCAAAGCAAAAAGTTTGCGATTTAGTTACACATGGTGGTATACGCATAACATTTCCTAAGACAATAAAATGCACATCCAGAAAGAGATCGCAATTACCTCTACGGCCATTCTTCGTGGGACTCAAGTTCTTATCCAATGTATGTGCTATAGAATCTTTCTTCCATTTTCCCACGGATTCCATTTTCTGTCCATCTAGGAGGGGGGGAAGGTTACGTGGAATTAATCAATGCATTCCCATATCCCATATGCAGTTTTACATCCAAAAATCCTTGTGGGTGTTATATTGAGAAGGAATTGAGGAATACGTAGCCTATAGTTACATATGTTGAACAACGGACAAAATAATGAACACCCACGCAATTTTGCGAGCATATGAAAAACGGACAGATTTGTGTTTAATGGAATATCCGTCCGATTGATCACGCTTTTCTGAGCAGCTACTAAAAAATAGCGTTTGTAAAACACTGACGGCAATTGTATGAAACTTATAAATTTACATACACATGCAGGAAGTAAAGGCCATTACTCATCACAGAAACGTGAAATGCATTTTTTGTTATCACTGCGGATCTTTCCGGAGGCTATAGCATCCCTCTATCCACGGCGACTGCAGCGTTTGGTCGCTTAATACGGAGCTCCCATATTACCACTGAGATAAAAAATGCGCTATTTGTAGTATGTGCGTTAGCATAAACAAGTCATCAATAGAAAGTACCAATGGCTGAAAACATTTTTAAAACAAACCCGTTCTCCATTCACTCGCGCTATGCAGCACCCAGCTGAGAGAAGCTCACGTGGACAATCATGTTACCTCAGTAAAGCGACATGAAATGAGTGCTGCTGGTAAATGTAGTCTTGCAGCTCATGGGTCTGAAGATTGCAGGACGCCGTCTGGAGGACGTGCCAGTAGGCTCGTGACGACCGTGACTATCTAACAGTTATAAACTGCTTGACTAAATGAACTGTAATTGTCACTGTCTGTTTTTATATTCGTATAATATTTGTAACATCTCTCGGTCAATAATTTCGAATTATTTACGATTTCCCAGTTCGAGTGACTGATAACGTGTAACATAAGGCAAGCATGCAAAATATCGAATATGCCTCAATGGGCTACCAATTATTTTGGATTATTATTATAAATTTTATTTGGAAGAATGGGTTTACAGAGTGTAACTTCTTTCCTTAGTTTTCCATATACATATTTCATTTCAGTTTAAAAACCTAGAACTGTACAGTAACACAACATTACAATAATTAAAGCAAGCTTGATTTAAAAGAAAAGAGATTTGAAAATGAAGAAAATAGTTTAAAAATAATAAATGTTTGCGAACATAAACCTAGGCTACAATATAACTCTCTAACCTTTCAGCAGTGGGGTGCTTTTTTCAGCCAATTTATCATCTTTACCTCATACCAGTTCTCCCCTCTGTCTTTATTTACTTAATCCAGTATTCCCATATTCTTTTAAGCTTTTCCTGTTGGCGTCTCAAATAATTAATCTCTCTATCACAAATATCTCATGAATTACAACCCAGTCATCCACCTTAAGTGACTGTTTTCAGCCAAATATTATTATTATTACCACTCTTTAAATGTCTGTTAAAACACAACTAAATTATTCCTGAACCCTAGATTAGTTTCGCTTACCTTTTGCGTATACGTGATGAAGCGCCTAAGGTGTTCCACGTTGTCTCAGACTTCAGCAGTCCAAGCAGATGGCCCAGCTAGAGCGATACAGGACAGCTACAGAGATACAGCCCAGGCAGGCCGGATATGAAATGAACTTTTTCACCCACTGGCCAAGGTGACTTGTGCATTCTAAAAATCAACAGCCATTTTCAACATTTTACCAGCCACATTACCTTTTACAATATAACACAACGTGGTTGGTTACCAGACAAAGTGGCTGCTAGAGTAAAAATCTTACCAGCCACAATCAAAATTGTAGCAGCACTTGGTGGGTGGCTGGTGTTAATTTGACACCTTGAGCCCAGGTACAGCGCTCACTCTTCGAGAACTGTCATTGAGCACTGAGGCACGAGAACTACAGACTGCAACCCCTTATGTGCCAGGCCAATAGCACGCTCTGATTGGACAGCCTCAACAGGTATCTTGCTAATACAGGCAAATAGTGATGTCACAACTAAACACAGCCCTACAAGGATCTGAATGTGTTTTACACAAAAGCACAGCTATAGCAGTGATGTAAGCAATTGCCAGGGCATCAGTGTATTTGATGTTAATCAAATACGCAGTGATTCAGTGATGGGGCGGTGGTGTGAATCGTGACTGCATCACTGGGTCAACCCCACCAGGCTTCCCGTTAGAGACCGGGTGAGTGTGGGTTATGCCACTGAAGGATCAAAGCGGTCAGCGGTTATGACAGCCAGAGAGAAGGCCTGCTGCTCGGAAAATCAATTTACTGCACGCTGGTGACATGGCAACCAGCAGCGCCTCGCAGCTTTCAAAGAGAGGCCGCAGACCTACCTTTCCACTCCCAGTCATCCTTCTGTGTGTATACTACCATTTCATATTGTTATTAATATTATTAGTTTTGTCAGGCATGATTGAGTGCCCATTTAAATAAGCACCTTCCATCGGCAGCTGGTTACCAATTAACTGTATTAACTTGTATCAGCTGTGGAATTATCTTCAACACTTCATGTGAAAAAATAAAGTCTTCTTTTGAAAAAATCTAACTAATTTAACATAAATCCCAAAATATCTTGCATAATCAAATTAGAAAATATATACAAAACATTTATTTTTCTTATATTTTATTTTACTTTTCTTATATTTTTTAAAATACATTTGAATTTATTAATAACTTTATTAACCCTTGTGTTCGGTTTGGGTCAAACGGACCCTTTTTAAATTGAGGTAAAATAGCAATGGCACCCGAGATGCATTTCATAAACAGTGTAAACTTGCCTTTTGTTTTGTGTTTTGATTTGTTCTTTATCGCCGGTATTATTTGATTATGTCTTTTTGCCATTATGGTTTCTGTGAATATAATAAGATTAAGATGAAAAACAATTGACAACATCAGTTCAAAATAAATATCAATAATCTACTGCATAACAACATTATTTATCTTCCCCACGCCTTCATTATACTGGATTTCTGCACATACATCACATCTTTATCAGAAAAAATTAAATTAGATTTTCATTGTTAAATGTCATCTAGCAGAGTTAAATAGCAACCATTAACCATATGTCATGTTTATTGTTTGGAATTGAGATGAAAATAATATTGAGTATTTGTGCTTTAAAAATCACAATAATTCCCTGGATATATTTGAGCCAGGCAAACAGTTTCTCAGGCGCAAACGGAACACACTTATTTTATTTTATTTAAAAACCACTTTCTATAATCTTAACGTGCAGATTAATATAGGACCTCTATGGATATAAATACCGAAAAGTTTTTGAGGGTTTAACCTCATTGTCACTGTTCCATTTCAAATCCAATCTGCTGGAGTGCAGAGCCAAAACAACAAAAAAATGTGTCACTGTCCAAATATTTTTGGACCGCACTGCGTATCGTGTGTGTTATAAGCTGAGACCTACTTAAAGGTGAAACATGCAAATGTCTGTGTCATAAGCTGTTAGTTTCACTGTGAGCAACATGCAGCCCTCCCCATTGCATCAGAGCTGTAGCTCAGCGTAACAAGGGCAGCGCTTCACTTCCTCATTATACTGCAGTAATTAAGCCACACGTGTCGCTGACGCCCAAAATTCAGTCAGCTCTTCCGCTGACACTACTGCTTATGAACAAGACGTGGAAACTCACGTCCAACAAGGCCTAGCATCCCAGCCAAGCCACAACAAGCCATTTTTCAGGTTGAATGTTGCTCCTGAATTCATACATTTTAGAATAACAATAGATTCTCAGCTGTTCTTTTGAAAAGCATGAGAAAATAGTGGTGACCACGGCTAAGTTCGATCTGTCAAACGTTATATTCCTCAGGAGTGATCAGACCACAGAGGCAGCTAAAACTGTAGAGTATTCTGGGGGCAATTGTAACAGGGTGTAACAGGGGGCAATTTCAACACCATAAAATTGCACCAATCTGAGCTGAGATTCTCACTCTGCACATGTGCATTGATGTTCCCTCTCCGTGTGCCCAAAGACCAACTGTTGCCCCATTCTCTGCTCTTTTTTTAAACAAAGACTGGTTTTGGAGGCATAAAAAAAAATTCTTGACCATTGTTCTTCTCTTGCAGTCTTGACCTTTTAGTTCTATGATTCAGTAGTTAAGTAATTTTGATTGGAAAATGTTGTCTAACTTTTGATATCTTAGTCAAGTTTCAATGACGTTGTTCCTATCCAGCAAGTTAGCTAGTTTCATGTGTTCAGGGTTGGGGTCAATTGTAACAAAAAGTGTTACAATTGGGTTGACCCCTGTTACAATTGCCCCCAGAATACTCTACATACATGCAGTGGTTCTCACGCGGTCTGACTCGCTGGGTGACAACCAGTAAAACTATGCGGAGATCTGCTGAATCTGTCTACAGTCAAGCTCTGAAGATCCTGGAGAGCTCAACAGCCACAGTCAATATAATACTGCAAAAGTATAAACTCATTAATTGGCAAAATTGTAACAAAAATCACAACAAAACGAGCATATTTCTGCATAACACTGCATAAGTTAAAGTGCCCTATCTCAGGGAGTTCTCAGAGCTACAACAGTATAAAACTCACTACCCTCAGTTACACCAACATTCAAAGAGCTTTTAAGAATGAGCAAATTGAAGAGAATATCAAGTCATTTCGTAATAATAATAATTAATCCTTTTTATAATAATTTCTCATGATGTGGTTCAAGACCATCATTAAGGTTCATTGTAAAGAGCGTCTCGGTGGCGTAGCCTGTAAGAGCATCTTCACTGTGAGCCGCGACGTCGGCGGTTCGAAACTAGCCGCGCAAACCTTTGTCGCACGTCTCTCCCTCTCTGTCACGCCCCATTCTTCCTGTCTTTCTCTCTACACTGTGCTGTCCAATAAAGCTGAAAAAAGCCCTAAAAAAGAGAGTGAGTAATTTAATAAATAATTTTAAAAACGTGACATTTTCTTTCCGAGTGCAACAACGGTATAATACACAAAGAACACGGTTCCATTACAAAACATACTAAAGACATGTCAAGAACATATATCAGAGATCACAGAAATAAGCACTTGTACAGGTAGTGAAAAAAAGAAGCAATTGTTCTAGTAATAAAGGGTTCTGGTGATTCTGTAATGGTGTGGGGCCTTTGCCTGGCATACTCTGGGTGCACTCACACCGTTAGAAGACCAGATTTATGTTAATCGATACTTTATGGTATTGAGTGATCTTCTGCACCCCATGTTTTTCAAGCTGTCAGTGTCCCCATCCACAGAGCGTAAGAGGTCACCCAACAGGTTATTGAGCATGGTACCCCATCCACAGAGCGTAAGAGGTCACCCAACAGGTTATTGAGCATGGTACCCCATCCACAGAGCGTAAGAGGTCACCCAACAGGCTATTGAGCATGGTACCCCATCCACAGAGCGTAAGAGTTCACCCAACAGGTTATTGAGCATGGTACCCCATCCACAGAGCGTAAGAAGTCACCCAACAGGTTATTGAGTATGGTACCCCATCCACAGAGCGTAAGAAGTCACCCAACAGGTTATTGACCATGGTACCCCATCCACAGAGCGTAAGAGGTCACCCAACAGGTTATTGAGCATGGTACCCCATCCACAGAGCGTAAGAAGTCACCCAACAGGTTATTGACCATGGTACCCCATCCACAGAGCGTAAGAGGTCACCCAACAGGTTATTGAGCATGGTACCCCATCCACAGAGTGTAAGAGGTCACCCTACAGGTTATCGAGCATGGCACCCCATCCACAGAGCGTAAGAGGTCACCCAACAGGTTATTGAGCATGGTACTGACATTATCCATGTCTCGTGGCCTTCTCGGTCACCAGATCTGAACCTGATCAAACATTTATGGAATACTCTAGATAATACTTGTGGTCAAAAGGTGGAGGTTTGTGGTCAAAAAGTAGAGGTTTGTAGTCAGAAGGTGGAGGTTTGTGTTCAACAGGTGGAGGTTTGTGTTCAGTAGGTGGAGGTGGGGAGCGCAGAAGGTGGAGGTTTGTGGTCAAAAAGTGGAGGTTTGTGTTCAACAGGTGGAGGTGGGGGCGCAGAAGGTGGAGGTTTGTTCTCAGAAGGTTTTGTTGACGAAGGGGATGCGGAGGGAGCGTTTGAGCTGCAAGGTGGAGTCCACCTGTTCAGCGGAGAGCAGCGTGTGCCACTGGGCGAGGGGTCGGCGCGGGTTCGACAGCATGTCCGCCCAGTGCTGCAGCGGGTTCCCCGTGGCCCCGCACCCCAGAAGCACCTTCCCCATGGCCTCGTTCCGGCTCATCTTGTCGTGGTCCCACACGGCCACCACCAGCTGGACCCGCTACAGGGACAGAACAGCCGCACGGATGAGTGCCACGGGCCGCCGTTACCGCCACAATCTGGGCCCAATGCTTCAGAGGGGAGGGGCTACAATAATCTCAATCACTGATTCGTTTGAATGAATGGGTCGTTTTCCCTTATGCCACAATTTTATGTAAAAAAAAAAAAAGGTTCCAGCACCATGTTCTATCGCATAGGCTTCCCATTAAGTAACCAATACCAACCTCACTAGATGGGCTTTTAAATGCCAATTTGTGCAGTAACTGGTTGTTCAAAAAGCCATATCAATTAATGTAGATAAGGAACGGTTTTAAAATTAAAATCCATTTTTCACAAATATTTTTAATTAAATTCTGCGTTTCTTTGATTTATACATTTTGGCTAGTAATAAAGTTTAGTCCAAATTCTCAGCAATCTACAAGAGTTTTCAAAATTTTGAAATGTTTCAACATCTAAAGAGTTAAAACATTTTTAATACACATTTGACCGAGGCCTGATAACTTAACCTTGGGGTCAGACCCATTTATGTGTGAAACGTGTGAAATATCGCCATCACCATCGTCATCATCATCATCATCATCATCATCATCATCATCATGACCCATAGCACTACAGTCCCACTTGCCTGAATCTCGTGAAACGACACGTTGAAGGAAAACTTTTCGTTGAAGTAGGGATTCAGCGTTCCCTTCTTCACCGTCGTCTTATTCCTTTTCCACTTCTTCCTGTCCAAGATCAGCTGCACTTTCACATACGGATCTGTAAAGGAGTCCAGGGTAAAATGGCGGAATTGAGACATTTGTGGTCAACTAGTAATTCACAATCTGCATATCCATCCACCCAATATCTAACCCGCTTATTCATGGTCAGGGTCACAGTGCCCAATCCCAGCATGCACTGGGCGAGAGGCAGGAATACACTCTGGACAGATCGCCAATCCATCGCAGGGCACACACGACATTCACTCACACCTATGGGCAATCTATAAAAGAGTCGAGTGTCAAACGGCGTAATTTAATTGATTTGAGAATAATCATACATTCGTGGTCAACTATATAGTGGTTCTGCATACTGGTTATATACAGTATACTGCAGTGGCGGCTCCTGAGCTGAAAATTGGGGAGGCAGAAAACTTCCCTTTAAACTGATTATTGGTCTTAATCATTTTTCAATCAGTTTCCTTGATTAACAATAGGCTACATCAGCGTTTAATTCACCAATTACTCAATGCCATCAAATGTAGCCAGTTCTCCTCAATTAGGCTATTAGGCAAGTAATAAAATTATTTTAACTTGCATCGCAAAATTGTGCACATTTTAATCAACATTATAATTGTGGATACATGTGCTCTTCGTTCTCCGCACTCTTAATTCCGAAAATATCCATGGAAATTAAACGATCTTAAAGCTCAGCTTTTGTTAGATAATTTTTTTAATTATTTTTTAAAAATAATCTAACAAAAGATGAGGTTGTGCTAAACCTGCAATAAAAAAGAATCTAACAAAAGCTGAGCTTTCAGATCGTTTAATTTCCATGAATATTTTCGTAATTAAGAGTGCGGAGAACGAAGAGCACATGTATCCACAATTATAATGTTGATTAAAATGTGCACAATTATGCGATGCAAGTGAAAATAATTTTATTACTTGCCTAATAGCCTCATTGAGAAGAACTGGCTACATTTGATGGCATTGAGTAATTGGTGAATTAAACGCTGATGTAGCCTATTGTTAATCAAGGAAACTGATTGAAAAATGATTAAGACCAATAATCAGTTTAAAGGGAAGTTTTCTGCCTCCCCAATTTTCAGCTCAGGAGCCGCCACTGGTATACTGCATATGCTGATTGTAAATCTGTTCAACACACAAGTGTAAATAACCATCAGGAGGTTACGTGGTTTCTAGCTCAGATACAGGCAGCGAAGCAGATATGTTGATGCCAATGTATGTATTGTACACAAATGTAGTCACTTCATATGGTGTTGGACCTCCATGTGTGGCCAGCACACGTCTCTATGCACCGTGCCAGAGAGTCTACTAGGGTCTGCAATTTTGCAGGAGAAATGGCACCACGTCCACAAGAACATCAACTCAACCAGGTTTCCCACTCTTTTCAACACGTTTTTTCCAGGACATTTAACGTGACCAACACCTGTAATATAGATAGTGACCCGATTGTGCTTGCACACTCTGGGCTCTATTTTCAAACCAGCGCAAGGGGACGGTATAGTCAAACGCAAGCTTGTTGACAACATCAACGTCTTAAAACTGGCGCTATGGCGTTTCTCAGCAATACCGCTAGGATCAACAAATTCTCAACATAACATCCTTTCGGTTGCGCTGCAGTGGGATGGGTGGCGCTGTCTGGGGCGTGTTCTAAAATACTTTCGGCTCAGTGACAATTTGAACCAACGAAAACCCATTGCGTTATGATCAGCTGGAACCACCTCTTAGCGGAAACGCAATAGACTCTGGCAATTTGGTAACTTATTAGTCATGTAGTTCTATGTAGTGTCTATAGGTGATGCCAACATTACACTTCCATTTAATGAACAAATAGCCTATAATTATTATTAATTAATTTTAATTTAAACTACTAGAATAAAACAGGACAGCTTACAAGAAACTTGCGATCATGTAGGCCAATAGCCTATAATATATAAATTACACATTGGCACAGTTGAATCATAAGCCTACCACTACACAATACACAGAAAGGATATACTTTCAGCGGGTGTCCTTCCTCAACTATACGGACAATGAATGCAGTAAAAAGTCAAAACTCGCATTTTTTCTCAAGTGTGGGTTCCCCAGGGTGCTTGGTGCTATCGACTGCACGCACATACAAATCCGCGCACCACCCGAGCATGCAATAGTTTTCGTCAATCGCAAAGGAACACATCAATGTCCAGGTGACATGCGACAAAATTAGCTTGCCCCCAACTGCACCAGTGGTCGCGGTCCCCATCACAGCCAGAGCAAAGAGAAATCAACTGGCTGAGCGGTTTAATATGGCTAGATAAATGGTAAGTATCGGATCAGCTTTTAAAATGAACATTTCAATGCATGTTCCCACGTAGAATCATACACACATCCAAGTTGACGGTCCAGTGCGTTTGGGTTGCTCATTATGAAATTGCACGGAGCGATTGCGTTCCAACTGGCTTTTTTTTAAAGCATGAGAACAACAATTTGATTGGCTACCATAGAGACACACCTTGGACGTTTAAACCCAGCCTTTTAGCAATACCGCCATAAGGTGCGCCAAGATTGCCGTCATGAAATTACCAAATTTCTCGCCGACACGCCCTCAGAGCGATACCGCCAAGCGATTACTCTTGCGTTCACCATTGCGTTTGGTTTATTAAAATAGAGCCCTCTAACCTTAAACGTTGCTAGCTTTTACCGAAAAAATTGTTCCGGGACAACTGTTTTCCAAGACATTTTGGCAATTTTCTCATTTTCCATGATTTTTCCATGATTGCAAAACTGCATCAAAAAGATTCCAGGTTTTGCAGGAGGAGTGGGAACCCTGTCAACTCACGCTTAGTTGAGGGAAGAGGGAAGGACTCTCACATGCTTTGTCCCAGAACATACGCATCCCCTCCTTACACAGCACTGCTTGTGAAACATCAGCCAGTTGAGCTGTGTTGGTCACTTAAGCTCCTACCCAATATGGCCCAACAATCACAGCTCTTCTAAAGTCACCCAGGTCTCTACTTGCAGCGATGCTAGCCATAAATATAGGCTAACAGCACTCTGATGACCCAATGCATGCTGGGATCTTATTTAATTGGTTAACTGATGAGCCACACCTGTGTGGTGGCCACTGCTTTGAATCCACTTTGTCATCCCTCGTTTATCCAAGTGTTTGCATTGTGCACTACCTGTGTCTACCTGTACCTGCATGTACCTGTGTGCGTACCTGTATGTCCAGGTCTCTCTTGAAAAAGAGATTGTATCTCAATGAGACAACCTGGTGAAATAAAGGTTAACAACAATGTACCTGTGTGTGTGTACCTGTATGTACCTGTCCTTCATGTTCCACCCACCTGCCAGGCCCCCTATGTCCATTTTCTTCAGGTTGCGGGCCTCCAGGATCACCACGCTCAGTTTCTTAGTCGTAGGGACATAGCGCAGGGAGAAGCAAACTTCACCAAAGTTCTCCTGCAGACAGACCACAGGTAATAGAATAGGGATCAGATAATGGTGCGTAAAAGCAGAGAGGACGGGTTCACCAATTATGGAGTACATTGGTAACAATAACTGTACAACAGCGACAGTGATTGGTGGATACTTTAGGCTTCAACAAATGAATGAGTTGAAACTAAGCAACCGCACATGCCAACGTACAGCCTCTTGAATTAGCAGAGGATACTGCAGCAACACAAAAACAATTGGGCACTGGAAATTAAAAAAAGTTGTAAAATAGTAAATGCAGCAGTCTGTAAAGCGACCATTCTGTGAAAAGCATAACAGGCCAGACAGGTGAAGGGGGCGGAGCTGTACTACAGTGGCCTATCCCCAAGCAGGACCATTGTTACCTCATAATTGGACGCCTCGCTCAGGTCTCTCCACTCCTCGATCACGTGATTCCAGTCGACCCGCGCCCAGCGGCAGCCTCAGCTCCCCCGATGATGTCGTGTTTGGTGAACCTGTTGAAGTCGAACACCTGGAGTACCAGGGGTGGAGCTGCTGAGCTCCACCTGAGATATCTGCACAAAGGATACAAGGAAACGGCAGCTTTAGTCACCTCACAATATAACCGTGACCTCGAAAAACACAGCAGGAAAGCGCACAATGGTAGAATAATTCCACCACTTTGGGACTGGAGCAGGGATTTCAAAACTCTATATATCTGCAGGTTTAACTCCAATCCTGGAGGGCCACAGTGTCTGCAGGTTTAACTCCAGTCCTGGAGGGCCGCAGTGTCTGCAGGTTTAACTCCAGGCCTGGAGGGCCGCAGTGTCTGCAGGTTTAACTCCAATCCTGGAGGGCCACAGTGTCTGCAGGTTTAACTCCAGTCCTGGAGGGCCACAGTGTCTGCAGGTTTAACTCCAGTCCTGGAGGGCCGCAGTGTCTGCAGGTTTAACTCCAGTCCTGGAGGGCCGCAGTGTCTGCAGGTTTAACTCCAGTCCTGGAGGGCCGCATTGTCTGCAGGTTTAACTCCAGTCCTGGAGGGCCGCAGTGTCTGCAGTTTTAACTCCAGTCCTGGAGGGCCGCAGTGTCCTGCAGGTTAAAACTCCAGTCCTGGAGGGCCGCAGTGTCTGCAGGTTTAACTCAGTCCTGGAGGGCCGCAGTGCCTGCAGGTTTAACTCCAGTCCTGGAGGGCCGCAGTGCCTGCAGGTTTAACTCCAGTCCTGGAGGGCCGCAGTGTCTGCAGGTTTAACTCCAGTCCTGGAGGGCCACAGCATCTGCAGGTTTAACTCCAGTCCTGGAGGGCCGCAGTGCCTGCAGGTTTAACGCCAGTCATGCAGGGACTCTTTAAATATCTTAAGCACTTCAGTACTGGAAACACAGTAAAAGCCAGCCCACACTGCGACCCTCCGTGACAGGAGTTTGTGACCCCCCTGGTCTGTATTGGAGCCGAATGGCGTGAACGCCACACCTGGAAGGTAAAATGCTCGTTGAACACCGGGTTAAGTGTGTTCCTGAACACTTTGGTCTCATAGGTCTTGGTGGTGTTGGGGAGGTTGTAGATTTTGACGTAAGGGTCCGACGTCCCACCCAGGTCCATCGCTTTTAATCCGGCAGCTTCCATCACCCCCACTGTGACCTGTCAGGAAGACAACCCGCTGTCAGTCATTCGCCCAGCCAATCAAGATTACAATACGGAACAGGCTACACAGACAGTGACTAATACGCACACTGGAGGATTTAGAATGGCAAATTCTATCCATATACAAGCAACATATAATAAAATAATGATATTCTAGCAGGAAGGGGTCCGGCAGGGACATATGAGGCATGAAATGTTAAGGGAAGAAATAAATGAGCAGCTGGTAAAAATCCCAGAGAGGTTTTTCCACATAGGAACTGTATGGTATATCAGTACTTAATAAAGATCAGAGACCCAAGAGCGCGGCCCATGCTAGGCCGCAGTTAGGCCCTGTTTCTGGGAGTTATACAGCCCAGGTGTCATTTGTCCCATTGGTTGGCAGTTATATAGCTCTGGTACCACAGTTGGCCCCTTGGTTGGTGGTTATATAGCTCTGGTGACACAGTAGGCCCCTTGGTTGGCAGTTATATAGCTCTGGTGCCACAGTAGGCTCTTTGGTTGGCAGTTATATAGCTCTGGTGCCACAGTAGGCTCTTTGGTTGGCAGTTATATAGCTCTGGTGCCACAGTAGGCCCTTTGGTTGGCAGTTATATAGCTCAGGTGCCACAGTAGGCTCTTTGGTTGGCAGTTATATAGCTCTGGTGCCACAGTAGGCCCCTTGGTTGGTTGGCAGTTATATAGCTCTGGTGCCACAGTAGGCCCCTTGCTTGGTGGTTATATAGCTCTGGTGCCACAGTAGCCCCCTTGGTTGGCGGTTATATAGCCCAGGTATCACCAAATCCCACCTCTGAGCTCTGTGGACTGTATTCTAGCGAATACAGCAGCCTTCCTGTAGGTGTGTCCAGTGAGTCCTCCGTCTCAGGCTGGACCTGCCAATCACAGGCACTATCAAACGCCAGACCAGCCAATCACAGAAAGCACCACAGACGCACCAACCAATCACACTGCATGTACGGATCTGAGTTGAGGAAGACTGTTATAATCCTGTGACCATTCTGAGAGCACCTCACACAAACCTTTAGGACTTTCATCTGCAGACATATTTTGTAAAAATCAGTAGGTCCTAGAGAAAGACTGTCCCAAAACACAGCTCTGTGCGGTCGTTCATCAACAATAAAACTATAAAGTACAAGTGAGCAAGCTTCCTGAGTGGACTCGCTGTTATGAATTAATGGGGGGGGGGGGGGGGGGGTGGTATATCACACCATGATATCCCATGGCAACACCATGGCAGCACGATAGCAGATATCCTTCTGGTGGACAGTGCGCCGTTAACCCTACCAGCTCGGCGGCGTCGGAGGCGCCGTTCACATCAGTCAAGCTTATCTGCCCGTCGAGCTTCTCCTTCTGCTTCCTCTTCCTCCTGCCCTTGCAGCAGCATTTCACACAGATGCACAGGAAGCAGGCCAGGAGCAGCAGGAGGATCAGAGCCAAGATGGCGTAAACGGCCCACCGTGGTACTGCCAGAGAAATAAAGGGGACGTTAGCCGTGCATTACCCAAAGCCGTTCGGTTAGCCGTTAGCCTCAATGTCTGCAGCATTAACCGCAATACCTGTAGCCGCGCAGCGTATGCCTCAATCCCAGCAACCACGCAGCTTTAGCTGCAATACCTGCAGCGGTTTAGCGCAATACCTGCAGCCGCGCGGCGTTAGCCGCATTACCTGCAGGAGAGCTGCAGCTGCACAATATTAGCTGCCGTGGAGCAAATTTAAAACATGAGGCAAGAGCGCAGCCAAGAGGATTAGCGGGGATACGGACCGGTAAGGAGTGTAAGTTGAGAGGTAAGTAATGTGCAGCTGGTGCGTAATCAGATACACGGCCTGGAACAGGTGCAGCTGCATGGCTCTGCCGTTAAGCAGCCCGCGGTGCCTGGGGGTTGGGGGATGGCGGTTGGGGCCTGGGGGGGTGGTGGGGTCATGTGCCACCCGCAGCAGACAGACACTCACGGGGGATCCTGTTGAACAGCTGGGCAATGAACCCTGGGGAGGCAGTGGTTGTGCTGTTAAAAGCAGGGGTGGGGGTTACGGTAGAATCTGCTCCGCGGGGAGACCGTTTGGCGGTTTCCTGAGGCATGGTTTATGCCTGAAATTAGATGAAAAAACAAACACCGCAAAATAAATGATATGTAGTACAATTCAGAATAATTATGATTGAAGATATGAATGACATGACTAAGTAATTAATGAATGGATTCAATAATAATCATTATTTTATCATCTTCATAACCATAGCCATAAATGACCAGAATTCACAATGAGGGAAGATAGCATTAGTATGCTTTTTTTCATTCTGATTGAGAGTTGAGGCATACCTAGTGAATTTGAATTCTGCCATCAATTAAGATAAAAAATTAACTAATTATTATGCCATTCCTTTTCCCCAAGAATGTAGCTGTGCCATGTTAGGAGGTCAGACCAACATCACGGCAATTATAGTATCCAATTGCACCCTCTGCTGGTCAAAGTCAGCAATGCACATCTCTGATGGTAATCCCGGTGCGGGCAGCTTATATAAATGCTTTCCTTTTGAGAAACACACGTCCACCATTATATAAATATGTCCTTAAAGGAACACACCATCTTGACTATGACTATCATAAAGCTATGACGTTTTGGTGGTAAAATGGTGATCCAGTATTTACTGTTTGTACCAACCATAAGAAACAACACATAAGACAGATATAAGACAGTGTGAGAAAGTTACCAGAAGCACCTGAAAAGTTGAAGTGGAATAACCATACACATGCAGCTAGTGGATAAGTGGAATAACCATACACATGCAGCTAGTGGATAAGTGGAATAACCATACACATGCAGCTAGTGGATAAGTGGAATAACCATACACATGCAGCTAGTGGATAAGTGGAATAACCATACACATGCAGCTAGTGGAAGAGAAAAGGTAGAAGCTTCAGTCATTTCCTACCTTCCTGCCTCAGAATTAAAAGTGTCAGCAGTCAGCTCCGGGTATACCCTGATCTCTGGGAACGAACAGCCCCAAACACACCTCATCTTCACAGTCACCTGCAGGCGCAGTGCACACAAGACGAGCAGGACCAACAGAGTGACGCTATAACTACACAAGCACACTATCCTGTGTATGCTGTTCTACAAAAATGCCACTGGTGTTAAATAAAAAAAGGCCTTTGATGTGAAAGAATTGAAATCAAATTATCTCCTTTGCATCATGAAGTACACATCACAGACACACAAAAAAAAAACACATTATCTGGAGATGTATTTCTTTATTAATGTAACAATAGTCATTCTGAGTAAATACAGAATGTAAACTTAAAGGTTTACTCAAGAACGGCAAAGAAAACTAGTTCAGGGCCTGCAGTGTGTGCACAGACAGCCATCACTGTTTATTCTTCCAGAGGAACTACCTTCCAACTCATAATGACAACAGCTGCTGCTAAAATGCTGCTGACTCAAAGCCACATACATTCTGCGGTACAAGACATTTCCAAATGTAATTTTATGACATGACACAGACAGCCATTTCATATCTACATTACACAAAATAATATTTCTTATACATTAGTGAAAAAGTGAAAAAGACCTATTGTTAAAATATATAGAAATGGTCTGCAACATTTCACGACATGTACTTAAACCTGATATTAACAGGTAATAGTGGTTCAGTACTTTCAAAATATTTATGTCACACAAATCCCTTGGTCTTTCATAAAACTATTTTTTGTTTTAAGTCACGATTTGGATTAGAAGTAACCTGCTTTTTCCCCCCAGGAGTGAATCAATTTGGGAATGCACACTGTTGTCGCAGATCAATAATCAGAAATAACTTCTTCAGAGAATGCAGTGTATTCTTCTGGTCTTTCTACCAGTAGGCGGCAGTACTTGAGCAAAAGTGCAGGTTGCAGTCATTTACATGTTGAACCACAGAACTGTGTGTTGAACTGGACTTCTCTCATCCCGGAAGAAGCAACTCGGGGCAACCTGAACGGTTCTTACACAGCACAAGAAAATAAAATATGTTATTGGTTAATCTTTATCTAATGAGCTAACTACTCGCTAACTAACTAGCTAAAACTCCGTGTTTCCATAGCAAATTGAACTTTCTTATCGCGATCAATGGCTTGCAGGTTCGTTTAGGAGGTTGCGTAGCGACTGTATAACTAGCTAGGTGAACTTGTCAACAGAAGTGTCCTTTGCCAGTAGCATTTTTAGTCACCATGTGATATTTCAAAAGACATAAAAAGGAACCTATTAAACTGCGATAGCATTTGTGAAATGCAAAACGTGTTTCCTTTCAGAATATATAGGTAGGAATAAATAATGAAGTTAGCCAGCGAGCAGTTTTCATTTGATACATCGGGCGACATTTCCTTGAAGGAGCGTTAGGTAGCGTAGCGTTAACCAAACTTCTGTGGTAAACGAAACGTCTACTATGGATGCAACCATCGTTTTGAACACACGGGTGAAACAGGTGAGCCCATTATGTGCCTGCATGTATCATTTTCAAAACATATCCCCACTGCGTTAAAAAAAAAAACAAGGATTGCAATATGTTAATGCATGCAAGACTTAACTGGAAGGTCGAGTTTTAACCTCAGGTTTATAGGCTACCTCCAGGGTCTGTGGTAAATTAATTCTAAAGGTCAGTGTTGCTGTAGTTGCTCTTTTAATGATGAATAATTACTGATGCTTTTGACAGGTGAATATCATACAGTGTTTCTCCCTCTACAGAAAGACTCTTCCATGGCAGTAGTTATCGCAGTGACTGCAAGCTCTATCTTTGACCTGGAGGAAGAGGAGGGGCCTAAAACAGACTCTACAGCCAATGAGAATGAGCCTTTTAAAACGGGTGCAGCATTCCCCTTTATTAAGGTAAAAGATTAAGGGGGTGCGTCCCAATACTGTAAAAATGTACTCTCCTTTCCTCCACTACCACCTCCTCTCCTCTGTGCCCCGGAAACGGATCTTTGTGTTTTAATCTAATGTTGCTGATTACATCTTAATTATGTGTTAATGGTTATATATTCATTAATGTCTTGACGCAAACTGCAATGTCAGGTACATTGTATACTGTACTCAAAACGTTCAGGAGTTTTGCATACTTCCGGGTAGGAGAGTGGTGGTAGTGGGGGAGTGGAGGAAAGGAGGTGGGGAGTGAAGAATATTGGGACGCACCCAGAGCCTGATATACTGAGACCTTTAGCATGTGAAAAACATTTTAGTGCAAACACCAAACTAATAACACAACCAGTGATTGGGGCAAAACAAATGCAATGACCAATCATTGGTCATGTTATTGGTTTTGCGTGTATTAAAAGGCCAACTCAATTTGAGTTCAGTCAGTTCAGAAAAAAAAAGTTAAATTAATTTTTAAATAGTCATAGAATACAATAAAAAAAATTTCCCCAATTAATTCAAATTTAAATGTGTTAACTAAAATGACTGAATTGAAATGTAAACCTGACCACCACATGTCTTAAGGAGGAACACAGTGATGATAAAATCATGTGGAATAAGACACTGGCAGAATTACGACACTTCCTGTCACATGGCCACATTAAGAACACAAAACATTCTGCTGGCCTTTGCTGTGGTTCAGCTTGAACACGACGTCCACTCCAAACCGTTTGCAAAGATCAAAAACGATCCCTTTTCTCCCATCTGGGAGAGAGTGGCAGGGTTTCTGTGGTGTATCCAGAACTAGGGGTCGACCGATATGGGTTTTTCAGTGGCCGATGCCAATATTTAGAGAGCAGGGTGGCCGATGGCCGATATGTAATGCCCATATGATGTTTTTTTGGGGGGGTTTTTATTGCATCTGATAAAATACGATTTAAATATAATAAAAATTAGACACAAAATTGTTGAACTTAAATGAACATTTATTTAACACTTATGTATTCACTTGAACACAAAAAATATTTGAAAATAAAAAATGTGCATTGTCTCGGTTTGGTCTCTGTAGAGCCGCACTCTGCACTCTACTTATTTTAATTTTTAAAAATGTCCACAAGTAATCAAAAAAACTGAAATCTGTAAAAAAAGACTTTTATAAATAAAAAATAAATAAAACGTTTTACTGCACTTAACAGAATTTATCAGCAGATAACAACGGCATCTCCTTGTTTCTGAGAGAACGAAAATAAATACTTGCCAAAAGTATTAATGTTTTCTTTGTTTGTATGTGACGTATACTGTCAATAAAAGATGTAAAACAAAATTTGAGAAGCTATGGACATCAGGGCAGCAATGCAGAACCTGCGGTCTGCTGCAATCAGAAGCTGTCCGCAAAGGATGTGATGCAGTCTTGCCACACGCAGGCCATGGTTCTTTCATCACACCGTCCTTAACAGAACTAACTTGTGCAGATAAGACAGAAAAATACATCAAAGTAAGAACGTGTTCAGAATGTGGAGATCTAAATGTGTGACACTGCAGATGGCCAATCTGTGCCCAATCGGACTGTTGTGGTTTGCGGTTTGCCTTTTTGGAGAATGTCTCAAGATTAAGAATCAGCATCAAAGTGGTCAGTCGCCTGTTTGGGCGGCCATATTAAGAGCGTTCTGAGACTGGAAGTTAAGTGCAGCACGTTGCAGTTTAACAAATCCAGTTTAAAATCTTGAACGCAGCCCTGCTGTTCAAAACCAACGACATGGTTTGGGCAACACACTGGAAACAGACTGATGAAGGGATCAGTGTAACGTGTCTTGTCCAGCGAATGAGTCGATATTTTAGACTGATGTTCTCTGTACTCTGCAGGCAGTACAGAGAGTCAATGAGACCCTGCTGGAGATGAACCCAGAGGAGACGTTGCTGTTTGACGTGATGCTCTTGTCCAAAGACGGCAGCGCCAACAGCCGCTCCAGGATAGAGGATAGTGCAGTGCATTATGGTATGGGTCTCGTTTGTGGACGCGCTCATGAATGCCACTGGGTTATCGTAGCTTGAGATCGTAGCTTTTACATGTATTTTTAAGCTTTTTTCCCCCGTCCATTTCTTCTCTGTAGTTCCTTACAAATGTCCCACCGTGTTTTCTCCCACAAGGTCTGGAGATTGGCCGATTCTGCTTTTGCGGACCTGAGGATTTCATCGAACCCCTGCGGTCGAATAATGTCAAGCTGTTCCTGTCCACAGACCAGGATGATGTCTTTAAGGCCTGGGAAAGGGGTATTTATGTTTTTCTCTGAACACAGCTGAACTGCAGTGTTTATTCAGGACTTAAACGTGTGCGAGTGCAGTCAACAAACTCACGTGTGAACAACCTGTTCCTCTCGCCTAGGATTCTGGGACAGTGAGTTTTCTTTGTTCTGTAACAGATTATATGAATTCCCAGGTTGGGCACTGCTGTTGTACCCTCAACCGATATTAGTGGTTCTGTCCCACCCACTCAACATTCTTTATTCCCGACTCAAAAGTTCCATTTCCCTCCCTTGATGCCGACACCTTCCAGTTTGAGACACAGATATTTTTTGTTTCCCATTCAGGTGTTCCGGCAGCGCAGTTGTACCGGCAGGATGACCCAGAATGCACCGGCCCACTCAGGGTTCTGTTCACGGGGGATGTGCTGGGCCTGACGGATGACACGGCGCCACTTCTGACAGAATTGGGGTTCAGTGAGCCCCAGGTCCAGAACATCGCAGCTGTAAAGGTAGGTCCCAGTTTGAGCACTCCCTCCTCAGGGCTAGGCTAAAGGCCAATTCATAGTCCCCAAAAAAAGTATGCGTACGTACATCGGCATGGTCTGCGTGGATCTAAATGACATCCTAGCAAACCCAAAACAGACGCTGAGTTGATGTTCGCCTAGCCAGTCAGCGCAGCAGTCGTTTTTTGTGTCCCCGCGGACCTGTCTGCATGGACCTGTCATTTCACCTACAAGCGTACCTTCTGCATACAAGCGTCATCTTCTTCCATGAAGGATGCCATAGTTGTATGCAATTTCCGCACAAAAATGATGGGAAATGTAGTCTACAAAGGGGGATTGGTACGCTCGACTATGAAAGGCAAAAGTCCGTGGACAGTCTGGCAGACTGTCCGTCCGTGTCCATGTCAGCCCCCTGTTTTAAACACTCTGTAGCAACCTTAACTGCATTACACTCCTGCAGGCGACACTGATCCACAGCAACTAAAGTCTGGCTCGGATCACTTTATTTTTTATTTTTTTTATTGACCTCTGTTTAAGGTTAGTTTAGTCCCGTTGAGATTACAATCTCTTTTCCAAGAGAGGCCTGGCCAAGAAGGGTAGCAGTACAAATATTTTAGACAAAACAATAAAACAATACTCAACATCCAGACAACAGACAAGCTAAAAATGCTATGTAAAAAGAGAAATACAATCATATTAACTATTTTAAACAGTTACACTTATCAATAGACTCTGATAGAATGGATTTTACAATTGCTTTAAATTTATTAAGAGTGATCAAAAAGTCATATAGAGGACAGATGGAGGATAGAGGATCTGTCCTCCTCAAGAATTTGAAGAGGGGAAAAAAAATCTATGAAACTAATTCTATAAAAAAATAACTTCAACAAAATCACTTTCATATCCATTTCTAAGCATCTATGATACACCAAACCTCTTTTGCCAATGGTAAAATGTCAAGTCTAGTGCAATGGAAAAATGTAGCAAGAGGCAATGCGCACCCACATGTACAAACATATTTGTCCTCCCGTTTCCAAACCCACATGCCGCCACTGATGTGAATCCCGGTTTTGGCCAGGGGTTCGATCCCTACCATGGCACTTTCTGTACTCCATCTGGAAGCCTCTTTGCTTTCCCCCGCTCTGAATAAAGAGGAAAAAATACTTGAGGAGGGTGGACGGTCCACTCTACCTTTAAAAAAAAAGTAATCAGCTCAATGAGATGGTTTTTAGAACTAGACAGTTCTAGTTTTCAGGAGAAATTTTGTTGTAAATATGTAAGCTGTGAACTTCCTCTCGTACCTGTCTTGGGGTATGCTCCTAATTTTTATTATGTTTTTAAGGGTGCCATGAAAGAGTTTGTGACGTGCGTGGGGGAAATGAGGAGAAGATTTGGGCGGGACGGCAGCCCTCTCCGTATATACCTGATGACGGCGTGGAGCCCCAGGGACGTGTGCGCCAGCGCTCTGAAGACGCTGCGCGGTTGGGGGGTGGAGGTGGACGAGGCCTTCTGCCTGGCCGGGGCCCCCAGGGGCCCCATTCTGGCCCACGTGCGGCCCCATGTCCTGTACGACCACGGATTGGGGATCCCACGCAACGTTCCTGCAGAATGCTGATGGTGCCGTCCGTCTGTCACACAAACAGGGTTCACACGTCTGGTCAGTCTTCTAATGACCGCGAACTGAGGTTATCGCTATTGACATGCTTTTCTTTTATCTGCTAGCTTTATGAGAATTCATACAAATTATATCGGAGTATAGATATGCATATATAGATCAGTCTACAATTCAATTGCTTGCTTATAACCGTCCTGTAGGGTGCTAAAAGTGCTAGATAAATAGATTCTTTACCAGATCTGACAGAAAGCAATACAAATGAACGACAGTACCTGAACACATGGCCTCTGACTGCATGACTAGAATCCGACTGGCCAGGGGGTAAGATAATGTAGTTTGACCAATGATCTGTGTGGAGTGCAAAGCACATTGCTGCGGGAGGACATGGAACTGCCAGGTTCCTTGAATTCTGGGAAGACGGGTGTTTCAGGGCCACTTTAGGGTTTGAAATGGTTGTACTGGTTTTGTTGGAATGAGTAAACTTGTCACCAGTTCAAGCTAAAAAAAGTTGCTTGCAGTGTGACACTCATTTTAATACTTATGTGCACTTCCTTCAGAAATAGATTGGCACTTAAATTTGTGTTACTGTTGTGTACCGTTGTGAGATTTGAGTATTAGTAGAGATTATTCTCTGACCCCTCAAATGTTGCCAAATCCAGTGGAACAAAAAAAAATGTGCACATTCAGCTACTCGTGATGCCTGAGTCACAGGAATGCTGGACGTCTCGTCGTTACACTGCATCTTTTCTGCTGCGTCACATGACCCCACTGATGCAATCCTCAAAGCTGTGTGAAAAATGTAGAATTGCCATGAAAAGGAAACAAACTGGTTAATGCACTTAAGATTTATGGCCCGTTCTGCGTCCACACCATACAGGAGTTCTGCGGGGGTCATGTACATACTTGGCTGTGGAAACAGTGAATCAAAACTCATCAAACATGGCAACAGTGAATCAAAACTCATCAAACATGGCAACAGTGAGGCAGACCTGCTGTTTTGATTGGCCGTTCCAAACTGGTGAAGAAAAAAAAAAAACAGGCAGAAATTTTTCTAAATAAAACTGCCGAGGTGCCATTCCACTTTAAAAAAGGGTATGATGTCATACTTTTTCATTCGTTAAGGTTTTTTTTAATATTTTTTTTATTCTGTTAAATGGGGCCTATCACTCATACCGAGGTTCAGCAGGTCAATCACAAACTACAAAGGCTTTGATGGAAGGATCCAGTGTGTTCTCAGCCTGCTTCAGAGAGCAACACCTTGTTTAATCACTGCAAAAATGCAGACTCAAATAGTACAAAGTAAAAAGTGGAAAGAGCAGACATGATGCGAAAATGACAAGTGTGATGTTGCTCTTTCCGTTTCTCAATCTGAGATACCGCGTGTGGCTTTGTCATTTCCCCACACACTTGTGCCTACAGGAAGAAACCTTGAGAAATGTTCTGTTCTTGTGATCAATGCAACTTGCTGAAAAAGCAAGTTTAGCCGACGTTCTGCCTTAGTTTGAATTCAAATGATTAGTTTGATTAAAATACAGTATATATAGATATTTTCAAATAGGCCCGTTTAAAGTAAAAAGCAATTAACGCTGTTGTTAAAAGAAATGTTCTCAATTATGCAATTACATTTAAGGCAGTTAGCAGATGCTTCAGAAAAAATATGAAAATCACACATCTCAATGCAAAAAAAGTTTCTCATTTTTAAGTTAGCAACATGTTTCGGCAGTATGCCTTCATCAGGGTGTAGTTAGCAGATGCTGCCATCCAGAGCGACTTACATTCTTTACATACAATCCATTTATACATCTGAATATTTACTGAATCAATTAAGGTTCAGTACCTTGTTCCAGGGTACAACAGCATTCCTACCTGGGAATCAAACCTATAACTTTGGAGCTACAAGTCCAGCTCCCTAAATACGACACTATGCTGCCACATTGCGCCTCGTTTACAGAATGTGACAACATAATGTGCCTACATTACCGTTTAGACTTGATCTTTTAGCACATGCTTGTATTTTACTCATTTGTAAACAGTGTGGTATGTCACCAACATCAACGTTTTTAATGTTTAACACCACATTCTCACTTGAAATGTTTTCACACCTTGGTGTTACCTTATTGGGAATATCCTTGAGGAAATATCAAGAATATACTCGTTATTTTAGATGAGTTTGTACTAAAATATAGCACAAACCCATTTTAAGATAAGAAAAGAACATAGGAGGAAGTTAACACTGGTGAAGCTGCATGTTCATGTTATGAAATAATACAGGGACAGAATAAGTTAGTGACTTACTAGAGTCAGTAATGAGCAATCATGCAAGTCAGTGGATAAAAAATATATATATTTGTGACTGCTGCTGCATCCACTGAGGAATCACTTTTTCTTTTTTGCACTCGTCTGTGCTCATCACACGAAGCAGATCATGTGAAGTTGAGGTGTTGTATTCAACAAAATCTACGTTGAACGTATTTCCACATACCAAAACTTTTTTTAAACTGGTGCCTGCAATGCCTACCGGAACTCAGATCCAGGAAAATCGTGACTGCCCCGGCTGCGTTATCATCATCACATGACATGAGTTTGCACACCAAACATCACCTGACCAAAGCTCTTGGGCTATTTACTTGCTGGCTCATTGTTTAGTGATCATTAACGCTTGGGGGAAATTTACAAAAGCTTTTTGTACTGGTAGTTATCACTTACTACCACCGTAAAATGAAGTTTTTATATTTATGCTTGTTTGCTGCCTTAACTTGGACCTCCGATGCTCTCGTCCGGTAAGTCAGCTGGCAAAATGTGACATTAGCTAGCTTGTCTGCTAGCTCTCTAGCTACTTGGCCATATGTTTGTCAAACATTTAAGTTACATATAATCATTGAGCATTTGGTAGTGATATGTGTAGGCTATACATCTACATTAACTACATACTAACCTAGTTGATCAATTACGTTACATTATTGCTAGATACAGAGGGTGATCTAGCTAAATAACATAACTAGTTAATATCTGCTAACAATCATTGAACAAACACGTTAACATAACATTCTAGTTAACACGTGGTTGTAATTTACAGCAGCAAAATCTGTTATATTGCTAGCCAACGGGCTATCAACGTGCTGATTGTTTACGCTTGCTAAGCATGTTTTTTTTCCACAGATTTCCCCATCGGCACTAGGAACTGGCTAGCTAAGTTAACGTTATCTTCCAGCTCCTAAAAGTGACCAAGTTTAAAAAGTAGCGTTAACATTATATAACGTTAGACACGAGAAAAACAATTGTATTGCTATAATCTGACGTATAATTTAGTTAGCAATATGGTAGCATTTAGAAAACTAGTTATAGGTATAAAACGTGCAATAACTAGCTAGCCTATTTAGCGTTGCTGGCAGCATGGTGTGGTTGCTTAACCGTGTTACATGCATGTTAATTATCTGGCACCCTTTTAATATGGCACCACTGCATCTAGTGAGGATTTCAGGATGGACTCTAGTTAGTGTGCCCGAATGCATAACGTAATGTTAGCCGATAAACTTGTGGTGCTGAACAGTCGTGCTTTCTCTAATATAAGAGCACCATCAGCCCATTAAAGATAACACTGTAAACCGTCTGCAAGCAAACTCCAGGGCGAGGCGCCAACTCATTGTTGTATCAAACGTGTGTCGCCTGACCGACGTGGATAAACCTGTATTTATAAACGTGTAGGCCTCCTCGTTGTCCCACTGAAGAGGTTGTAGCGCTTCACGCCACCGTGCGTTCACTGGTGAATGGGGGAAACGGGACCCATCAGTAGCCTAGTCCTACCGCCTTAGTGACTGGTTGCAAATCTGTCCCAACGCCAACTCTTTCTCCAAAACGTGTTCTAATAATAATTTTTTTTTAAATGGGCGAATTAGTGTTATTGTTGTTTTGCTCACAGTCCAACAAACCTAGCTAGCTTCATTAAACATCATCAGCGACCAGCATTGATTTACAATGAGCGGGAAATGGCTCAGGGTACGGCGACGAAAATGTTACAAGCCACATGTTAACTCAAAATAGTTGCCAAATAGGTCGGTATAATGAGCTAGGTCTATAGTTACGATATACTGAGTAAATGTTAGGGCTATTAAACCCTATCCATGAATGTCAAATTAAAATTTCTATCCGTTTAAAATGCATCAATCATTTAACATTAACTCGAATACACCATATATAGAACCTACACTTGTAGCCTATTTAAGAAAAACGTAGGTGGCCTAATATTTAATGTTAGTAAAGTTACCGCCATAGCCGGTATTACCCATCTCTCTATGAAACGTTGGATTAAGAGAAGATCCTACAGCGAGAAGTTGGCTTCTAAAACCCTGGCTAATTTATTGAGTTAGCGACCTGCCGCCTCTGGACTCGCCACTCTCCGGTTTTATTCGATGGAATCTGCAGTCAAACTCTCCCGAGAGCGTCCCACCTCACACCAATTAACCTGATTATTTTCACCCTTTTTCTGATTGGTTGAGCGAGTAAATTGGCTAATGGAATAAATGGACTGGATCATATTAAAAATGTGACCGGATTGCCATTGCTATTTGAGAAACTGGCCATCAGTCAAATTTATTTCTGCATTAAAAAGTGCTTTAACGTCGATCATTCCGGCCCAGTTTAACCCCCATTAATATAATTACCCGTCTTTTTGACTGGCAATAGGGTTTAACCATCGCCTGAAGAAAAAACGTGAGACAAGTCGGATGAAGTGACCTAGCCTACAGTTAGTGTCCTTTGCTCATCACATGGAAAGAATGACTTGCGGGAGGAATGAAGCGCGAAATATGCTCTTCTAGACTGCAGTGTCTACCACAGAAATACAGCCTATGATATGAAAAGTGAAAACAAGTCTCTCTTTGTTTACCCAAACGTTTTTTGTTTTTTTTAAAGAACTGCATTTATAAGAGTAACAAACTCAATTGATTTCAAATTGAAATTAGACAAAATTCTTATCACCATGGTTACCAGGACTAGCCAGAGCTGAGCTCCAGAGGGCTCTGGTCCAATTTGTGCCGTGGTTCCAGGCCCTGAACGTTACGCCCTCGTAGTCTTCCTCTTGCCCGTTTGTAACTTGCATAACTTAATGCATGTGTGTTTTGCCCAGTTTAAAAAAAAATCTTCTACTGGGTGTTGCAGTAGTCATGGTAGGCGTCAGTAAACCGTGACCTATTGCACGCAGACACAGGAAGTGGTTGTATTCATGCAGGCGCTCAGCTGATTGGGATTTCCTGTAGATGACGGGCAGGGCACCCACTCTGTTCCTGTCAGAGGCACAAAGGCACTGTTGCATTAGACAAACCCCCTGGAGTGAAACGGATGCTGTAAGAGGAAGCAAAACGGGTCTCGCAGGTTTGCCCACGGATTGAAAGAGTAAAGGTGCTTAATCTTCTGGACCTGGTGTCTTATTCATTCATTTTCCCAGTCCTTTCAAAGTTTGGCACAGATCTATACCTCGTCTGCTTTTATACAGCTGGACTTTTACAGAAGGTCTTCAGGTTAAGAGGGCTCTAGGTGTGATGCAGGTACCCCACCTGGGGGTTAAACCTGTGACCTCTGAGGCACTACACTGCACAGCTAACGGAGCTGTTTACTTGCCTATCTGTTTACCTGACTATCTGCCTGCCTGTTTACCTGCCTATCTGTCTGTTTACTTGCCTATCTGTTTACCTGACTATCTGCCTGCCTGTTTGCCTGCCTGTCTACCTGCCTATCTGTCTGTTTACCTGCCTATCTGTCTGTTTACCTGTCTGTCTGTCTGCCTGCCTGCCTGTTTACCTGTCTGTGTCTGTCTGCCTGACTGTCTGTTTGTTTGTTTGTCTGTCTGTCTGCCTGTTTACTGGTCTGCCTGCCTGCTTGTTTACCTGTCTGTCTGTTTACCTGTCTGCCTGTCTGTCTCCCTCCAGGATTCCTCTGAAGAAGTTCCGCTCTATCAGGCGTACCCTGTCGGACTCTGGGAGGAGGGTAGAGGACCTGCTTGCTGGCCAAGAGGCTCTCAAGTACAATTTCGGCTTCCCCTCCAGTAATGGACCCACTCCAGAGACCCTGAAGAACTTCCTAGATGTGAGACACACACACACACACACACACACACACACACACACACACACACACACACACACACACACACACACACACACACACACACACACACACACACACACACACACACACACACACACACACACACACACACACACACACACACACACACACACACACTTCTCCACTGAATTGCACAGCACAGATCTTTTCACTGTTCAGTGTACCTGTAGTGTTCAAAGGGCTGCAATATTCACCTTGCATTATAAATATTATTGAACACCTGTGTGACCTCAGCATGAAAACTTCTGAAAAGGGTCAGAAAATAAAGTGTTTAATTGGATATAGAAAAAGTAGAACCCTATTTAAAGTGCTCTCAATGGGACAGATTTACACATTTTTACCAAGACCTTTAGTGTTCGCAAAACCTTTTGGCACATGCAAAACTAATAACACAACCAATGACTGCTGCAAAACAAATACCTTGACCAATCATTGATCATGTTATTGGTTTTGATTGTGCTAAAAGTTTTTGCACACGCTAAAGGTCTTCATAAATCGAGCCCTTTGTTGTGTTCAACGCTGACACCTTCTCTGGGTTTTTTTTTATATCACAAGGAAAAGTCCAACCAGAGGTGCCTTTAAACTCCAGGCAGTTAGCTCAGTGCTTGGCCTGAAGCTGCTGTAATTGTCAGGAAAGACCTTCTCTTGGTGAGAATTCAGGGAGGTGATTGGCTGGGGAGCATCATTGCGGCCAATCAGAGAGTTGTAGAAGGGTTATCTTGTGACAGGTGATTCACTGCTGGGAACAGTCTGTGCTCTGCACTATTCTCGTCACCTGACTCCATACATGCTGAGTGTTGCACTGTCAGAGAATGTTTCACTGTTTGTTTTTGTCCCCGAGCTTCTACACTGAATAACTAACCTGCCCCGCAGACAAGCTTTTAACATTCTGTCCGTCTCGCAAAGCAGAACTAAACGTCCCTAAACTTGTTGAAGTGAAATCAATCAATCAATCAATCGAATTTTATTTATATAGCACATTTCATACAACAATTGCAACTCAATGTGCTTCACGTAAAATAAGGGAACTGTTTGTGCGCGTCTCCTGTGACTGGTGGCTGTGAAAGGTCACATGAATGGTGACGGGGGATTTATTATTTTTTTAGCCTCCGCTGCCAAATGTCATGGGGCTACAGCTCTCGCCTAGTGAAGCATAGCAACCTGTTAACCACAGGACAATAAGTACAGCCTGTGTGCAGGTTTACCTCAGCGTGGCGGGGTAAATGGAGTGCGCCGTTCGGACATGTTTATTTCCCTGGGGCCCGGTTTGTGTGGGGAAACGCCGGCCGGGAGAAGGCCTACGGTCTGTCCCCTGTGGAGGCTGTGCTGTAGCAGGATAAAGATCACTTTAGGGCCTTGGGGAAGAAGCGGAAGAGTAGAAAAAAAGTAGAGTGTTACAGACAGTAGTCGAGACAGGAAGCTGAGGAGTAAGCACAATGCACAGGGAGCAGCTGTTCCATATCAGCAAAAGCCAACTGGGAGGGTGTGACCGCTGAGTCACTGATCCAACAGTAAGTGTGAGTGCGAGTGCGAGTGCGTGCGTGCGTGCGTTTCTCTGAATTTAGAATAAGGTGAAGATGGACCGTGGTTTGACCGTAGTTGTGGTTGTGTCTCTCTCCAGGCCCAGTATTATGGAGAGATTGGTCTGGGCTCCCCCACACAGACCTTCACAGTGGTGTTCGACACGGGCTCGTCCAACCTGTGGGTCCCGTCCATCCACTGCTCCCTCATGGACATCGCCTGCTGTGAGTCTGTGCTGTTCTCCTCCTCCTATAATCACCAGCCATGTTTCCATCCGGCCATTTTATGCTCATTTTGAATGGGAATAACAAATCTTGGAAAAAAAGAAAAACAAATATCGGGTGTCTCTGTGGCGGCGTAGCCTGTAAGAGCACAATCCACATGCTCGTTGCAAACCGCGACGTCGGAGGTTCGAGTCCGGCCACGTGACCTTTGTCGCATGTCTCTCCCTCTCTCTCTCGCTCCCGTTCTTCTTGTCTCTCTACACTGCTGTCCAGTAAAGCTGAAAAGCCTTAAAATATAATTAAATAAAATGTCAAAAATAAATAAATAAAAGGTATGCTCGCTTGACGTGGATCTTGAGGCTATTCAACAGAGGTTGTTAGGTAAATAGCCATGGAAATATGCCAGTGCAGACTGGCTGCCAGCCAGTGGGCCACAATTGGTGGGCCACAAGCGGTGGGCCACAATTGGGCTTCTCGTCGCCCCAAGGGATTTATGGGAGGCATTCAGTCGGTTGGGATTGCGGTGTTCATTGCTCTAGTGACCCTTGTTGGCCATCCGGGCTTCCGTGGTGAAGACATTCGGAGAACCGCGAATGTCTTCACTCTACCAAGCCGGCAACAAATGGTGTATATGAGCACGCGTGCATAGTTCACAAATCGGACATTCCAAATTCGGGTGGGATTGGAGATGCCAAATAAAAAATGAAAAAATATATAAAACTGTGTGTGTCAAACAATGTTTTGGACATCCTAAAGTTTTGCAGCCAAAGACTGTTGGTGGTTCCAAGTCGTCACCGTTGGGAAACAAGAAATGTGGTCAGAGAGCTTGCACGAAAAGACTTATTACTTCCCTCTTGGGATGTTCTTGATGATGTAATTCTCACCCTACGCACACAGATTGTTTATTCGCTGAAAAATTTTATTGGAGCTTATAGAAACGCACCTGATTTGCATTTTTTTTCAATAATTAGCATAACATGCAAGTAAAATTTGGGATGCAAACATTTCTGACATTGCCAGCTGTGAGTCTCTGTACAGCACGAGGGGTATTTAACCCAGGCTAAATGCTCACAGTTTAGTCCAGCTGTTGAGCCAAAATACAGTTTTAGCAGATGGGATAACAGTCAGTAAAGAGAATAAATGTTAGGCTAGATTCAATGGTTTAAAGAGTAATGATATTCTGCCTATCTTTGCTTTAAGACAAAAAATAAACAAACCATGTATGCACGGACTACAGTTATCATAGTGGTTAGTTTTTTTTTATGCACTTAATGAATATTCATTTGCTGTAAATATTGTTTGAAACATTGGTTTCTTTTTATAGTGCTTCACCACAAATACAACTCTGCCAAGTCCAGCACGTACGTGAAGAACGGCACTGCTTTTGCCATTCAGTATGGATCTGGCAGCCTGTCGGGGTATCTCAGCCAGGACACATGCACGGTATTACGATTTAAAAATATATATATATAACTTTATTTAACGAAGAACTCTTTTACAGGGAGAATCTGAGGAATTAAACTGGGTAGGAAGACAATGCATTGTATATCAAATGTAGTGGGAAGAGCACCCTCTGCTGGCCCACAAACGCCACTGCTAACAGGAACTTAGTTTCCCCAGGTCTCCTATTAACAAGCCCAGACCTGCTTAGGTTTAGCAGTTAGCTGTGAGAAGGGTACAGGGTGGTATGGCTACTGGCAACTACTTTAGTCATTTTCCACTGATACTGTGGATACTGGAATTCCTTTCTGACAGTACTACTTGTTGCAGGAGTGGCAGGGGTTTCCAAATTGAAGGGGGTTTATAATTGAGTTTTAGTTGTCATCATTTACATTTTTTTAAATATTTCTGTAATAATGCTAAGTATGTCTGTCTGGCATATCCATGTTTATTATGTGCATAAATGACGAGCTAAGTTTGGCCGAATGGCCTGTTCTCGTCATCACTTTTTTAATGTTCTAATGTAATTGCATCACATATGGTTATTTTAGTGATGTAACCTCAAATTTAGATTGTTGTATGAATAATAAAAAGCGCCCCCCACCTGGGTGATACACGGCAGCCATTTTGTGCCGGAACGCTCCGGAACACATCAGCTGACGACAGGGCACGGCAGCCATTTTGTGCCGGAATGCTCAGCACACATCAGCTGACGACAGGACAGGTCTTTAGTTGCAATCTCTCCTCTCGGCTCAGATCGGAGACCTCGTAGTGGAGAAGCAGGTGTTCGGCGAGGCCATCAAGCAGCCTGGAGTGGCGTTCATCGCCGCCAAATTCGACGGGATCCTGGGCATGGCCTACCCCCGCATCTCTGTGGACGGAGTCACCCCCGTTTTCGACAACATCATGAGCCAGAAGAAGGTGGAGAAGAACATGTTCTCCTTCTACCTGAACAGGTGAGCTGCATGTTTTAAAAAATAAAAATAAAAACTATCGTTTTTATTTAAGCATCTGCCCATGCAGCAGGCTCTCCCAGCCCTTATAATGTAGCATAAAAGCGTAAAATATAATAATACTGATGACTGCAGCAGTATTAAACAATATGGGCTTGATTTACTAAGGCCTTTAGCGTGTGCAAAACCAATAACATGACCAATGATTGGTCATGGTGTTTGTTTTGCACCAATCATTGGTCGTGTTATAAGTTTTGCACACGCTAAAGGTCTTAGTAAATCAGGCCCTAAATACATTATGCTTCTGCCAGTGCAGTTTCTTTATTTCAATGGTAAAGTAGAAAATTGGCCAAATACAAAGTTAATTAGAACTTTTTACAGCTAACTAACTCACTCGCTTCTAGTTTAGTATCCAGCACCCCCCCCCCAACAAATGTTAAAGTTTTTGGCTTGTATATGAAGCCGATTACCAAAAGCTTGTGGCCAGTATTCACCGTCAAACAAATGTGCAAAGGAATATCTGCACTGACACAAAACCATTTTAAAAACGGGTCATTTAAGGACGAGGGGAGGGGTGGAATCCTGCGGATGGTAAAGGTCATGTATGCAAGCTCTCACAGGCCAAATCAGAGCCCTATCTACTGCGTCCTGTTTACTGTGTACTAGCATACTGTATAATACTGACTGCATACGGTTTAGTGACATGCAGTATGCAAAATAATATCCTCCGTACTATTATCAGCGAAAACCCGGAAATAAGTATATCATCCGGGAATATTAAGAACACTCAATTTTCAGAATTGTCGCATACTTAACTGCATTTTAAAGAAGTATACTCAACTGGCATAGTCAATAGTAGGCAAGTTGGACATGGCCTCACTCACGGTGTTTGTCTGCTACAGGAACCCAGACACCCAGCCTGGGGGAGAACTGCTCCTGGGAGGGACAGACCCCAAGTACTACACCGGAGACTTCAACTACGTCAACATCACCCGCAAAGCCTACTGGCAGATCCACATGGACGGGTGAGAGTTCAGCCGTTGCCCCCTACAGGCGCACGTTGCCATTGCAGTGGATGACAGTCGAGCTGCGCTGAGCAACCTGTGGCTAACGAGGCTAAAAGAATGGTTCAGATCCTAGATCAGGGGTAAGGCAACCGTACTGTCCTGGTTTTTGCTCCATCCAAACCTATAACTACATGACTGGATTCATTTTAATTCATCGGGTTTAATGAATACAGGTGACCATGTGCTGAAGGCACTCGGCATTTCCATTTCACAAAAATATTCAGGCTCAGACTTTTAATCATCCATCAAATGTGATCAAGCTCAGATGGAGACCAGGGTTGCCTGCCCCTGGCCTAGATCATGGACAAAGCCACAGACAAGTTTAGAGAAGTGCTTCCAGTCATAATCAGACAGGATCAAGTGGGCCTCTCTGCATGGAGCCAGACACTGTCTCACTAAGAAATCAACATGTCCTGTAAATGATGCTGAGATTTCGACTGACATATTTACAGTGTAGAGCAGTGGTCCCCAACCCTGTTCCTGGAGATCTACCGTCCTGTAGGTTTTAATTTCAGCCCTAACAAAGCAGACCTGATTATATTAATTAGCAGCTCAACGAGATCTCTAAGTGTTGAATGAGGCGTGCTTTGTTAGGGTTAGATTGAAAACCTACAGGACGGTAGATCTCCAGGAACAGGGTTGAGGACCACTGGTGTAGAGGATCCACTTGACATCTGGGGGTATACTACGGAGCAGGATTTCTCACCTAGCTGGATAACCAAGTAAAACTCGGAACCCTCCCACACAACCCTAGGTGTGTGAGTGTGTGTGTGTGTGTGTGTGTGTGTGTGTGTGTGTGCGTGCGCGTGTGTTTATCAGAGCACAACACTGAAGCTAAGCAGGGGGGTATACTATGAAGCAGGATTTCTGAGTTAGCTGGATAACTGCATTGAGTAAAACCCGGAACGCTCCCAAATCTGGAACATGGACTGCAGTAAAAAGAGCTGTTCCTGGTTTTACTCAGTGCAGTTATCCAGCTAACTCAGTAATCCTGCTTCGCAGTATACCCCCCCAGGTTCTTTCAATGTTGTTGTTGCGCAGTGGTTTTAAAGTGACTCCACCCCTGGTTTCTGATTGGTCAGGATGGGCATCGGGAGTTCACTGTCCCTGTGCAAGGCCGGCTGTGAGGCCATCGTGGACACTGGCACCTCCCTCATCACCGGGCCAGCGGCTGAAGTCAAGGCCCTGCAGAAAGCCATTGGAGCCATTCCCCTCATACAGGGAGAGGTAGGCCACAGCCTCCTTTTAAAGAGTAATTTCACAGCTAATTAACTTCAACTTTCCTCCGACCAAACATCCATTATTATTATTCTTCACTTGTGATGTCACATCCAGTGGGTTTGGATTTGTTATGCACTCTAGTTGAATGTATAAAACAGCTTGGGTTCGGCCTTTTTGCATTTGCTTTAGTGAGCAACAATTCAAGATGGAGGATAAGATAAGAGATCAAATGGAAACCGCCTTGCCTTCGCTGCTGCACATACCTGGGTTAAACGAGACCAGAGTAATGGATGATGTCACGTTAAGGAGAGGCAGTGAGCAGTAGTTTTATGTAGTCATGTGACCTTTGCCCTCCCCGCTGTGTTCCCAGTACATGGTCGACTGTAAGAAGGTTCCCACCCTGCCCACCGTCACCTTCACTCTGGGCGGAAAGCCCTACACTCTTACCGGGGAACAGTACATTCTCAAGGTGAGTCCCTCTTCGCCCCGGCTGACTCACTCGCTCCTGTTGTTCTCAGTGGTCTGTCCGGGTCACATGATTTCAGAGAGAGAATTGATTGGTTGCAAACGAAACTGAAATCTGATCAGGAAAAGGAAAACAAACACACACAAAAAAAAGCACTGAAATGGGTAGTTTGAAATCTTTCGGAGATCCATACATATTTCACTTATTTAAATAATTGATGGTGGAATTCTGTCCTTTTATTTTTCTTTCATAAACAATAATTTCATTCAGCAGTAAAATTGTGTTTGTGGTGAGGTGGGAATAAACTTTTAATAAATAAATAAATAAAACAGGCCTGCATTTTTTTATTCTTATTTCTACTTAAAGAAATAAAGGACAATTCATTTTTTCACAAACACGGTTTAACCTTTGAAAGTTACATATTGACTATTTGAATGTCCTGTAGATGGCAGAATTTCCCTTCCTACTAGTTGCGCCGCAAATTTATAGTCTGACAAACTGATGTAAGGAGGACCTTTAGCACTCACTCACTCACTCACTCACTCACTCACTCACTCACTCACTCACTCACTCACTCACTCACTCACTCACTCACTCACTCACTCACTCACTCACTCACTCACTCACTCACTCACTCACTCACTCACTCACTCACACACTCACTCACTCACTCACTCACTCACTCACTCACTCACTCACTCACTCACGTATAAAGATGGAACTTAACAAACAAGTCTGCTATTTGCAAAATGGGTTAAGATTACCAAAAATCTGAATACTGCTTTCGCTGCATACAGAAATGAAAATGACAGCCTAATTTCCCGCTCTTATCTACCTCTGCAGGAGAGCCAGGCTGGCCACACCATCTGTCTCAGTGGGTTTATGGGCCTGGACATTCCCGCTCCTGCTGGGCCCCTATGGATTCTGGGAGATGTATTCATTGGCCAGTACTACACTGTGTTTGACCGCGGAGAACGACAGGGTGGGCTTTGCCAAGTCCAAGTAGGAACGACATTGGCGTCACCTTGACAATCGCCACTCAGGAGAGAGGCGGAGGGGGAGGCGGAGGGGGAGGGGGGGGCTGTGGATTGGGAGGACTACTAAGGAGTTTGCACAAATAAGATTTCCGTTGCTTCCAAGTAAAAACAAGTAGCAATGCGTTTGTGTGGCGTTTGAATGCACTGCTTCAGTAAAGTACAAATTTGAAAAAGTTTTTTAAAATTTTTTATTTTTAAAGCGAAGTGATCAAAGTGAATAATGTGGGCGAGGGAGGGCGTAAATAAAACCGGCTTCAAACTGGCAGAAGGGTTTTTTTTTTTTATCCGATTCAGATTTCTTATTGGTTTTAGAGACATTTGTGTGGATTGTATTTTTGTTTTTTTTTGTTTTTATTTTTTAACGGGTACTTAAACGTTTAATCAACTGGCAGTTGATTCGCTTTTTTTTTTTTTTCTTTGTAAATGTACATCTGCCACTGACATATTGTATGTTGAAATAAATCAGACAGCGCAAAAATAAAGCTGTTTTACCATGTTTTCTGGGGTTCCATTTGTGTAGTTTGTTAATTTTCTTTCATTTTGGTCGCATATGGAGGAAGTAAAAGGTTTGCCTGCTGTTGTGTCCATTGTTATGGAAAAGACAAGCTTTTCCACAGGCTCATTTTGATAAGGCAGTAAATGCTTATTACTGATAACACCATCATAGCACGGCTTTTACTGCTCCATTTGTGTCTAGCGTACAGCAAACATCATTTCATAACCACCATTTTAAAAGTTATCAAATACTTTCCAAAGCAATCATGCTGCATTGTCCAGCTCCAAGGAATTTTCTGATGATAGGTTATCGTAAAAAACAAAAAAAAAAAGTTATAAAAAAATACATTTAAAATACTGTTGTGTGACAGGTTGATGCCCGCCAGCCTGCAGATATTAAACACTGTACTGTATAGCGTAGAAAATGAACCGTTAGACATTGCACTTGCATATCATGCATGTATGCACATACATATACTATACGTGTGGGCACATTCATTAACAAACCACACTCAATGCACAATTAATAAGGAACTAAGAATAATTTGTGTAATTGAGAAGTATAATGGAAGTCTGCTTAATTGGCTATGTTTGAGACTGGGAACCATTTTGTGGTTTTGTGGCAGAGAGTAATTCAGTTCCTTTAGCTTGCTACTGGTCTGTAGATGGAACAGACGGGAATGTGAGCGTTAGTGATTCCAAAATTCCTTCTGAGCTACAATGCAATATGTAATGTGAACAGCTTCAATGGCCCAAACTAATGATTGTGCATTGCTTTGTTTTATTACTGCCGTTTTATGCAGGTGCAAATATAATCCCATAATCAAACATTCCCAGACTTTATCAGGTTAATATTAACTACTCATCTTTAGTGTTTTACATTTATGGTTATTGTACATGAGTTGGGGTCAAAGTCTAGCCGTTAGCTGGCTAAGAACAGCATCAGACTGACGTTATCTGTCGGGCGAATATAGCGACTAAATTGGGAAGACGGTGGCTTGCACACTTGCTCAGTCCCTTCTGTTTTAGAATGAAAGAAAATTGTGTTCATTGGCAATTATAAGCAGAATGGCCTTTCAGCATTGTTTTCTCAAATCAAACTTTTAATATTCCATATCATGTACACAGCCCCCTTGGACATATTTCTAATTTGTTATAGCAAAACAAAAAACAAAAATTTGTGAAATATAGACTTGAGTACACATTTTCTGTTATAGGAATATCACCTCTAGTAAGATATATATATACAAAGCAATTAAGATTATCTACAAAAAATCAGCTAAATTACCTAATATACATATAGTTTTGTACCAAACTTCCTTATTTCCAATCTTTTTGTAATGACTGATGTAAATGTCTTCTGGCTCTGAGATATTGTGTTCCCAGACGGTAGTTTTAAAAAAGCAAAATGATAAAAGTTACAAATTAGACACAATCTGACAGTAATGATCAGGTAGTATGATTCAAAAATATGATTCAATGAGGAAACAAAGGTCAATTTTCTGCCATTGTCTGATAGTCCGGGCTATTTATGGGCTTTACTGCTTGACTGAAGATGCATCACACTTTTCTCTTATAAATGTGAGCTCAGTTAGTGAATGTAAATATGCTCACAGGGGCTTTTCTCTTATAAATTTGAGCTCAGTTAGTGAATGTAAATATGCTCAAAAGGGCTTTTCTCTTATAAATGTGAGCTCAGTTAGTGAATGTAAATATGCTCAAAAGGGCTTTTCTCTTATAAATGTGAGCTCAGTAAGTGAATGTAAATATGCTCACAGGGGCTTTTCTCTTATAAATGTGAGCTCAGTTAGTGAATGTAAATATGCTCAAAAGGGCTTTTCTCTTATAAATGTGAGCTCAGTAAGTGAATGTAAATATGCTCACAGGGGCTTTTCTCTTATAAATGTGAGCTCAGTAAGTGAATGTAAAGATGTAAATATGCTCACAGGGGCTTTTCTCTTATAAATGTGAGCTCAGTAAGTGAATGTAAAGATGTAAATATGCTCACAGGGGCTTTTCTCTTATAAATGTGAGCTCAGTAAGTGAATGTAAAGATGTAAATATGCTCACAGGGGCTTTTCTCTTATAAATGTGAGCTCAGTAAGTGAATGTAAAGATGTAAATATGCTCACAGGGGCTTTTCTCTTATAAATGTGAGCTGAGTAAGTGAATGTAAAGATGAACACAGAGGAGCAGAGCATGCGTGCTGTGCCCTGCACCCCATGTCATTTACCCTGCTGATCAAATGCGTCATCCCTGGCCGAGCTGGAGGCGCGAGGCCTGGCGTTACAGGTCCGTGTTGTCTGCTCCAGTGCGCATCTGAAACACAGACGGCGTGGTGGGGGGGCGACACATCCTCTCTGTCCTCCCCGTCCGAGGAGTCCTTTTCCTCTTCATCTTCTTCGTCGTCGTCGTCGTCGTCGGCTTCGCGCTCCCCGCTCTCTGGGATGATACGCACCTCTTCCTTGGCGTTGGGGTCGATGTCCTCCTTGAACCAGACGGATTTGTAGCCCCTCCTCGTTCCTCCTCTCCTTGGTGAGTATGGGCTTGACCTCCTTCTCGCTGTCGGCCTTGTCGGACCCCGCCAGGCTGTCGGGTGTCGGGCAGGATGTTGGCGTACAGGGTCGAGGCCGCCAATGCTGCCAGGTTGTTCAGGGAGGAGTCCCGGGCCTGGCCCGTTACCGCCTCCAGCGCCAGGTTCACTTTGTCCCGGACCTCGGAGGTCACGCTGCCGGTGTCCCCGTCGTTCTGGAAGCCGCTGTTGGTGTACTGCATCCCTTCCTTGGTCCCGCCGGAACCGCGAGCAAGCTGTGCGCAACGGAGCGAACCATTACAAACACAGCCGTGGGGGGAGGTGGATGGGTTAACAGTGGAGCGAACCATTACCGACACAGCCGTGGGGGGGAGGTGGATGGGTTAACAGTGGAGCGAACCATTACAGGCACAGCCGTGGGGGGAGGTGGATGGGTTAACAGTGGAGCGAACCATTACCGACACAGCCGTGGGGGGGGAGGTGGATGGGTTAACAGTGGAGCGAACCATTACAGGCACAGCCGTGGGGGGAGGTGGATGGGTTAACAGTGGAGCGAACCATTACCGACACAGCCGTGGGGGGAGGTGGATGGGTTAACAGTGGAGCGAACCATTACAAACACAGCCGTGGGGGGGGGGGGGGGGGGGGTGGATGGGTTAACAGTGGAGCGAACCATTACAGGCACAGCCGTGGGGGGAGGTGGATGGGTTAACAGTGGAGCGAACCATTACAAACACAGCCGTGGGGGGGGGGGGGGGGGGGGGGGGGGTGGATGGGTTAACAGTGGAGCGAACCATTACAAACACAGCCGTGGGGGGGGGGGGGGGGGGGGGGATGGGTTAACAGTGGAGCGAACCATTACAAACACAGCCGTGGGGGGGGGGGGGGGGGGGGTGGATGGGTTAACAGTGGAGCGAACCATTACAGGCACAGCCGTGGGGGGAGGTGGATGGGTTAACAGTGGAGCGAACCATTACCGACATACCGACACAGCCGTGGGGGCAGGTGGATGGGTTAACAATGGAGCGAACCATTAGAGACAGCCGGGGGTAGATGGTGAACGGTTAGATGGTACAGTACAGGCCTCTCTCTAGAAAACACTTTTCAGCAGAACGTTGCTAACCTAATGCGTATTTCTTTCTGAATATATGAAAATAGACATTTCATTTAAAATGGTCGGTGATTTGCAGCAATTCAACTGGTTAATTCTACTGGTGTAAATAGTTAACTTATTACAAATACAGTATTTGAGCTTGGAATCACAACATAATTTTATAATCTTTTTATTCATTTGTGAAGCCAGCTCAGACATGGCATCCAGCTCACAATGTGGGCCTGTTTTAAACAGGCGTAAACACATACTCAGGATCAGACTCTGCTGTGTGTGTCTGCAGGGCCGGTTCTAGGCATAGGCGAGATAGGCGGTCGCCTAGGGCGACAAATTGCCGTGGGGAATGCCGTGGGGACGCGCAATTTTTTTATTATTTATTAAATTAATTTCATTCCCTACTGTTTTCTATTGCATGCAGCCCCCCCCCCCCCCCCCCCCATCATGCAATTGTTGTTTTTTTAATTTTCCCATACTCTTTTCCATACTTTCCGCCTCTAGCGTGATGCCCCCAACCCCGTAATGCACCCTCTCTCTGATTTTGAACCAGGCGAACACTCCTTGAGTCATTTCAATTACACAATCTAGCTAACGTTATAAAAATATGAAGAGGACTAAGCCCTCGGGCGCGCAGGGGAGGAAAAGAAGAAAGGAGGAGGAGGAGAAGCGTGCACAAAACAGAGGTAGGCTATGTCATGTCCATGTATTAACATTTTCGTTTCTTATTTTGGTTAATATCAAGCTAAGCAAACATTCACTAGCTAGCTAGCATCATGCCATTGCCCACCGAAACCTGACATAGCTAGCTAGCTCTGTTGACATCTGATAATTATGTTTATTTTATATTAGCTTGTCCCTGCTCGCAACATAAACAAATCATTTGCTAGTTACTACTGTATGATATAAATTTCGATAGTTTTAGCCCACTTGATAACTGCTAGCTAGCTAACTTCAGCTACATGGTGGTCGATCAACGGTCTACTCTGCAGGCTACACCACCTGCTTGCTTTTAGGGGATTTAGCGATCAGGCTTAGGTTTCCTGTTTCATATAAACTGCTTTTTGGGGGGGGGGGGGGGGGGCACCAAATCATAATCTCGCCTAGGGCACCTAAATGCCTAGAGTCGGCCCTGTGTGTCTGTGTTGTATCTCACCGTGCTGTAGATGATGTGTGTGTGTGTGTGTGTGTGTGTGTGTGTGTGTGTGTGTTGTATCTCACCGTGCTGTAGATGATGTGTGTGTGTGTGTGTGTGTGTGTGTTGGATCTCACCGTGCTGTAGATTATGTGTGTGTGTGTGTGTGTGTTGTATCTCACCGTGCTGTAGATGATGTGTGTGTGTGTGTGTGTGTGTGTGTGTGTGTGTGTGTGTTGTATCTCACCGTGCTGTAGATGATGTGTGTGTGTCTTGTATCTCACCGTGCTGTAGATGATGTGTGTGTGTGTGTGTGTGTGTTGTATCTCACCGTGCTGCGGAAGATGCTGGCCTCAGTGAGCTTGCTCCAGGCTGCGTCTCCCTTCTTCATTTGGACGAGCAGCAGGGCGATGATGCCCAAACAGAGCACCACCAGCACGGCCATGCTGGCACCCAGGGCTGCCATGTCTGCCTCCCGGTACTGCCCCGGCAGCTTGGAGGGCTGGCCCGTATCAGCCTCTGTTTCACACAGCGGGCGTTCAGATGATTAAAAAAAACAGGCCTGCCAAACTGTGCTGCTCAAGAACCACAGAGAGCCAAAGTAAATTAATCAACAGGAGGATGCAAGTGATTTAAAAAATGTTTTTATTTTTATTGATTTAGCTGTACGGGTTTTTGGCGATGCCGTGGCGAGCAGGCGGGCAGGCGGGCAGGCACGAAGCAGAGATAAGATAGGCCACAGCAGCTGAGGATGTTTAATTTTTTTTTAAATGCAATGTGAATAAATGTGAATAAACACGATTGGATGACTTCCAGGTTTACCCACAGCTCATGCAAAACAGGTGATGTTCAGGCACTGGGACGTGCAGTGGCATTAAATCGCTCCTCTGTGTGAATCGCCCTCACCGATACTTCCAACCCAGTGAAGTATGAGGCGCCCAGCACAGCGAGCATTGCCATTCCCACGTCCTGCATCACGCCGTGACCGGTCACGACGGCGACGCCCAGAACGCTCCCAGGTGTGACGGCGGAAACGCAGAGCTACCTGTGTGAGCCGTGTCAGGACCTGTGGCATAGGTGGGGGGCGTGTCCTCCTGGGACTGGGTTGTCATGGGAACGCTGGGGCTGGGGGGAGGCGTGCTTGCTGTAACGCTTGCACTTTCGTTAGCCATACCAGTGGTGTGCGTGTCAGCAGTTGGCATGGCGGTGGTTAGCATGGCGGGTAGTTGGGATGTCGGTGGTTGCCATAGCAGTAGTTGGGATGTCGGTGGTTTCCATGGCAGTAGTTGGCATGGCGGTGGTGGCCCCTGGGAAAACAGTAGTTAAACCTGCTTTCAGCTGGATTTGGACCAGCCAGTTAGAATCAGCCCTTGCCCAGCTCTTTCACCAATGAAAGAGGTGGATTATTCTCCCTGGTCTTCCAAAGTCTTTATATCATGCACTTACTCTGACAGAATTAGATTCCATTAAATATTATCTTTTAAAATGTCTTTTGTGGAAGAGAAGGGAGGCGATTAGAGTATTGACGATGCTCCTGGCCTGGTGTCAAATCTGAAATATGCCAGTGACAAATGTGGCTGGCACCCCCAGTTGGCGCTAGCTGGAAGCACGTGAATCGTCTTCCTCTGACTCGCGTCTGTATGAACGGCAGTGTGACAGGAAGCAGGAAGCAGGAAGCAGGAAGCAGGAAGCAGCGGCTGACCTCACACGCTTCCCAGGACCGCACGGCCTCATCTACACTCTCCCAAATTAACAGCGCTGATAATTACCATTATGTACTCCACATTGGGGAGAAAACAGAGGGGGGCAAAGCGTTAAAGAAAATTGTGAGGATGAGCTTCTCAACCTGCTATGATTAAGCAGCATGTGCACAGAGCTGGCCGGCGGTAACGTCCTGTTCAACTCACCTGGGAGGACCAGGACAGAGACCGTCGCCTCGGCAAACTCCCCATTGGTGGTGTCCACTGCCTGTATCTGTACAGAAAAACACAGTGAAACGCAGTGTTTAGTCTCACTACACAGTCCCGTCTTCGGTCACACACGTCCTGAAATGATGCAACACAACAGACCTGGGTCAAATAGGGATTTTAAATGCTTCAAAAAAGAACCCTGAAGATCCATGAGAATGTTCAAATTACAAACCAAACCATAGTCGTATGAAAATTGTGTCCTAAATGTTGGTGAAAAATCTTTTTATTGGCACCTAAAGGTTGAAGGTACTGCCAGGTGTGTTAAACAGTGTCTAATTATGAGAGCACAATGTAAGCGGCAAGCATGCTTCCTGCAACATCCACGCAGGTACATATAAAAAAGGAGCAACCTACTCACTTGTACAGAAACCGTTCCCGGTGACACTGCTGTTCTCAGAAGTACAAAACCTTCATTCGTCACAGTGAAATCGCTGCCATCCTGGAATTCGTAGCGTACAGCAGGGTTCACGCCCTGTAAATACAGTACAAATTGATTCTTTATTCCACGCCTTCCCATTATCTTCTGATAATAATCTCATGAACTATGCATTGTCTGAATGGCTATATCCCAATTCAGGGGTGTCTGCTCTCACCTGAAAACAGGGCGGTGTGGCCACTGGCTCTGCTGCTGTCCCACCACCAGCACACCCGTGTATAAAATGTGCTTACGCACAAAAAAGATGCTTATGCCAGTTTCCTCGCTATCTGAGTCACCAATTCCCACAGTCTCAAAAATGTGTGTGTACACGAGCCATATTGTGCGTAAATGTGCGCATGTTCTGACGTCAAGTTTTTATAAATCCCTAATCAGTGGGGAAAGTGGCCTACGCATATTTTTTGTGCGTACGCACCTTTTATACATGAGGCCCCTGATCTTTTTCCGGTGAATAGACACACTGAAAGGTTTCATCGTGTATTTCTGATGACCTGATTGATCTTATGAAGCGCGTCATCAATGACCACGTTTAGCATTTCATCTGCTCAATCAGGTGCCATAGTGCTGAGCTAACACAAGAGCCTTCCACAAAGATACTTTCACTTTATATTAAAGCACACATATTTTATACCTTTAATCTATAGAACCTTTATTTATTGGTTTACTTTCTTTAGATCTTTCTGTTGAAATTATACAGTGCAGCCCAAACGTATTTGGACAGAGACACATTTTTTGTTGCTTTGGCTCTGTACTCCAGCACATTGGATTTGAAATGGAACAGTGACTATGATTTTAGGGTTTTTACATCCATATTTGGTGAGTGAATTGTAGCCCTTTTTATATATAGCCCCCCCCCCCCCCCCCCCCATTTTAGGGGACCAAAAGTAATTGGACAAGTTAACATAAACTTAAATAAAGTCATCATATTTAATATTTGGTAGCATATTCTTTGCATGCCATGACTTCCTGATGTCTGTGACCCAACAACATCAAAAGACTCTTGATATCTTATTTCCAGGTACTCTTACAAGTGATACTATAACGTCTCTGCATTTGAATGGATCTCTGTGTAAATAGGGGGGGGGGGGGGGGGGGACTAGTTTAAGCAGTAAATTACACTGGAACAGTATGGAACACATGGTTGGCTAAATGGTTTTAAGTCATGGGGAGGAACTACGTATAAGAATGGCTACAATTGCTACACGGTTCACCCGATATGGATGTAAAGTTGAAAGTCTGCACTTTAACCTCATAGTCACTGTTCCATTTCATATGCAACGTGCTGGTGTACAGAGCCAAATCAACAAAAAATGAGTCACTGTCCAAATACGTTTGGACTGCCCAGTATATATAAAACTTTTTGAATGGTTCTGGTTGAGGACGTGGGCATATTAGCAGAGGAGCGAGCGTTTGGCGAAACTCTTAACGCTCCCTGGAGAGGCCAGAAGCCATCGAGTGGTTAATAATAGCAGGGAAGGTGTGAGCTGCGTATGAACTTGGGAGAACTTGTGCTTCACACCTCCAGAAAGTGCCACTTCTCCTGCAGCTTGTCTCTATATCACATGCTTTAGAATTGTCCTTATTGGCTGAAGCTGGAAGACCCCCCCCCCCCCCGTGGGAATTCATAACCGACAGCTCCACAGCCCAATCAGACGGTCTTACGTCAAGGAAATCGGCGTCTTCGGCCTGCACCCGTAGAGGTCTGTTTAAGGAATCGTCCTGCATAACCAAGCTGTTGGGTCCCGCCTCGCTGGATACGAAGCCTTCATACTGCTGCTTGTTGAACTGTGGGGGGTGTTGGCTTTTTATCACCACATCGAAGGTCACCGAAGTGGTGGCATACTGGTCACTGTTCACAAGCTGCACAGCCTGCAAACACACACACACACACACGTACACAAGCACATGCACACACACACACACGCACAAACACAAGCACACAAAAACACACACACACACACACACACGCACACACACACACACGTACACAAGCACATGCACACACACGCACACACACGCACAAACACAAGCACACAAAACACACACACACACGCACACACAAGCACACACACACACACACACACACACACACACGTACACAAGCACATGCACACACACACACACGCACACACACGCACAAACACAAGCACACAAAAAACACACACACACACACACGCACACACACACACACGTACACAAGCACATGCACACACACACACACACACACGCACACACACGCACACACACGCACAAACACAAGCACACAAAAACACACACACACACACACACACACACACACACACAAGCACATGCACACACACACACACACACACACACACACACACACACAAACACACGCACACGCACAAACACAAGCACACAAAAACACACACACACACACACAAGCACATGCACACACACACACACACACACACACACAAACACACGCACACGCACAAACACAAGCACACAAAAACACACACACACACACACACACACAAGCACATGCACACACACACACACACACACACACCACAAACACATGCACATGCACACAAAAACACACACACATACACAAACACATACAAGCGCACACACATACACGCACACACACAAACACACATGCACAAAAACACACGCACGCACACGCGCACACACACACACACACACGCATGCGTGCGCAAACACACACACACACACACACAAACAAAAACACAAAACTAATTTAAACCTTTGGAGTAAAAGCAACTGCTATTCCATTAAACATAGCCATCTGGCTGAGAGATAAACCCAAATATGAACCCCCCCCCCCACTCGATTCCTGACACTTTTTGGACTGTGATCTCTACCTGTAACCCTCTGTGATTTCTCCGTCTGAACGAAGAAGGGAAGACCACTGTCCTTAGAATAGTCATTTTAGTGGGAGAAGGCTTGAGCCACTCACTGACACCATGGCAACCTGGCCCCCATATTCCAACAGAAAGAGAGGGAGAGCGAGAGGGATCCTGGCAGCTTGCGAGAGAAGATTCCCTCCTCTGTCTCTGTATAGAGGCACTTTAGGGTACCCATAAATCAAGTGATCGAGCTCATTACTGATCCAGTGGCTGGCTGTGTGTGTGTGTGTGTGTGTGTGTGTGTGTATGCGCACTGACACAGTGGATAAATGCAGAAAATAATTCAAAAGATTCTTCACCAAAACTGTCAAGACTACAGGGCCGGAAACATCTGCAGCCTTCAACATCATTATGTTCCCAGTGTTTTCATCAAGGTGAAATATTTTGGCTTCATTTCCTGCGAAATGGATGCAAGGACGATTCAGTGAGACTAAATGTAGATCACAAGAAAAATTCAAAACATGTACTGTACTTGCATACCAAGTGAAATTTAAACAATACATATTTAACGAGGAATGACCTATGAATTAAGGAGTAAAGAAATGTGGCTTGTTTACCGCTCAAAATTCGGTAAGTAATCAGCTCGTTCTTGCCCTTGTCTCCGTCGATGGCGAAGACCGGGCCCGGCTCCAGAGGCAAGATGCCCTCCTGACATTCAGACACAGAGACACATATTTTATCATTTAAACCCAACCCAAAGGCACAGCAGGGAAGCAAAATGATGCCACTCCTTAATACAGCTGTCCCCAATCCCGTTCCTGGAGATCTAGGCACTCTAATCTGTGCACATTAATGGAGGGGGTTTGAGAGCGAAGGTGATTGGTCGGTGGGTTAGGGTCAGGGTTCAGGTTAGGCACTGTAATCTGTGCACATTAATGGAGGAGGTTTGTGAGCGAAGGTGATTGGTCGGTGGGTTAGGGTCAGGGTTCGGGTTAGGTTTAGGCACTGTAATCTGTGCATATTAACGCAGGGGGTTTGAGAGCGAAGGTGATTGGTCGGTGGGTTAGGGTCAGGGTCAGGGTTCGGGTTAGGCACTGTAATCTGTGCGTATTAACGCTGGGGGTTTGAGAGCGAAGGTGATTGGACGGTCGGGGGGAAGGGAGGGAGTTTTGATGACGTACCGTTTTCTCTGTCAGATTGACCCTTCCCGTGTAGCCGGAGCCTAGGCACACTTTACTGTTGCTGCCGACCGTCACTTCTGTGCAAGGCTGGAACCAGGGCGGGCGGTTGTCCACATCCAAAATGTCGATATTAATGGTTGCCGTGGCAGAGTGGGAGGGAACAGTGGGCGGCGACGTACTGCGGGTGTCCTACAGGTTTGATGTCACAATGGCATTGAGCTCAGTATACGCCTTGCATCCCAGACACTGATTGGGGTTTCCAACAGCACAGTACCCAGCTGGAGGGGTCCCCCTGCAGTATGGGACCCCCTTTGACTTATACCTGTATGTCCCACAAATGTTACATACGTATGTCCCAAATTACATATAATTTACATTTCATACATACGTATGTATTTGTATAGTACACATATTATGAAAGAAGATGTACAGATTATATATGTGTATGTAAATACAGTATAAAATTAAATAACACAACACTGCTAAGAGGGAACAGGCTCCAGGCCTACTTACCACAACAATTAATTTGAACGATACACGTTTGACAACGTCATAGTCAATAGCTTTTCTCACAACTACGTCTGGGAAGTTCACAGACTTTATTGCGAAGAATTCATTCTGTGGAAACAAGAAGATTTTGACGTTTCCATCGGTACCGTTCTCCCCTTTAAAAAAATTTTAATCCATTAAATGCAGGGGTTTCATTTAATTCCTGTCGTTTACTCTGTCGTTCCCAGTGAGGAAGATGGCGGATAAACGTTACCTCAGGATCGATGTGATAAAAAAGGACATCTCCGTCCAGATCCGTGGCTTCGACGATGTCCACAACGGTCCCCTGTGGAGACAGCTAAACAGGAGAGAGACTCGGTCAGTACCCCCCCCTCAGAGTCATTTTAACAATGCTGCACATATACCGTGTGTAGTCTTGGAGTGCCGTTAGCCTGCTCTATACCACGATTGCTCATAAACAGTCCCTCATATGGATGCGTTTTGTGCTCTCGCGTGGTATGCCTGCTAAATGAGGAAGCTATAACATGCACAGGCACTCACCTCGGGGAGGGATAGAAGGTACTGCTCTTGCCCAAACACAGGACTATTGTCGTTTATGCCCTGGACGATTATGGCCACTTGTACAACCTGCAAGACGAGACAGGGGTGGAGGAGTAGAGGCCAAGAAAAGTACAGAAATGATGATTTCATTTTCGCTGAGAAATATATACCAGGGGATCAGTCATATAATATATACCAGGGGATCAGTTATATAATACAATGTAATATAATATAATGGGTTCAATTCCAAAGGAAATTACTCAAAATGATCAGGAAAGCCAAGTGCGAAGACATCTTCTTGAATATTAGTATAGATAGACCCCCCCCCCCCCCCTCCATTTTAAATGTACCAATAGCCCAGCCCTTGATTACATCAATGTGAAACATCAACATAATTTATTTATTTTAAAGAATAATCCCAGTTATACTTACAGAAGTTTGGGAAGGATGAGTACACTGAATTCTAACTTGATGAACAATTGGCGGTGTCTAGCAGAGGGAAGAAAAAGTATACTATGAATATTAATAAAAGTGATGGATTTAATGACAAGATATTGATTTGGCGTCTCTGTAAATTTCTGAGAAATGATGGAAAAACGGAATGTTTTACATTTTAAATATAAAATGCAGCAAAGAAAACTTTATACACTCAAATAGCCTGAATCAGGGAAAGACGTCTGTGGCATTTCAGGGATGGACTGCTGTGTTGTACAGTTATAAAACCTAAACTAAACTAAATGGAAACACCGAGGCATAGTCAACGTACAGGGTGATCTGTCTGCATAGGACACCCCACCCCCCCCCCCCAATTATTGGTGTGACTCATTAATGGATGACAGTCCCAATACTCAAAAAATGCATCCTCCTTTCCTCCACTACCACCTCCTCTCCTCCTTTCCTCCACTACCACCTCCTCTCCTCCTTTCCTCCACTACCACCTCCTCTCCTCCTCTCCTCCTTTCCTCCACTACCACCTCCTCTGTCCCCCGGAAACCAATCTTTGTGTTTTAATCTAATGTTGCTGATTACATATTAATGGTTACATATTAATTAATGTCGCGATGGAAACCACCATGTCAGGTAGATTGTATACTGTACATGCCCCTCTACCTCCAGCTATGAGCCAATAGAAAAGGTCAGTCCTGAAAACAACCTTGCTCTGACCAATCACGGCTGGTTCTGCCAGTTTTTTCACCACAGAAAGAAACGCTGTAAAATGGATGCATATTTGTGGGATTTTATCTCTGTACCAAGAATGTGTTTCCTGCACATTGCTCAGCGATGCTGAAGGAGAAATAATAAATGATCTTAATGCAAATACACAAATAAACAAGCGGGGGTTTGCAACCTGTGCGTACGCATGCAAATGAACACCTGGAGCCTTGGCTGTCAGACAAACGGCCTACTTCTCTCACGATTCAAAATTATTCCAATAACTGCTCCGGTGCCATTAAAGAGGCCATTAGAGTTTGGACATAAAGAAAAAATATGCAAAAATGACATGAAATCTGGCAAATTCTGTCAAATCCTAAAGCAGGAAAAAAAAAGTTAAAAGGTTACGGGACATTCACGGATACAGGCGGACTCTATCAAAGCCAAAGACAGCTGCCAACAACCGTACCTCAAAGTCCAGGGATGTATTCAGCACTACATCTGCTCCCTGCAGTTTGAAAAAGTACCCAGGATTATCTATTAGCTCAAACGTCGTGTTCTCCGCGGCCGATATTGTGAAAAGAAGAGTACCAGCAGGCTTATTCTCTTCCACTGATGCCGTTTGTGGTGCTGTACATACTAGAGGGAAATCAGAAATTAATAAAGACATTAAAGAACACAGAAGTGAAACATAAGCCTGGTATAAAAAGGCTTTTCTTGTGCCAAGTGAACTGAGGGGAATTTTTATCGCTGGTTGTTACATGAAGTCAGAAGCCAGTTGCTGACAAGTACTGTTCAGCATGTGAAAAAACCTCTGAGGTTTTACCCTCAATATTCATTGAAATATTTGTATTCCTTGTGAAACTTTTTTTGGCATTTGACACTTGTATGTGCTACAGAGGTTTTAAATGACCAGATTATCTTTTTGAGATGTCAGCACACAGGGGCCAAGTTAAATGAACTGCCAACATGCACAAGTCAATTCCACAAAATCCAGCTAATTATTCATTGAATATGACAGATAAGGCATGTGTCCATGTGTATATATGTGACAGGTAGGTAGTGATAAACTGCAGTATTGATGTACCCCCGTAGGGGGTTTCACCAACCCACACGATATTCTGCGATGGCACCAGACTCTCACCATTCACCTGGTGAAATGGGCTATCTTCTAAAATAATCGTAAAAAATTAAATAAATCACAAAAACTTACACTGAGCTCGACATTCCCGGTGAATGAGAAAGAGCAGGAAAAAGGAGAGGACGGAGCGGCCGGAAAATCTCCAGCATCCCAGATCCATGGCCTGCGATTCCGATCAAAAGTGCGAGAACACACGGAAATTTGTACAGCCCTGAGTCACTGGCACTGTCTTTTCCAGGTAAAACACCAAGAGTCTGTTTGATGAGGGGTAGGTGGTGATTTCACTCCCAAGCTTATCGCATTTTATTACCCATAGGGCCTCTGGACTTTCGCCTCCCATAAAAACACGCTCATCAATACACCATTCTGCTACGGTCCCCACGTGACAAGCAAAGAGGAAGGGAACCGGTTTACAGGTCTTTCCTGAACAGCATTTATCTGAAATATCATTAAAAATCTGGGCCTGCCGGGTGGCTCATCCTGAAGCTTAAGTCTTTTACATACAATCTATTATACAGCCATACTTTTACATTTAAGCTTAAGCACCTTGCTCAAGGGTACAATGCAAGTGCCCCACCTAGGAGTTGAACCTGCAACCTTTGAGTTGACAGCCCACAGCCCAATGCTACACTGTTGCCTACTGACTCAATGGGCGCGATCTTGACTTTCTTGGAGCATGGTCCAAAACGCATGGAGCAGGCGCATTTAGGGCGTGTCCAGCTCCACTTTTGCTAGTTAGAGGCAGGTTAGGGGGCGCATATTTTGAGCGCAAAGTAAGGCACAAGGTGCAAATGGGCTGAACTTCGCCTCTTCCTTAATTATAGGTGTGTCTTGGGCGTAACACGCAATAATGTTTTGGAATGACAATGTCCTCGTTCACAAAGCAAGGTCTATACAGAAATGGTTTGTCGAGATCAGTATGGAAGAACTTGCCTGGCCTGCACAGAGCCCCGACCTCAACCCCTACAAACACCTTTGGGATCAACTGGGAAGCCGACTGCGAGACTTTGGCCTAATCGCCCAACATCACTGCCTGGCTTCACTAATGTGGCTGAATCAAAGCAAATCCCAGCAGCAATGATCAACCATCTAGTGGAAAGCCTTCCCAGAAGAGTGGAGGCTGTTATAGCAGCAAAGGGTGGACCAACTCCTATTAATGCCCATGACTTTGGAATGAGATGTTGGATGAGCAAGTGTCCATATACTTTTGGCCATGTGGTGTATGAGGCGTTCCAAACTGGGGGGAAATAAATCCAGGGAATTAAATGAAGACAAATGATGAAAAAAAATTTTTTTTTCAAATGATGAAAAAAAACAAACATTCTGACTGTTTGGCTGCATAATAAATGTTTATGTCTCTCTGGCAAGTCGTCTTTTTTCCCTCCCGAAACAGATTCAGATGGAAGCAGAGGTCCAGGTGTCATGATTGGCCTTGTTACGTGGGAGCGGTATTGGGGTAGACAGATGTAACCATAGTTAGGTATAACCCTATTACATTGCAACTGCCTTTTGACGATTCACTGCAGATGTAACACAGTTCTACAGGAAAGCTAACGCTAGCTTTGGAGTCCTATGGGAATGATGTACTGTGGATGCCGTGAAGCGCAAATACAGCAATTTATAAATAGAAAAACAAGTTGTAAATAGAAAAATAAAAAAACTTTCCCTCGTATGTAAAGCATGTAATTTCTATACACGAGAGCTAGAGGTGTGTCAGTGTGCATCCGTTCTGGCAGTTCAACCTTACTTCTTATTGGCAGGCCATTAAACAGACACACTGCTGATTGGTTAACGTATAAATAGCTGTGTTACTCACGTAAGCAACATTGTTTCCGAAAGACCAACGCTGAATTCTCCGATGCTGGCAGTACAAGAACTTTGGCTGCTTTCAAGATAAAAAAAACTTGCGTTAAGTGTCTTTGTCAAAGTTTCTCTGCAAAAATTGCTATACAAGTAAAATTGAATTGAATAAAAATGCAAGTACCTAATTTAATATCATCAATATATATCAATACATTTTGTATAATATAATTATTTAAATATAATAATTTTTATTGCACAGGATCTTTCAACTGATCAACTACCAGCGGCGATACAAAGCCAAAATGCCATATTGCTGAAAATGTTCGGTCTTTATTTAATTTTATTAACATGCGTTTCTGCACTATGGAGGATTATTCAACCCAATATTAAAATTACAATTAAAATGAAAATGAAAACGAAAATGAAAATGGAAAATGAAAATGGAGGATTATTCAGCCCAAAATTAAAATTAAAATCTTTTCATTTTCGTTTTCGTTTTCATTTTCATTATCGTTTTCATTTTCATTTTCATTATCGTTTTCATTTTCGTTTTCATTATCGTTTTCATTTTCGTTTTCATTTTCGAACTGTACTATCTATGTAAATGAGGGGGTATGGTCAAGCAAGCAGGGTGGGCCTCATACAGGTTTAGTGCAGTAGCACTTAATGAACACTAGGGGGAGCATACCATAGGGATGGGTAACAGTCTGTGCTTGATACTATGCTCTCAGGGCACTCATACGTTTTAATGTATGAAATGATGAAGAATCTGAGCAGTGTTATAAAGTATTCTTGTTTTATGAAAGAAACGGAGCTAGCTAGCCAGCGCTACGCTGTGTAGGCTATAGATCAAACCTGCGAGGTGGAAAATCCAGGTTCAGAAAGTGAAAGTCCTCCCCAATCATTTGTTGCAATCACCTGGATTTGATAATTATCACAATTCTACAGCCAAGAGGTAGGAGCTAACTAGGCTAATTAGTGAAATCGTGAGTTCATGGGTGGAAGAAACACGGCAGGACTTTTACTTTCTGACCCCTGGAATTTCCACCTCTGCAAACCTGGTAGTAGCCTACATTGTGGCAGGTTAAACGTTGGATTGGATGGTTGTGTTGTGAAATCCTCTCTTAAAATAAATGAAAAGACCGCAAATGAGTCACTGGATCGTTTAAACTTTTAACCTGGCTCCGATACTTTAAGCGAACATTGCTTCAAAAAGTCTATCGACAGCCAGATTCTATTCTATATGTTATGCAAAATGAGAAATGTTAATGTTCGCTTAAAGTACCGGAGCCAGGTTAAAAGTTTAAACGATCCAGTGACTCATTTGCGGTCTTTTCATTTATTTTAAGAAAGGATTTCACAACACAACCATCCAATCCAACGTTTAACCTGCCACAATGTAGCCTATCGTAGGCTACTACCAGGTTTGCAGAGGTGGAAATTCCAGGGGTCAGAAAGTATACGTCCTGCCGTGTTTCTTCCACCCATGAACTCACGATTTCACTAATTAGCCTAGTTAGCTCCTACCTCTTGGCTGAAGAATTGTGATAATTAGCAAATCCAGGTGATTGCAACAAATGATTGGGGAGGACTTTCACTTTCTGAACCTGGATTTTCCACCTCGCAGGTAGCTAGCCAGCGCTACGCTGTGTAGGCTATAGGTCAACTATAGCCTACACAGCGTAGCGCTGGCTAGCTAGCTCCGTTTCTTTCATAAAACAAGAATACTTTATAACACTGCTCAGATTCTTCATCATTTCATACATTAAAACGTATGAGTGCCCTGAGAGCATAGTATCAAGCATAGACTGTTACCCATCCCTATGCTATGCTCCCCCTAGTGTTCATTAAGTGCTACTGCACTAAACCTGTATGAGGCCCACCCTGCTTGCTTGACCATACCCCCCCTCATTTACATAGATAGTACAGTTCGAAAATGAAAATGAAAACGATAATGAAAATGAAAATGAAAACGATAATGAAAATGAAAATGAAAACGATAATGAAAATGATAATGAAAACGAAAATGAAAAGATTTTAATTTTCATTTAAATTTTGGGCTGAATAATCCTCCATTTTCATTTTCGTTTTCATTTTCGTTTTCATTTTAATTTTAATTTTGGGTTGAATAATCCTCCATATCTGCACAGGCGACAGGGGAGCAATTTAAAAACCTGAGGTCCAAAGCATAAATGTGCAAGAAAGGCAGTGAGTAGCACAAGACAGTAGAGGGCAGTGTGGAGTCACTGAGTAACAAACCCACAACTTATTACACCAAAAAAAGAAGTCAGTCAAACCACCGAAAATTTCACTGACAGGAGCTGCTTGAGAAATATGTATTAAAGATTCATTGTGAAAGTTCATTTTTATTGTTGCAATTTATTTTTTATTTTCTAGGACACATTTTGTTATGGATAAATGGCTCCAAGGTGATTAACACCTTCAATGTATTAAAATTCATGAGATTGGTTTAAATAAACAATAGACCTATACAATATATAATTTCATTCATATTTATCAGCCTAGTAGCCACCAAAAGATGTGAGAAAAACACACTGCATTGTCAATCTCTCTCTCCTGTCCGACTGAAGATATGCAATATTTTCTAATAAAAAATTCAAGGACTGACATATAAGTTAGAGCAGGAGATAACCTAAGCAGCACTCAAATCACTCCATCATCTAAAGACAAGCAGACACAACAGGAGTAAAACACTATGACCCATTGGGGGGCATGGGCAGGGGGAGGGGGGTATTTAAAAAGGAAACAACACAACATAAACATCACTCAGCTGACAGTGGTGGGGCATTTTCTGTCAATATACAGTGAGCACCATAATTCACTGGACAGTGACACATTTTTTGTTATTTTCGTTCTGTACTATAGCACTTTGAGTGTGAAAGTATACAATGATGCAGACTGGACGGTCAGCTTTAATTTGAGGGTATTTTCATCCATATCGGATGATCCATATCAGATGAACCAATATGGATGAAACAAAAGAAATTATGGATGTACAAAAGAAATTATAGAACCTTTTGTACATAGTCTCCCCCATGTTCAGGCATCAAAAAGTATTGGACAGTTTAACATAATGCAGAATAAAGTAATCATTTTTAATATTTGGTCGCATATCCTTTGCATGCCATGACTTGTCTGTGCCCCAACAATATAAAAAGACTTGTGATATCTTAATTTCTGGTAAACAAGACTGCATTCTATGTAACAAGAATACCTGCTTCTTACCGAAAACCTGCTCGTGAGGTTACGGTACGAATGAGCCCGACCAGGTGTAAACCAACAGCCTAGCGCTCCAGAGCACTGAACCGTTACGGGAATGGCGAATAGGTTTTTTTTTTGTAATGTTTTTTCAAAGTTCTACGTCAGCATTCTAGAACTCCATTTATTTCAGTCACCAGCGGTGGTTGTTACACCGGCATTAGAATGTTAATTTAAGAACATTCTAAATGCATGTTTTTGATCTTACACCTCGAAGGGTTAAGGGCGGCAGTGTAGTATAATGGTTAAGGAACTAGCCTTGTAACTGAAAGGTTGCAGGTTCGATTCCCAGGTAGGACACTGCCGTTGTACCCTTGAGCAAGGTACTTAACCTGAATTGCTTCAGTATATATCCAGCTGTATAATTGGATAATATATGTAAAAAGAAATGCTAAAAAGTTGTACGTCGCTCTGGATAAGAGCGTCTGCTAAATGCCTGTAATGTACAGTAAAATGGGAACGGGAATGTGCGGAATGCTGCAGGTTTGGCGACTGAGAGCGTGATGGTGTGGCGGCCTTCAGACTGCGGCCACAGACCTTACCGCTTAGCGTCAGCGCTCCACGGACCCATATCAAGGCCTCAGCCGTTGGCTTATGACCCACAAGCTGATTCGAAAGGGAAAAAAAAAAAGAAGGAAAAGAATTTACGGATGTGCGGGTGCCTGCCAGCGAAGGCTATGCCGCTGACTCTGGGAGGTCTCAGATCTCCCCACGAGCGCTGCCGATATAGCTACAGGACAGGTGCGGTGGTGACCCGTTCGTTACGGTATGGGTGTTCAAATGGTCAGCGGCAAAAAAAACATGGACGCCCGCAGAAAGCTGATGCTTGTTTGGCTGGCCTCTGAGCAGCATTTGCAGTTCCAAATGTTTTACATGGCGTATGCAAAAACGATTGAAGATGAAAACAAACGCAGTAGGTGAAAGACTACATCGGCTACACCACGCAACGGGTCTCTCTAGCTCCAGATCTCTCCATGTTTACAGATGCTCAGCTGTTTAGAGTTTACCTTTGTCGCATTTTTCGTCACCTCGGTCATCTCGAGAACCTCAGGAGGGGAACTTTTCGAGATCGTTGTCATTAACTCATCACCGGGGTGTCACATTCAAATCCTTTCTTCTTCTCGTAATTCGGAAATATTCAGACTTCCGAGAGCATTTGAATACACCATTAGACTTCAGAGTGAAAAGGAAGCAGGTGTGGTGGTGAGGTAAGTGATCAGCCGATAAAAGCTGCTCTCCCAGAGGTCAGACCTCAGGGTGAAAACCAGTGTTCTTTTATCCTGGTTTTCAGAAACATTGGCGATCAACAAAAAAAAAGTCCAATTCTTTGACTGTTCCTGGTCCTGAGGTATCCAATCCAATTCAATTCAATTCAATTCAATCCAATTCTATTTGTATGGCGCTTCTACAGGGACAGTCACAAAGACGCTTTACTGGAAAAACAGACAAAGGAAAATTGGGTAAAAACCAAAAAACAAGCAAAAAATTAAAAAAATTAAAAAATAAATAATAATAATAATCCCCAGTGGGAAGAAATCTCAGAAGGAACCCGACTACAGAGAGCCCATCCTCCACTGGCCGGCTCAGTGTCATAGTGAAGATAGAATGAATGGTAACATAAATGTAGTCCAGAAGGTTTACTGAACCTACTAATTTATATTTTCATTTGACCAGGTTAGTCTCATTAAAAGAGACTAGTAATATGAGCAGTAGCAGAGTTTACACACACAGGATATAAAAGTTACAAAGTAAACAAAAGATTTAATATAAAAACACATCTGTTCATCATTACTAACAAACTCCTACCTGGCTATGAGGAGCCCTTCACTTGCTGCATTAAAAGACAGTGATTAGGGGAAATAAAGGATTAAGTACCAGGTTGGGGGGAAATCAGGGCCTAGCAGAGGCCAGGGTGAGGAAAATCTTATGTTATCCAACTGGTTTATTTTCAGTCAGCCAAAAAATATCTCATCCTGCTGTAACCAAGGAAGCAGAACTCAGACGACCCTCTCAGGAGTTTACCTAAAACCACAAGGAATGTAGAAAACTTTCAGAGGCAGTAAGCAGGGAGGCCTTTTTATCGTTTTTATTTTGTCTGATTTGTTTGAGTCTGACTCGGCCGAGAGATCTGCACTCCCGGTCTAAGACTAATAATTAATAGAAGTTCCCTTGGTTCTGGGTTCTAATGGAGAAAAAGCCAGCGGAACAGTGTAGTTTCCCTGTTCTATTCAAATGTGTGTCTCCAATTCTGAAATCAATTAATTCATTTTCTGATTGCGAGCTCCATCTTTTTTTGTGTGCGGAGCATGATGCAATTAAGATCCATAATTATCACCCCTCTCATCTCGCACCTGTTCTTATTTACACCTGGAGGACCGACACTGCGCTTTGCCAAATTACAACATCAACGTTATGCCTGCTATTCTTACAACAGGCGAGTGAGGAACCATTCCAATACAACAGGTGAGTGAGGAACTATTCTCATATAACAGGTGAGTAAAGGAACCACTCTTACACAACAGCAAAGGCTTCAGTTCTTTAGCAACGCAGTCCGAGAGTCCTCTGTAATAACAGCCACATAGGAAAATTCTGAAAGATGTATATAATAAAGCATTCTGTATACAAAACAATGCTCCTCTTTTGTGAATATTTTTGTCCTTATGAAATACTTAATTGGGATGGATATATCAGTGAATCTGAGATCCATAAGACAAATAGGTGGGTCATTTTTAGTTTCCGCTGTCAACTCTGTAGCCAGAATAAAATTAAAGTAATGACGGAAATGTAGCGGCTTGCCGTTTGTGGGGTTTTATTAACGGTATTCATATTGTGGCATTATTAAGAGAGTAAGCCATTGTTGAATGACTAATCTATCCCATCAATAGTGTTTGAACCCAACGCAATTGAAGTGACCCACATTCCAGTATAATCGGAGAATAGAGGATGATATGCTCTCCATTGGGACGAGGCAGCCTACGCAATAACACATCTCTCTGTTATTCAAAATGTGTCCAATAAAGTCTGATTAGAAGCCCAGGGAATGGGAGCACTGGATCGTATCATAACAAACCCTTACAGAGGCAATCACATTATCCCAAGAAACGTGTCTTGATGGAGTTCACCTCTGTAAAGAGAAAGAGGCCTGCCGCTCGCTAACGTAACCTGTGTACCACAGTACAGCCAACAGAGTCTCCCCAAAATGCTTCCATTCAACAAGGGCTCGCTAACGTAACCTGTGTACCACAGTACAGCCAACAGTGTCTCCCCAAAATGCTTCCATTCAACAAGGGCTCACTAACGTAACCTGTGTACCATAACACAGCCAACACAAACAACAGCGCCTCCCCAAAAATGCTTCGCTTCAACAGGGAGCGGTGCTTTGGAGTTTATCTCAAGGGTAAAGTCTTAGTTTAGTGGTTTGGCTGTTCAGCCACATTGGAAACTCAGACATAGAGTCAGAGGGAGGTGGACTTACCGGACTATATGGATTAGAGCAGGCTGGGCAGGAAGGCGCAGGTTTCCATGGTGACTATTGAATATAGCGAGGTGGGGAACATGATGAGGTCAGGACCCTCAGGATCGTCTGTCCCAGAGCTTCGGGGAGATCGGCTACAACTGAAAACACAAAACTGTAACCGAGCAACCAACGTGAATTCCATGTAACCCCTTTTTAAAAAATGCCTTACATTTGGATGTGAAACATTTGGCCAGATGGGGAATGTGTTTGGGTACATTGGGTAAAGACTAATCAATCAATGTCAGAATCACAGGACTGAGACAATCAATGTCAGAATCACAGGCAGGGAGACACTCTGAAAACTATTTGTCAAAAAATGAAATATGAAAAATTTTCAGCAGAAACACGGGGGATTTTCGGGTGATATAGGCTACCGTAACCTAATGTACACTGCCATTTGTGGTACGCAATATTAAAAAGCATTAAAAATCCAGCCGTCTTTGGAGGGAAAATGTCAGTCAATTTGATTTGGTGCGAGAGCCCAAAGCCGAATGTCACAATAACACAATTTCAACGATTTCTTTTCTTTTTCTCAAGGTGACATTTTGTGTTGCACATTCTCCTAGACATCCTCACACACAAGTAATTCAGTCCAACACTACACTGGAATTTTATTTAGGAAATTACAAATATTGGGCAGGTTCCTCAACAAAGTCTCTTTACTCGTCCTAAAAGGCGCCCACTCACTGTGTGTTAATGCGTGCCCCTCTTTAAACTCGACTAAAACAAGCCAGTCCTGTTCTTCTGTAGTCAAATTGCACTGATTCACTGTGAGGGTAACGGCTGTAATTTTGCAGGGTGCGTTGTGGGAAAGCGCTGCCTGCCATTGAAATGCTTATTATGCGTGCTTACAGTCACCTGCCAAAGCTGACAAACTCACAGCAGGAGGAGAAAACGCACACAGACGTTCGGCGCAGTGCAGACGTCCTGCTTTTGCTACGAATGTGGGGTCGGAGACAGGCTTTCGTCCCGGTGAATATCTACGCATCAGGACCTCCCAAACTGTTGTTCCGGAAAAAGGCCTCGCTGCACGTCTTGCAGTCGGGAGTTTGTCTCGACTGGCCGGATTGTTTCTGCACACACTCATTCCTGATTAGACCCCCCGCAAGCCGGATCACGGGAGCCCCCCTAATCTGCCAGCACAGAGAACAGTGTCATGCCGTATATGGCTACATCCAAATAGGAAATACATCCAGAGTCTGTCTGTCTGTCTGTGTGTGTGTGTGTGTGTGTGTGTGTGTGTGTGTGGGTGGTGAAATGAAGATGAAACCCCCCCAAAACCCGTTACATCACTATCACCTGTCCAACTGGGACCAGGTTACAGTTGCTCATAGCAACGCTCCATGGTAACCCCTCCTCCCTGTCGCGGACCGCCGCCACCGGGCGCCCTAGTGTCAAGGTGGCCAGAACGGCCTGCAGTTTACTGTTACTGCAGCTGACCAGGCACATACTGCCCGGGCACGGCTCCATATACAGGGGTGTCCACAACCCCCATAGCACCTCAACTTAATGGCTAATTAAATGGGTGGAGCTGTCTGTTGCACTGCAGTGACCTCTGTGGGCCGAAATCATTCAGCAAAAATTTAGCGGCTCAACTGTGGAAGGAGCCCAAAGATGTGGATCTAATTTCAATTCTAGGGGGAATTTTTCTTTTGGATTTCTTTGGGGGGACACTAACAGTACCACCCCAATAAAACACCATAATATTTGGGGGAGACCATTTGATGTTTTCCCAAAATTGGGGGGACGTCTCGCATCGCAAGCAGTCCCAACATGCTTTGCAGACACAAGGAATCGCCTCTCATTGAAAATGAATGGAGGCGGCGTAATCGCACGAGAAATCCGCTCCACACCGCTTTCTGTGGGGCTTTACCATGAGAGCAGAGCCTTTTACCCACAATGCCTCACCCAGTGGCTTTTACCTACAATGCCTCACCCAGTGGACTGAGCAGAGCCTTTTACCCACAATGCCTCACCCAGTGGAATGAGAGCCACAGCTTTTTACCCAGAATGCCTCACCCAGCCGGCTGAGAGCCACAGCCTTTTACCCAGAATGCCTCACCCAGTCACCCAGTGGCTTTTACCCACCTTTTCAACTCCACCCCACCCCCACCCCCACCCCCAAAAGCTCGATGACATTTGCACACAGGAAGCGCGTGATGAGCATGAGTTCTCCTCAGCCAGCCGCCGTTCCGCTGCTTCAGTCACGCGTTCAGGAGAAGGGATGCTTTGCGAGCAGCTGGCACAGACGGGCTGCAGCCGCCAGCCCGCCTGTCCGTCCGTCCACCTGCCCGCTCACTCGACAGGTCCAATGCCTTCCATGACACGAGCACAGGGGTCAGATCTGTATGCATTCATGGGCCTGTATTCAGAGTGCTGATCTGGGATCGGTCTAGTCTTTTTTTCTCATAATGGAGAAAGCTAGGATGTGTACATGGGAGGCCTGATCCTAGATCAGCAGTCCCACTTTCAAATTTTAGCATTTATTGAATCTTTATGTATTTAAAAAATATATATTTATAGTTCACATTTCATTACACTCATTCTCAGTGAGGATACTGCGCAGGCCTCTATAATCGATCTACCACCAGCGGTAAAGAAACAATCCGACGAGAGATTCGCAATTTACAGTAGCCTACGTCAAGATTGCCTCCACTGCAGATCCCCCGGAGAATGCCCGATTTAGCATTCTGCAACGATTTCACAACCCTCGGCTTTATAAGGCAGCAATCACACCTCAAATGACAGAAAAGCGTTACGTGCAGACTTAGAAGAGGTCACACCTCTGTTCTTACGTGCGCGGTACATTCTCACACTTTGAGCTGAAAGCCGAACTTTTCATTGTATTGTTAACGCTGATTTTTAAATACTTGACAAGCCTGTTAAATCTTTTTTTTTAATGCAGATGAAATGGTCCCTCCGCAGCAGCACAGATGTGATTATTCTCGTTTGTAACGAGGCAGCGACGTGTGACTGTGAGCCTGACAGAATGAGAACAGAACAGAATTACTTTGAATCAACGACGCAAAGATGTAAACTGAGACAGCGCAAGAGACAGAGATGGCGAGTTTATCAAAAAAAGAAAGCCACAGTGTAGAAAGTCCACACTGAAATGACAGTGAATTACTCAAATGACTGTTTCAATAACAACAAATTATGAGTTTGGTGAAAAGATGTTGACTGGAGTCAAAACGAGATGTGATGAGTCTCAGAGAGCACAGCAGATGTTCTATAACTTGTTACTTACATTTTATTTTCTAAAACATCTCAAAACTGCCTTAAAATCAACAAAGACGAATAACTGCTGTGGAATTCTAAATGAAAAGATTTAATTGGCTGTAATAACATTCGTAAACTCAGGGGTAGCCAATTAAATGTTAATAGGCGGAGCTTGCCAGTTACCCACAATGCTACTGCTCAACATCTCTGCATAAGAGTTCACATGGGGAGGTGGGTTAGTCCTTGTCCCTGGTCCAACTTGGGCCAGACAGGCAGGACAATGTGACAACATATTAACAGAATATCATGCTGGGACTAAAACAGCTACAAAATGCAAGATTGCCTGTCTTGGCAGACATTAGCGAACTGTGGGTGCCAGAATCACGCGATTGGTCCACAGAATGAAACCCCTCCCTCCTATCAAAGAGCTTCCATTACATCATGTGACACATTTTTTTGTCTGTTTGCAGTGGCGAAGCACAGTTATTTATAAAGCCCCCCCCACGTGATGTAGTTTCTGGCACGCACTAAAGCCCCCCACCCCCCCACGTGATGTACAGTTTCTGGCACGCACTAACGCCTTTCTTTCATGCCCCCTTAACTGCTTTTGACAAGTGAAACGGGGTTACTGGTAATGGGCCCATGAATTTCCCAGCCAAACATCAGGGGTCCAACAAGACTGGCCCAACATTATTTCAGTGGAAAAAAATCCAACAGTGATACAACAGTCAGTTATACAGGTCCTCAAACCTAAAGATGACCAATCTGGATCCCAAACAATTACCAGTGACTATTAAATACACAATGTAGAAGCGCAGTTGTGATGAAATGTATAATAATAATAATGAACTTTAAAAAAAGAATGCATTCAATTTACAGTGAAGGCTGGAAACTCAATCACCACCAATGTGTCACCAAAGTGGCAGCCATTTTGTGCCAAAACACTCACCACACATCAGCTGCGAGAGTTACTCAGATCCAGTTAAACTCAGGAAAGATTAGATAGCGAGTGGAGTTCTGTTCAGAGCCACGGACCTTTTGACTGCAGAGCATCGACATAACATAACTGTAGTGGAGAATAAATATTGTGTCGCTAAAATAAGTCTGGTAAACTCAAAAAGTAGCACAATATAAACAACTTTTAATACAACATCCATCCATCTATTATCTAACCCGCTTGTTCCTGGTCATGGTCGTGGGGGGTCCGGAGCCTATCCCAGCATGCATTGGGCGAGAGGCAGGAATACACCCTGGACAGGTCACCAGTCCATCACAGTGCACACACACACACACACACACACACACACACACACACACACACCATTCACTCACACAAATACCTATGGAGTCTCCAATTAGCCTAACCTGCATGTCTTTGGAAAAAAATTAATTAAAAAATGACAAATAATAAGTTAATACTTTTGTCTTAAATCCTGCTAAGTTGACAATACACACGTGAAATAACTAAAGCATGCCAAGTCTTCCTCTAACCTGACATCATCACTGGCCTGGGGATATTTGTTGGAGATGCCATAAACCTGCATATGGTGAATGCATCTCCCGGACAAACACATCACACACACACACGCACACACGCACACATACACACACACACACACACACACATAATGTTTGCAAGGGTCTAGTTTTCCCCTCCATATGTGACTGGATGTTTTTGCAATGGTGTGAAAAGCAGCAAAACACACACACACACACACACACACACACACGCACACATATACACACACCTTTTCAGTTCTGGTTTGTGCCACAGGTGTATATGTGGAAATAAATCAGTTATGTTGCCATGCAATCTGCATGTGACTCGCCTGCACGTTTAAAATCAGACCTGTCCAGTCTAGTAGCAGGCCAGGTGGGCGGGGCATGCCCTCGATCAAACACGGGATTGGTAGAGAAGAGCACCCAACCCCCACCCAACCAGAGGCACACTTGTGATGCAATTTTTACGTCACTCAAGGACCAACAAAGCAACCAGCTCCAGAGGCACAGCACCCAGCCCGAGTCAGTGTCCAGGCGGTTCTATGGGTGACTGCTCGAACCGCGGACACTGTGGCCCGCAATGAGCATGTGGACAGACAGTGCTCTATAGACTACGCCACCAAGACAGCCCTGGGACCCCTTTGTGATGTACGGGAGCCCTGAACAAACACAGATATACCTGAGCTCTTTATCTGTGTCTGATATACCTGAGCTCTTTATCTGTGACTGATATACCTGAGCTCTTTATCTGTGACTGATATACCTGAGCTCTTTATCTGTGACTGATATACCTGAGCTCTTTATCTGTGTCTGATATACCTGAGCTCTTTATCTGTGTCTGATATACCTGAGCTCTTTATCTGTGACTGATATACCTGAGCTCTTTATCTGTGACTGATATACCTGAGCTCTTTATCTGTGACTGATATACCTGAGCTCTTTATCTGTGTCTGATATACCTGAGCTCTTTATCTGTGACTGATATACCTGAGCTCTTTATCTGTGACTGATATACCTGAGCTCTTTATCTGTGACTGATATACCTGAGCTCTTTATCTGTGACTGATATACCTGAGCTCTTTATCTGTGACTGATATACATTATATAGCCAAGTATGTGGACACCCCTTAGTCTGGGGCTGTTTTTCATGGTTCAGGCTAGGCTGCTTAGTTCCAGTGAAGGCAAATCTGAACACTCCTGCATACAATGAGATTCTAGACGATTCTGGGTTTCCAACTTTGTGGAAACAGTTTGGGGAAGGCCCTTTCCTGTTTCAGAATGACAATGCCCTCATGCACAAATAGAGGTCCATACAGAAATGGTTTCTCAAGATTGGTATGGAAGAACTTAACTGACCTGCACAGAGCCCTGACCTCAACCCCATCAAACACCATTGGGATCAATTGGAAAGCCGATTACAAGCCAGGCCTAATAGCCCCACATCAGTGCCCGACCTCACTAATGCTCTTCTGACTGAATGGAAGCAAATCCACACAGCAATGTTCCAGCATCTAGTGGAAAGCCTTCCCAGGAGAGTGGAGGCTGTTATAGCAGAAAATGGGGACCAACTCCATATTAATGCCCATGATTTTAGAATGAGATGTTGGATGAGCAGGTGTTCATATACTTTTGGCCATGTAGTGCATCTGAGCTTACCTGTGATTGATATACCTGAGCTCTTTATCTGTGACTGATATACCTGAGCTTGTTATCTGTGACTGATATACCTGAGCTCGTTATCTGTGACTGATATACCTGAGCTCTTTATCTGTGCTTGTTTTACGGTGTATTTGCGCCACCATTTAAATGTCTTTCTCTTTTGTCCTTGGCTGTTTTTGTCTTTTTTTCTCTCTGTCATGTGAGAACTGATTTTTACTCTGTAAATTCCATAAAATACAATTAAAATAATGTGAACAGTCAAAAAAACAAATCGGCACTGAGCAACAAATCAGAATTGAGCATTAAGGCATGCAGTAGGAACCTTAATCAAAGTCAGCAGAAGATGGACTCAAACTCAGGATGAACTCATTGGTGCTCTTTGGTCGAGGCCAGGTAAAAGACAACACCATAAGTCTTATCCATGATATTACCTTACAACATACAATTTTATATAATCAAGAAAGTTAGCAGTAAATCATTTTTTACAAAAATAAAATGAAACCATGGTATATCATATGAAAACTGCTAAAAAAAGGCCCCTTGCGCTACATTAAGTGAAGAGATTGGTGACATATCAACATGGCCCAGACAGGTGACAAAGGCTTATAAATGGGTAATGTCATTACTATAATTCAGAGAACATTCAGTCACAAGACAGTGAAGAAATCCAATGGTGGCAGGCAGAAAACGATATCTCATTTTTGACACACGCACACGCACACACGCACCTGCACGCAATTGGCAGCGTGAATTGCATAAATGATTAAAATATTTTTTGATAATTTGTTTTTAAATTTTTTTTTTTTACTTGTATAAATATTCTCCCTTACAATCATTCAAATTGACCTTTCCGACCTGAATATCCTCTGCTGACATAGCAATGACCAATTAGTCCAAACTGATGTTTTCTATGTGTAGTATTTCATTCTGTGCACCTGTGACATGAAACAGAAGTGATTTCCCTGTAGGTTTGGGCTATGAGGAGCCTTTTGTCCCTTTCTGTGATTCTATAAATCACCTTGCGACTGACTGTGGGTAATTAATACTCCACAAACAACAAAAAGCTCCAGCCCACTGAGTCTGCTCCTGTTGCACAGAAATGATCTCCTTCCTGAATCAACTCAATTCACAACGATGGGAAGGCATCAAAACTAAGGACAAATTTATCCCAATTTTACCATGTTTTTTATTATTTTTATTGTTTTATAAAGATGACCGGACAGTCCTCCCAGCTTTATTCTGACAGGTACGGCAGAGAAGGTTACAGACAGGGGGAGAGCAGAGAGGGTTACAGACAGGGGGAAAGCAGAGAGGGTTACAGACAGGTGGAAAGCAGGGAGGATTACAGACAGGGGGAAAGCAGAGAGGATTACAGACAGGGAGAAAGCAGAGAGGGTTACAGACAGGGGGAAAGCAGAGAGGGTTTACAGACAGGGGGAAAGCAGAGAGGGTTACAGACAGGTAGAAAGCAGGGAGGGTAACAGACAGGGGGAAAGCAGAGAGGATTACAGACAGGGGGAAAGCAGAGAGGGTTACAGACAGGGGGAAAGCAGAGAGGGTAACAGACAGAGGGAAAGCAGAGAGGGTTACAGACAGGGGGAAAGCAGAGAGGGTTTACAGACAGGGGGAAAGCAGAGAGGGTAACAGACAGGGGGAAAGCAGAGAGGATTACAGACGGGGAAAGCAGAGAGGGTTACAGATAAGTAGAAAGCAGGGAGAATGGAAAAGGACAGGGGGAAAGCAGAGAGGGTTACAGACAGGGGGAAAGCAGAGAGGGTTACAGACAGGGGGAAAGCAGAGAGGGTAACAGACAGAGGGAAAGCAGAGAGGGTTACAGACAGGGGGAAAGCAGAGAGGGTTTACAGACAGGGGGAAAGCAGAGAGGGTAACAGACAGGGGGAAAGCAGAGAGGGTAACAGACAGGGGGAAAGCAGAGAGGATTACAGACAGGGGGGAAGCAGAGAGGGTTACAGATAGGTAGAAAGCAGGGAGAGTGGAAAAGGACAGGGGGAAAGCAGGGAGGGTAACAGACAGGGGGAAAGCAGAGAGGGTTACAGATATACAGCTCAGAAGGTGCCATCGCACACAGGGGATTTGCATAAGGCTGGAGACTCAGTGACCCAACAGACTGTGCCACAAAGCTGGCCGTTATGCTGGTTTGTTAACGTTATGTTTCAGGGAGAATATGTTTAAAGGGGTCCAGAGAGCTTCCATGGAGGATTGATTAGTTTAACTGACGGCTTCGCCGGGCAGCCAATGGGCTGCAGCGCAAGCTAATGAACCCTCGGTTCGCTGTCGTCGGGATCTGAATTGAGCTACGCGTCGCTATGCGCCTGGGTAATTTGCAGCGTTGCCACGGCAGCAAAAGAGGGGGGTGTGTCCCGTGACGTTCGGGGCAGAGGTCAGAGCATTACGTGGGCCCCGCCGCCTTCGCGGACCGCCGAGATGACCTTTGGCCTGGTGTGACCCGCCCCCCCCCCTCCCCTCACGTCATCTTGACTTCTGCTGGGTTTTCAGAAGAGTCGATTACTTTCACATCGATTACAGACGGCAGCCGGCTCATTGGCCAGACGAGACGAGCAGAAGCACGGAGAGAGCGCGCGGAGCACGGAGTGTTTCCTCCTCGGATAAAATCAGCCCCGCCACGGATACCATTAAAATAAAATGAGCCGAGATTAGCTCCTACCCGGTATCTCCATCCGGGACCCGGTCCGGGAGCACGGGCTGCACCCAGAACACATATACAAACTGCAAACGCAAGTTAGAGCTGGAAGCAAAACCTCGGAGGATATGAAAAAGGATGTAGCCTCGTAACCCAGCAAAAGAATTCCCACAATTACCCCACCACCCCTTCCCCTCCTCAAAAATCACAGCAATTTCACAAATTATGTGAGCGTAGTGAGAGATATTATCCCAGTGAAAATTGGGTGAGCAGATTTTCTAAATTAAATCTGTCTCGTGAAAAAAACCCGGGCGGTTGATTAAATAGCCAATTTCCTTGAGGGGTTCATGAACGACCGCGCACGACTCGCCGTCTCTCTCTCTCGCTCTCTCCCTGATTGCGCCTTTGACTGGCAAACCCGCCTACAGAGTCCGCACTGTCCAAATACCAACGCTGTGTGACGGTAGTGTTCTGTTTAAACTCTTAGGAGGACCTTCAGAGTCATTAATCATCGGGGTTATTAATCATTGGGGTTATTGATCATTGGGGTTATTGATCATTGGGGTTATTGATCATTGGGGTTATTGTGATGAGGAGAGGGGGGTTCATCCTGCCTACATGCCACACCCAAAACATCTCCAGAAAGTTTAAAAAAATTTAATAAATATCTCCCCGCCAACGGAAGTCGTAGTAACAGAGATTAGACACAGAGCCACACAAACAGAGCACGTCCGGACTGGCAGTGCTTCGTATCGTATTTGAACGATCTGTAGCCTAATCTCACTTCCAGTGAGGAGGAGGAGGAGGAGGAGGAGGAGGAGGAGGAGTGAGGAAGCAGTGGTTCAGATGTTCCCATGTGCTTGGCGCCGCTGAGCGGATGGAAACTCTTGTATTGACAAATAATAAATTAATTAATGAATATTTATTTTAAAAATCACGAGTAGTGATGCCACTCTTTCTATTGCTAGTCAGCAATAGAAAGTGCTGGAAAAATTCCCTGTTATTGGCTGCTGTCCCTGGTGTCAAGGGTGTGATTGGCTGCTGTCCCTGGTGTCAAGGGTGTGATTGGCTGCAGTCTCTGGTGTCAGGGTGTGGTTGGCTGCTGTCCCTGGTGTCAGGGTGTGATTGGCTGTGGTCTCTGGGGTCAGGGTGTGATTGGCTGCGGTCTCTGGTGTCAGGGTGTGATTGGCTGTGGTCTCTGGTGTCAGGGAGTGATTGGCTGGCACCACACAGCGGGGGCAGCGGTGATAAAAACCGCACGCACGGATTGGCTGTGAGCCAGCTGCTGTGGTGGCAGGCACTGGAGGATCCACTCGTCTCTAGAGACGGTTGGTTTTGGCTTGTTTAAAAATGAATTAACTTAGGAACACTCAGGGTGTAGTGATTCATGGGACATAGCTAACGAGAAACAGGGGGAGAGAAGGAGGGAGGGAGAGGGAGAGAGGGAGGGAAAGAAAGATGGAGAGAATAGGGGGAGAACAGGTTCTTGGAACAGATATAGCCCTTCTTATGAATTCATAGTGAAATAATGTTATTCAGAAACAATTATTCGAAAACAACATCTGTTCTGCCTCCATCTTCGGTCATCCAATCTCAGAACTGAAAAAGTACGCTTTTTTTATAATGTCCTTTTAAAGCAGATGAGTATCTGCTTATTGTGTTTCTGTCTTGCAGCGGAGCGGGAAACGAAGAGGAAAACTAAACAGGTCAGAACGGAGGATCTTCTGCAGAACCGACAGACCTGCAGTGTGAGGAAGACCTCCAAACTTCGTTGAGCAGCCTCGCAGAGAGAGGGAAAAAATGAAAGAGAGAAAAACAGAGGAGTTCAGAGAGTGCAGCTACATATCGAATTAAAAACTCTGGCAGAATGAGCGCCGTAACCGACCAGCTTTATCTCTGGACTTCCAGTGAGGAGGAGGAGCGAGGAAGCAGTGGTGCAGTCTACACTCAGCAGTCTACACTCCAGAGCAGCTGGTCTACACACACACACACAGCCTGGGGAGAATCAGCCATTTAAAAACTGCATCAAGTCATAAGACGGTGAGGCTTTAAATGAACCCCGCATTGGGTAGAGCAATGATAAGTTTCAACTTGTTTCAACCAATCAAAAGCTTTTACTCCACACAGCAACGCACAAAGATTGGCTCAAATCAGCGAGTCACAGGGACCATCACAGTAGCTCCGCCCATATTTGGCATGACCAACTGTACACAAAAAAAAAACCGTTAGCAACAAATCACAGAGCACAACACGTTGTAAAGAGGCCTAAAGCAAATGTATCACCTGCCTACCCCTGGCTTAAACCCGGGTCCTGGAGTGCCAGAGACAGTCCTGGTTTTTGCTCCATCCAAACCTATAGCTACATAACTGGATTACTTTTAATTAATCAGGTTTAATGAATGCAGGTGATCATATGTTGGAGGCACTCACCATTGCACCATTCAGAATATTCAGGCTCAGACTTATAATCATCCATCAAACTCTTGCGGTCAAGCTCAGATGGAACCAATGGCAATGTCAATGGCACTCCAGGACCAGGGTTGCTTACCCCTTCTCTCTAGCATTACGAAGACCGTTTGTGGCACTGTTTGCCTTATTTTCTATATATTTTTTGGACGGCTCCTTACTCAGTTAAGAGAAGCTTAAATTCACACAGGTAGAGAAAGCGGGTCTGATGTTCCTATCAGTAGACTCCATCTTAAGTACATAGCATTGAGGCAGATCCACTGCAATTCGCACACAAACAGACCACGTCCTGGCCTAGAGGATGCCCACAGTGGCCTTAACTGAGGAATGGAATGAAATTTATCACTGCCGGGGGACGCAGCCAACAGGCGCCTTTATTCATTTCAGGTAAAAAAACATCAGTGCAGATAAAGGTTAATGGCTACAGGTCCATTCGGGGCAGGAACGGCATTACTCACGCAAATTACAAAGCAAGGCCTCAAATCGATTTTGGCACAAAGCGGCTGTTAAAATGGCGGAATTGAATGGAGGCAGAACGCAGGACATATTCCTGTACTGTCGTAACCAGCAATATCTCCCCCCTCGCTTCCAAATTATTTACTTAATAATAATAATACCTTGCATTTATATAGCGCCTTTCACGACACTCAAAGCGCTTACAGTGACGAGGGGGAAACTCACCTCTACCACCACCAATGTGTAGCACCCACCTGGGTGATACTTGGTTGATCTCTACTCGGGAGTGGCTTCCAAGTTCACTGCGGCAGGAGAGATTAAAACGTTAATCACAGGAGCAGCGCTGGCATGTAGAACGCTTCAACGGTGGAACAGAGCAGAGTCAAAACTCACTGTCATAGCTGCAGAACACAGGGAAAAAAGAGACAGGTGGCTTATACAGCAGGTGATTGTATCTGTAGCATATTAGGCAACGTTTTGGTCTGCAGCATCCAATATGTCTTATAAAAGGCCTGCAGACTGTAGCGTCGGCTAATGCAGATACGATCACCTGCTATGCAAGCCTCGCGGCTCTTTTTTTCACATTGTGATTTTTGAGCCCCACGGAGGTGGAGTGTCTGTGAATGGGGGTGGGAAGCAGTGATCCACATGCTAAATTGGCATTAGACTGAAAAACTGAATGCAGCAATTAGCCATCAGACTGAAATACAGCACCCACATCATATTAAAGCACAACTGAACTTTGGCTGAACTTTGGGTTGTGTAGTTGGCCGGGCCATGATATGAGTCCAAATGGTGGAGAAATATGTTCGTTAGTGCTCCCCTAGGGTGATATATACTCAGAATAGGGTATTTGTCACTCTCCATTCACTTCTATAGGGCAGCTAAAATGGTTCCAAAATGACACTTCTAGCACGTATACGAACGTGAACGAAGTGGATTCTGTCAATACAAACAATAACCAGTCAACCAGTACCATAGCATGTAGCTATCAGCAGTAGCATAGCATGTAGCTATCGGCAGTACCATAGCATGTAGCTATCGGCAGTACCATAGCATGTAGCTATCGGCAGTAGCATAGCATGTAGCTATCGGCAGTACCATAGCATGTAGCTATCGGCAGTATCATAGCATGTAGCTATCAGCAGTATCATAGCATTTAGCTATCAGCAGTACCATAGTATGTAGCTATCAGCACCATCATAGCATGTAGCTATCAGCAGTACCATAACATGTAGCTATCAGCACCATCATAGCATGTAGCTATCAGCAGTATCATAGCATGTAGCTATCAGCAGTACCATAGCATGTAGCTATCAGCAGTAGCATAGCATGTAGCTATCAGCAGTAGCATAGCATGTAGCTATCGGCAGTAGCATAGCATGTAGCTATCGGCAGTAGCATAGCATGTAGCTATCGGCAGTACCATAGCATGTAGCTATCAGCAGTACCATAGCATGTAGCTATCGGCAGTACCATAGCATGTAGCTATCAGCACCATCATAGCATGTATTAACAATATCATAGTATGTATCAGCAGTATCGCGTGGTGCCAAAAATTATTCTTGAGCAACACTTTCCTGCATAATGGTAGTATGCTCACTGTGCACAAAATGTATGTAAAATAATTCCATATCACAAATTAATTTAGCCATGTTGAAAACATGCACATATTTATGAGGCATTTATGCTGATTACAGTGAGGCATAAGGGAACAGCTGTTTGTAGACGTTCATAGCAGCTGTGGATCTTATATTACATTCATTTTAATCAGTGGCTACATGAATTTGTCTGGTCTATTTCCGACTCTGTAGAATAATTAAATTGAAACATCGGGGGGGAAAAAAAAATCTCATAAAGCATAGATGCAGGCCATTCCGTTTGGATCATACGGTAGTTTTGCTCTGCGTCCGCCAATATCAACAGAGATATTCATTACATGTGCGCTTTTAAAGTTGAGCCTGAATTACTAAGATAGCCAGAGGTCATTTTGAATGCTGTGATAAAACAGCCTCATAAACAAGTCCTGTTTATCCCCTGGGCAGGAGGTTGGTGTAATACAGGCGGCTCCCAAGGGAGGAGGCAGAGTAGTGCCATTTAATTCATTAATTATTTATTATTTATTTATGTATCAACTCTGGTGAACTCAGGCCACAGAGGTGGTGTTCTTGCAGGTATGCCTAGATGCCATCGACCTGTTGACCTCGCGGTTGACCTCACGGTCTGTTGCCCACAATAACACCTGCGAATAATAACGGGTGTGATTCTAGCAGGCGACTCGAACGCGAGTGGCAAAGGTTGTCTACTTTTGCGTCGTTACTTACCTGTGGCAGGGTAGTATAATGGGCAGGGAACTGGGCTTGTAACAGAAAGGTTGCCTTCCCAGGCAGGACACTGCCATTGTACCCTTGAGCGAGGCACTTAACCTGTACTGCTTCAGTATATATCCAGCTATAAGTTGTGTGAGTCGCTCTGGATAAGAGCGTCTGCTAAATGCCCGTAATGTAAAGTAGATTAATTTAGGACGGCCAGTGTGACAGACCATCTCATCACTTACTCTTCTAAGTTTTTAAATGACAAATTGTTGTTTGGCAAAATTGTGAAAGGAGACCGATTTCTCGAGCGCTGTTGGCAAACCTCCGAAAATGAAGCGTTATTATGCCACGCATATGTACCCGCCACGCCGCTGCCTCGCTTGGTGAAGGCGGTAATTATCAAATCCCATTTGGGCTGAGCCCGCTGGTCCAAAGTATGACAGTGCGTCACAGGAATGCTTTCTGCAGCTTTTCTTTTGACGGACAAAAAGAATCAGATCGACTCGGCGATTAGGCCACGAGGACCCCGGTTAAAACAGATACGTATCCAGTACGCAGTATTCAGACAAAGCATTGTACATTTTGTTTTCCCCATGTACAAATGACAGCACTTTCTATACACTTTCTATGTTTGGAACATGTTAAAGTTATGTAAATTATATGTTTAGTACTTCTGTCACATATCCTTTGCACGCAATGACTGCTGGAAGTCTGTGACCCATAGAAATGGCCCGGTGCTGAGTATCTTCTTTTGTGCCTCATAATGGCTTCCTTGACTTTCACTGGCACAGTTCTGGTCCTCATGAAGCCAATGACTAATCAGAAACATCTGTGAAGCCATTTTTTCCCCAAACGTGATGGTCCCCTGAAATGGGGGGCTATGTATAAAAAGTGCAGCCATTTCTACATGGTGAAAACAAAATGTATCAAAGCATCCAAGCTGAGAATACTCTTTAACCACATCAGGTGCAGGCTAGGTTAGTACTTGGATGGGAGACCTCCTGGGAAAACTAAGTTGCTGCTGGAAGTGGTGTTGATGGGCCAGTAGGGGGCAACCTTCCTTCTGGTCAAATAAACCCCAATGCCACCACTGTCTTTCGGATGAGACGTTAAACCGAGGTCCTGACTCACTGTGGTCATTAAAGATCCCATGACACTTATTGTAAAGAGTAGGGGTTTCCCTGGTGTCCTGGCTAAATTCCCAACCTGGCTCTTTCAATCTGCCATATAATCATTCCCCAGTTTAATTGGCTAAAAATAGTTCTCTCCCTCTCCACCTCAGCTGATGTGTGGTGAGCATTCTGGCGCAAAATAGCTGCCGTTACATCACCCAGGTGGGTGCTACACATGGTTGAGGCGAGTTTCCCCCTCATCATCATACAGTGTTTTGAGTGTGAGAAAGGCGCTATATAAACGCAAGGCATTATATGTGAATTGTTTGATTACAATTCAAAAATTGTGGAGTACAGAGCCAAATCAAGAAAAAATATGTATCTGTCCCAAACATTATGGAGGGCACTCTAAATCGCATACATAAGTATCCGAGTAAAACGACTGTATAATCTTATAGTGCCATAGATTTCCAGTGTCCAGAAATCGACATTGTCCACGGATGTCGTCACACTACGAAGGTGGTCTGTAGCTTTGTGCGTTTTAAAAGTCGCCGACATTCAAAGAATAAAACAGCGCGCTTGAGTTATTCGTGATCATTTACAGCCTATGTATATTTTCGTTCATAAGTTTAACTTGCGCGGGTTACCAAGACTGTGCGAACAGCGTCATTGGTGAGACCTGTGCCGTTGTGTTTGAAACAAACAAAAGATACAAAAGAAACCCATTTAGATAGGCTACCTCCAAAATAAAAAAAATACTTATAAAAAATACTTGCATTGTTGATATTGTTAATTAATATTGCAATATTAATTAGCCTACCATTCATCGATTGTATCTCAGAAAATGCACGTCTATAAAATAAAAGAACAGAAATGGATATGCTACAGCACAATAAATAAGTCATTGTTGTTCTTCTGTTTACCAAACAGCCAACATTCCATAAAGCAATGACATCATTAATCGGAGCATGAGCACCATGCACGCGCTATGGAAATGATTAATGTCACGGCAAGAAACCCTCCGCCCGATCTTGACATTTTTGACACACCGTGACTACATCGACGAGACTAGTAGGCTTGTCTACATTACACTCTAGAAGCCCTTTTCAACCCACTCACATGTGTGACAACTCCGTATAAGCTTTTTTTGTAATGAATAACACGGTCTACTTTCGCTGGTTTCCAAATGCCCAACTCTGTTTCATTTTGAAGGAGGGCGAGTCGCATCCCAGTTGTAAAAATATTTACGCCGCTGGATTTGGGGGTCGTGCTCCGGATAAATCTACTCACAACCACTTGAATATCAGGGTAACTGGCTGAAACGCCAAGGTGTTTCCAGCTCAAATTTACAGCTCGGATTTCACATTTCAAAATTGCTACCTTCCGTCATATTTCGACGTGCAATTGGTGTTGTTATTTTTCTTATATTGTGAGTTTAATGTAGGCTTTTTATCATCTTCCATGCAGTGAAAAGGGAAAGGAATTAACTGCGTTTTAAAAGTTTCGCCAATCTGAGGCAGATTTTCTGTGATGCGCCCGAGAACTGTCCACAGCCAGTGGTGCTGAGCACATAACCAGGAAGACGGGTTCACAGAAAATGCTACACAGCGCGAGTTCGCGCTGGCTGAAACTTTCGGATGACAAACATCTACTCCTACCAGACTTGCAGAAACTATGCCTTAGATGTTCATTTCAAGGAAGCCGATTTTGTTCGGACCAAGAAATTTAGAGGGAGACTGTGGATCCCCGGTCAATGAGGGTAAGGCTGGCCGCAGACATGCAAGCCAACCTCACCGGTTCCAACCACACCGTGGCGCCGAACACTGACTACAACTTTCCCGCTCTGGTCTTCGGGATATTGCTCATTTTCGTTATCATTTGTGGAAATCTGCTGGTGTGCCTTAGTGTATACACGGAAAAAGCTTTAAAAACTACAACCAACTACTTCATAGTCAGTTTGGCTGTTGCAGACCTGTTGTTGGCAGTCCTGGTGTTGCCACTCTTTGTTTACGCGGAGGTGAGTACCTACAAGCCTGTACATTGTAAATGGCAAAAGTATCCATTTACATTTATAACAACCTATACGTATTTATAGAAACTGTTCGATCTATTTGTATTTTAATGATAATTGTTTTTAATGAAGGCGTATATAGGCTATGCTTCCCTCCTTTAGGAATCTTCGATGCAACTATACTCTGCAAAGAACATTTGTGACCGAAAAGGCATGAACATGTAGCTACCCTTACTGGGAACCCGTATATAATTATATTGTTAAGTGCATTTTTTAGCTGTAAATGTAATACTTTCATTTTTTAGAAAGGAAAGGACTGAGTCACTTTAAAAATATTTTTTCTCCAGGTGCTGTTCAGTAATACCAGTAACCGTGCTGGTTATCAGAATGAGTTAGGCTACCCAATCCCTGTGCTTTCATTTGGACAGACCTATCTCATTTAGAATGCCATTTGACAACGAAATGGCAAAGGACGAATGAGAACATTCCGTTAAAAGAAAATAAGTCACTCAAGTTTACATTGTCCTGCGTTTCTGCGTTAATCCAGATGGGACAATACAGAAACAAGAGATAGACGGAGTTGCGGACTCTTCAAAAATGGATGGGGCTTCTTAACAATACGGGGCTACTTAGAATGTTGCAAAACAGCCTTTTCCCAGGTCTCTAGGCGCGCTTCGTTCACATCAGGACAAAGTGATTGAATCGTGTTACACTGCAATTTAACACGCACAGTGTACGTGATTTATTGTCTTATTCATGTAAATGCTTAGGCAGCCCTAAATTTCACGTCGATCTTCTGTTATCCGTAATATAACCAGGTTGCAGCATTGGTAGGCTGTACGTCGTGCAAAAGCATCCGTTTTGCGACTTCTCTGAGTAGACTAAAATAACTGAATACTGAATAATCCAATTAATTTGTGGTAACACCTGTACCTGCACTTCATAGAATCAGCGCCACACATTTGCGGGCCACACCGCATTGTAATTAAAACCAAGACCAAACTTGTAGCATTTGGAGGGTGTTAAATATCTCCTCAGCTGAGGAATTAGTTCCTGTCGCATGAAATGTGAGGTGAATACCTTGAGTGAACTCGTGAAATTGTCTATTTGCCTCCTGCGAGACGCGCGTTGAGGCGTAAAGGTTTTTATTTGGCGTGTGACAGGCTGTTGCTTGCAGAATGTTCATATTCGGCACATGCGTCTCTGCCTCAAAATATATTCTTCAGTCAGTTGAACGAGCCCCGTTATCATAAACGCGACTAGGGGACACGTGGATGTCAAAATGCGCATTACATAACGCACACCGCTCCAACGTAAAACACACCTGCGCAAATACGCAACAGACAGTTGCCTATATTTACATATACATTATAATAATGCGGGGATTCTTTTTCTCAGGCCGCCACTCCGTTATACCTTCCGCTGCATGTTGAATCCCCACAGAGTCAACTGTGGGAATTCTCAATCTGACCCCACGCGCAGGAGTTTCGAAGCCTGGACCCCAGCCACCCGCAGCGAGGGACCGCGTGCGCGCCTCCCTTCCCCGCATAAACGCACGCTCCAGCACCCATTGCACAATAGACATTTGTCCTGACCGCCGCCACGCCCCCAAAAGCATAGTGCAGGTGCAAAAACAGAAGACAAAAATCGGAAGACTGTACATTCCGCCAAGTGTACATTCCTTTCTTCAACCGCTGACTGTGCTGACCTCAGGTTGGGGGGGGGGGGGGGGGGGGGGGGGGGGGGTATGTTAGCACTTTAAGGGCATATATGTTCTGTTAAAAATTATATAAAATGAAAAGTTAATTAAAACAATAATAGGCTACTAATTGTTACACAATTAATTATTATTGGGCAATAATAATATTAATGGGCAATGCCCCCCTCCCCCAATTCAATGGTTCAGAACTGAAATGTGTCATGAAGCAGAGGACCTGTAATTTTCTATCGGCCCTCGGGCGGGAACGCTGGTGCCTATTTCTGCATGGAGTCCGGGCCACCCCGCTAATGAGGAAATCGTGATTTCACAGGCGGTCAGTCAATCTAGAGCGGAACACGACGGGAGCTTCGTGTGACTGGAAAGTGGACAGAAAAATCATACTTGAGACTGAAGGCTGTGTGTGTGTGTGTGTGTGTGTGTGTGTGTGTGTTTTGTTCAGTTCCAGGGTGGTGTGTGGGCCCTTAGCATGCTCATCTGTGATGGACTGATGACAATGGACGTCATGCTGTGCACCGCGTCCATATTTAACCTCTGTGCCATCAGCATTGACAGGTCAGCTTCCTCTTTAAATCCCTGCATACATACGCCATTGTGCTAGAGCAACGGTGTAATGCTATTCCCCAAATTAATGCACACCCCATTGTGCTATAAAGCAGGGGTAGGCAACCCTGGTCCTGTAGTGCCAGGAGTCCGTCCTGGTTTTTTCGTTCCACCCAGACCTATAACTACATGACTGGATTAATTTAAAATAATCAGCTGTACTGAACGCAGGTGACCATGTGCTGGAGGCACTCAGCATTTCACCGTTCAGAATATTCAGGCTCAGACTTCTAATCATCCATCAAACTCTTGCAGTCAAGCTCAGTTGGAACAAAAACCAGAAACGGCGCCGGCACTCCAGGACCAGGGGTTGCTTACCTCGGTGCTAGAGCAACAGTGTTTGCTTTGCCCCAATGAATGCACACGTCCCACTCTGCTAGAGCAACAGTGTTTGCTTTGCCCCAATGAATGCACACGTCCCACTCTGCTAGAGCAACAGTGTTTGCTTTGCCCCAATGAATGCACACGTCCCACTCTGCTAGAGCTGGTGGCGAAAGGGGAAGGTAAGTGAAAAAATATTTGTGTCCGGGTTCAAGCCGGTTTTCAGATTCTGACGAGGAATTGACAATGGTACTCACCGCAAAAAATCTAGAACTGAATTCGGACTGCGCAGACCTATTAATGAAACAAATTAAGGGTCTGTGAGATAACCCCTTGTCAGTTGGAAGCTAATATGTTAATATGACTCGTAAATCAAAGGGATTCCTTCCACCTCTATGATCTCTTAAGCATAATGCACTAGCAATCTCGTGCTTGAATGTACTTTTGTATAATGTGTAATGTATTCAGAAGCTCAGTATGATCACAAGGGGGACATCGCCATGGGAAACGGTTTTTAGAGCGCCGGGCGTCCTCAGCCTTGGTCAATTAGAGAGAAAAATAACCTTCACACAGAGGAGACCGTGGCTTCAGACAGAGGTGACCGTGACCATGGCTTCAGATAGAGATGACCGTGACCGTGGCTATAGACAGAGGTGACCGTGGCTTCAGACAGAGGTGACCGTGGCTTCAGATAGAGGTGATCGTGGCTTCAGATAGAGGTGACCGTGGCTTCAGACAGAGGTGACCGTGGCTTCAGATAGAGGTGACCGTGGCTTCAGACAGAGGTGACCGTGGCTTCAGACAGAGGTGACCGTGGCTTCAGACAGAGGTGACCGCGGCTTCAGATAGAGGTGACCGTGGCTTCAGACAGAGGTGACCGTGGCTTCAGACAGAGGTGACCGTGGCTTCAGATAGAGGTGACCGTGGCTTCAGACAGAGGTGACCGTGGCTTCACATAGAGGTGACCGTGGCTTCAGACAGAGGTGACCGTGGCTTCAGATAGAGGTGACCGCGGCTTCAGACAGAGGTGACCGTGGCTTCAGACAGAGGTGACCGTGGTTTCAGACAGAGGTGACCGTGGCTTCAGACAGAGGTGACCGTGGCTTCAGATAGAGGTGACCGTGGCTTCAGATAGAGGTGACCGTGGCTTCAGATAAAGGTGACCGTGGCTATAGACAGAGGTGACCGTGGCTTCAGACAGAGGTGACCGTGGCTTCAGATAGAGGTGACCGTGGCTTCAGATAAAGGTGACCGTGGCTTCAGACAGAGGTGACCGTGGCTATAGACAGAGGTGACCGTGGCTTCAGATAGAGGTGACCGTGGCTTCAGATAGAGGTGACCGTGGCTTCAGATAGAGGTGACCGTGGCTTCAGATAGAGGTGACCGCTTCTCATGTACAAGCTTTTCAGGAAGCAGACGTTGGAACACAAACTCAGAGGAAGCCACGCATCCATCATAATAAGCAGCTGACATCACTGTACTCAGGCATTTGATAGGTCGGCCCTCAGCTCACATCACAGTACGCAGGCATTTGATAGGTCAGCCCTCAGCTGACATCACTGTACGGAGGCATTGGATAGGTCTGATTTGCAGCTGTTCAGCCCCTGCCTCACAATGACACTAAAGCGGAGACCCCAGAGGGACAAACTGCTCACTAATCCTAGAAAGAGGTAACCATGGTTACTGTACAATATTTAATCCAGAAGTGATAGGACATTGCTATACATTTAGTGTTGTATCAGCTGTTATTAAATCAATCCTAACAGAGTTTCTGTGGCAATATAAAGGAACTGTCAGTGTGGATTTTACACTGAACATTTTACTGTGAAAAGCATTTTACATTACATTCATTTAGCAGATGCTTTTATCCAAAGCGACGTACAATAAGTACAGAGACGTCATCAAGATCACTACAGAACAGACAAGACAAAGCACATCCTTCCCATAATGTAGCAGCTATCCCTAGTAAAGAACGTTGACTGTAGTTCACAGTAAGCTGTGGGTAAATCAGCTATACTACACTTCTATTCTAAATACTATTATAAACTATAACAAACAGACAGGAAAACACAGGGAACTAGTACCATGAGGTCCTAGGTTAGAATATCAGTCAAGGTGGAGTCTGAAGAGGTGTGTCTTCAGGCCTCGACGGAACGCAGGCAGGGTTCGAACCAATGGTTTGGGTCACGTTACAATTTTGTTTCACTTCAGACAAACCCAATTAGATATTTTTTATATAAATGTACTTCTTTCTTACTGTCCTTTGACCTTTCCTGTACAGATAGTATTGACAGGTATTTGCACCTGCTACAGGTGTAGCGCTGCTTCATCTTACCTCTTCCTCCTCCTCCTCCTCCTCTCTGTCAGGTTCATCGCTGTGTCCATCCCGCTAAACTACAACCGAAAGCACGTGGATCAGAGGCAGGCGCTGCTCCTGTCCGCCACCTGGATCTCCGCCCTGGCCGTGGCATCGCCCGTCATTTTCGGGATAAATCGCGTCCCGCAGCGGGACGCGTCCACCTGCAAGCTGGAGGACGACAACTACGTGGTGTACTCCTCCGTGTGCTCCTTCTTCATCCCCTGTCCCATCATGCTCCTGCTGTACTGCGGCATGTTCCGTGGCCTGAGGAGGTGGGAGGAGGCGCGCAAGGCCAAGCTCAGGAGCGGCGGCGTCCAGGCGTGCGCCAAACTGCAGCGCGCCATCACGCTGCCCCGCCTCCCCGTCCCAGCCCCGCCCCCTGCCACGCCCCCCGACATCCAGCGCCACCCCTCCGACGTCAAGCTGGACGAGCTGGCCCACTACCCCCGGCCCGCGGGGTACAAGGACGGCCCCATCCAAACCCTGGCGTACCCCGACGGGCGGTATGGCCACGCCCACACCCATGGCCACGCCCACCTCAAGAAGAAAAGGGCCAAAATCAACAGCAGAGAGAGAAAGGCCATGAAGGTGCTGCCCGTGGTGGTGGGTGAGTGGCTCTCCTAACGATGCGTTTGTAAAGAGGGGCTCTCCTAACGATGCGTTTCTAAAGAGTGGCTCTCCTAACGATGCGTTTCTAAAGAGTGGCTCTCCTAACGATGCGTTTGTAAAGAGTGGCTCTCCTAACGATGCGTTTGTAAAGAGGGGCTCTCCTAACGATTCGTTTGTAAAGAGGGGCTCTCCTAATGATGCGTTTGTAAAGAGTGGCTCTCCTAACGATGCGTTTGTAAAGAGCGGCTCTCCTAACGATGCGTTTCTAAAGAGTGGCTCTCCTAACGATGCGTTTCTAAAGAGTGGCTCTCCTAACGATGCGTTTGTAAAGAGGGGCTCTCCTAACGATTCGTTTGTAAAGAGGGGCTCTCCTAATGATGCGTTTGTAAAGAGTGGCTCTCCTAACGATGCGTTTGTAAAGAGCGGCTCTCCTAACGATGCTTTCTAAAGAGTGGCTCTCCTAACGATGCTTTGTAAAGAGTGGCTCTCCTAACGATGCTTTGTAAAGAGCGGCGCCCCTAACGATGCTTTGTAAAGAGTGGCTCCCCTAACAATGCGTTTGTAAAGAGTGGCTCTCCTAACGATGTGTTTGTAAAGAGGGGCTCTCCTAACGATGCGTTTGTAAAGAGCGGCTCTCCTAACGATGCGTTTGCAAAGAGCGGCTCTCCTAACGATGCATTTGTAAAGAGCAGCTCTCCTAACGATGCGTTTGTAAAGAGTGGCTCTCCTAACGATGCGTCTGTAAAGAGTGGCGCCCCTAACGATGCGTTTGTAAAGAGCGGCTCTCCTAACGATGCTTTCTAAAGAGTGGCTCTCCTAACGATGCGTCTGTAAAGAGCGGCTCTCCTAACGATGCTTTCTAAAGAGTGGCTCTCCTAACGATGCTTTGTAAAGAGTGGCTCTCCTAACGAGAATGGTGTTTGTAAAGAGTGGCGCTGTGTTTGTAAAGAGTGGCGCTGTGTTTTGTAAAGAGTGGCGCTGGTGTTTGTAAAGAGTGGCGCTGTGTTTGTAAAGAGTGGCGCTGGTGTTTGTAAAGAGTGGCGCTGGTGTTTGTAAAGAGTAGCGCTGGTGTTTGTAAAGAGTGGCGCTGGTGTTTGTAAAGAGTGGCGCTGGTGTTTGTAAAGAGTAACGCTGGTGTTTGTAAAGAGTGGCGCTGGTTTTTGTAAAGAGTAGCGCTGGTGTTTGTAAAGAGTAGCGCTGGTGTTTGTAAAGAGTAGCGCTGGTGTTTGTAAAGAGTAGCACTGTGTTTGTAAAGAGTGGCGCTGGTGTTTGTAAAGAGTAGCGCTGGTGTTTGTAAAGAGTAGCGCTGGTGTTTGTAAAGAGTGGCGCTGGTGTTTGTAAAGAGTAGCGCTGGTGTTTGTAAAGAGTAGCGCTGGTGTTTGTAAAGAGTAGCGCTGTGTTTGTAAAGAGTGGCGCTGGTGTTTGTAAAGAGTAGCGCTGGTGTTTGTAAAGAGTAGCGCTGGTGTTTGTAAAGAGTGGCGCTGGTGTTTGTAAAGAGTGGCGCTGGTGTTTGTAAAGAGTAGCGCTGGTGTTTGTAAAGAGTAGCGCTGGTGTTTGTAAAGAGTGGCGCTGGTGTTTGTAAAGAGTAGCGCTGGTGTTTGTAAAGAGTAGTGCTGGTGTTTGTAAAGAGTGGCGCTGGTGTTTGTAAAGAGTGGCGCTGGTGTTTGTAAAGAGTAGTGCTGGTGTTTGAAAAGAGTAGTGCTGGTGTTTGTAAAGAGTAGTGCTGGTGTTTGTAAAGAGTAGTGCTGGTGTTTGTAAAGAGTAACGCTGGTGTTTGTAAAGAGTGGCGCTGGTGTTTGTAAAGAGTAGCGCTGGTGTTTGTAAAGAGTAGTGCTGGTGTTTGTAAAGAGTGGCGCTGGTGTTTGTAAAGAGTGGCACTGGTGTTTGTAAAGAGTAACGCTGGTGTTTGTAAAGAGTAACGCTGGTGTTTGTAAAGAGTGGCGCTGGTGTTTGTAAAGAGTAGCGCTGTGTTTGTAAAGAGTGGCGCTGGTGTTTGTAAAGAGTAACGCTGGTGTTTGTAAAGAGTGGCGCTGGTGTTTGTAAAGAGTGGCGCTGGTGTTTGTAAAGAGTAGCGCTGGTGTTTGTAAAGAGTGGCGCTGTGTTTGTAAAGAGTGGCGCTGTGTTTGTAAAGAGTAGCGCTGTGTTTGTAAAGAGTAGCGCTGTGTTTGTAAAGAGTGGCGCTGGTGTTTGTAAAGAGTAGTGCTGGTGTTTGTAAAGAGTAGCGCTGGTGTTTGTAAAGAGTAGCGCTGGTGTTGCGCGTCGTGGTGGGTGAGTGGTTCTCCTAACAGTGCGTTTGTAAAGAACAGAAACTCACCATTTAAGATTTATAAGTCCCTTTATAGGGTTTTGTTCTGATGCCAACACCAAGCTGCAAACTTGTAAATAAAATATTATAACCAACTTTGTAGTGCTATCTACAAAGGACCTGGCCAGTTCACAGCATCCCTTGAATTTGGCTTTTTATAGGATTCAGCACCAGGGAGTTATTTTTCCATCTGAAGAGGGAATGCGACGTGATAAAATTTCCCTCTGAATGTGGTTAATGCGGTAGCCATTGCCAAGGTGATCTGTTGACGGACTCGGACGTGACCTCAATCTGTTACTTTTAGAAAAGCTCCAGGATTGACAGTTAAGTGACCAACGCAACAGCCTAATTTATCAACCTTGCTGACGGTTCATACAGGCTAATCAACAGATTGTAGATGTTCTCCCACACACTAATTTATCTAGTCTACACAGAAAAATTCTTACCGATTTTTAGATGACCTACTATGTACACTGTAGTTTACTGTAGTGTAGTACAGTGGATAACCAGGTGGGCTTCTATCGAGAAAGTTACAGGTTAGAAACACCATGGACCAATGCACTTGTACCATGAAGCAAGGTGGTTAAGCTGAAATACATTGTAAATGCACAATTATTCCCGGGCCAAATCAATATTAGAAATACTTCAACTCTTTAGACATCAGTAAAATGTACTTGATCATTTGTTGAGGGAAAAAGGCAAAGATCGAGCAGAGAGAAAAACAGGCAAAGAGGCATTTTAATCAGCGCGTGGGTTGAGGAACTTGAGGTCCAAAATCATGATTATTTAAAACAGTTGAGCGCAGCACAAACCGTTTCCCGCATCTTCCGCGCACGACTGCCCTCGGAGCACTCGGAAGTCTGGAGAGATTAATGAAAGCCGCTCGCGGCGGCATAGCGCCGGCTCCGCTAAGCGGACAATCCAGAGAAACACGGACTTCAGGCCTAATGAGACTCCAGCCCCATCGTCCTTGACCCCGCAAACCTGCGGCGCGGCTGCTGAGCTCAGAGCGAGGAGGTGAGTCTCTGCCGTGTGTGTGTGTGTGCGTGTGCGTGTGCGTGTGTGTGTGTGTGTGCATGTCTGTGTGTGCGTGTGCGGGTGTGTGTGTCTGCGTGTGCGTGTCTGTGTCTGTGTGTGCGTGTGCGTGTGTGCGTCTGTGTCTGTGTGTCTGTGTGTGTGCGTCTGTGTCTGTGTGTGCATCTGTGTCTGTGTGTGCGTGTGTGCGTCTGTGTCTGTGTGTGCGTGTGCGTGTGTCTGTGTGTGTGTGTGTGTGTCTGTGTGTGTGTGTGCGTCTGTGTCTGTGTGTGCATGCGCGTGCGCGCGTGCGTGTGTCTGTGTGTGTGTGTGTGTGCGTGTGTGTGTGTGCGTCTGTGTGTCTGTGTGCGTGTGTGTGTGTGCGTGTGTGCGTGTGCGCGTGTGTGTGTGTGCGTCTGTGTCTGTGTGTGTGTGTGTCTGTGTGTGTGTGTGTGCGTGTGTGTGCGTGTGTGTGCGTCTGTGTGCGTGTGCGCGTGCGCGTCTGTGTCTGTGTGTGCGTGCGTGTGTGTGCGTGCGTCTGTGTGTGCGTGTGTGTGTGCCTGTGTGTGCGTCTGTTTCTGTGTGTGCGTGCGTGCGTGTGTCTATGTGTATGTGTGCGTGTGCGCGTGCATGCGTGCGTGTTGGATGAACCTGCAAAGCCCCAAAGCCAGATGTCTGAGAAGATCACACAGACAGACAGCACCCAGACTGACAGGAGTGAAATGGGATGCTACGGTTGGGAAGGGGGGGGTTAAGCGTGTGTGTGTGTGCATGTGTGTGTGTGTGTGGGAGGGTTAAGTGTGTGTGTGTGTGGGGGGAGGGGGGGGTGAGAACATCAGATTCAGTCCCATGAACACAGGAAGCAGAGGAACAGTCTCGACCCAAATAAAAAAAATAACGTTATGGTAACCCAGTCCGAAATTACACAAAACACACGTATGTTACACACTTGGTTACACACGCATGTTACACACGTAGTTACACACGCATGTTACACACGTGATTACAGACGCATGTTACACATGTGGTTACACACACACACATTACACACTTGGTTACACATGCATGTTACACACGTGTCACACGGGCCTCTGAAAGTTCTGAGGACTTTTTTTGCTGAAGCACCACAGGGCAACCCGTTTACTCACGTTAAAACTAAAGGTCTCCAACGATGGTGCCAGACAGCCAGAGAGTCTGCCCTTTTCTGCTTTCACTTTAAAATCAGCAACCGTTACAGATGAAAGAAACACAGGTGAGGTCAGTTACCTGTGTAATAAACTGCTTTAACGGACCAATCAAGTGCTGAAAAACAACAAAAACCAGCAGACACTGCGGTGCTCCAGGACCAGGCCACACCCATAAAATAAGTGCTAGCAGGCCACATATACAAAAGTAATATAAAAACGAGCATACTACCATTGCCTGGCTAACAGCAAAGGTACACTCTTACACACCTCTATTCATCAGCGCAGGTGAGCTGTGCAGGTATCACAGGACAGAGCGTTTAATACAGATCACAAAGGATCACAGGTGAGTGACTCCAAACCGATGAAGAGACAAACATCCTGACGGTATCGCCTTTGACTGACAACATCAATCTGTCTTCATTTAGTTTTCCTTCTGGCAAATGGTTGCTTCAACCTTCATTGCGAAGGTGGCCCATTAAAGTCCATTGATTATTCATGAAGCGCTTTAGCGTCTCGATCGGGCGTGACCAAGGGGGCGGCGACGTGCCGTGACAGGCTCCCCGTCATTCCTGCGTGGAAGAGCAGCCTACGCTGGCTCCTCTCTCTGCGGCACGTGCTTTTTTATGAATGATGGATGTTGGCCGTCGGCGGTATTCAGGGACTGCTGAATGACCGGTCGCAGGTGACCGACTGCATCTCCATAATCTGATGCCTTTCGCCGCGTCCGCATCGACCACCCGCGGGGGTTTTCAGTTTATCGGCGGCTGGGGAGCCGCTCGGAGACAGGAGAGGATGAATTATTCCTCATCCTGATTGAACTGTGTGCAACGGTGGCGCTCCAAAGCTAACCTCGTTAGGAGACAACATCTGCGTTCTGACGGATATCCAACCACTTCCTAATCACTTCCTTTTCCCCCCAACCACTCCCTCAGGTATTTATAGAAAACGCATCAGCATTCCAGAGCCTCGCAGCTCCCACCAACAACCAACGATATTTCTAACTGCCACATATATTTGTGGCAGGGATCATTCATTTCCCTCATCACTAGTGAAGAGCGAGAGTATAAGCAGGTCTATGACACAGTTAGGTCCATTACACTGACATCAGTGCATCCTGAAGAACCATTTGAGAGGAACATCTGGTGAAGCCAGCTGCCCTGCAAGAGATGCAGCTGGAATCAGTGTTTCCGGACAGACAGACAGACCAAATCCCAGGCAGAATGGTTGAGAGGTTTGCAGTTGGGTTGGAGCTTGTCCTTGGGACAGCGCTCTTTACTCACTAACAGTCTATTTTTGCTTTTATTTTGATAACAATTTGCTATTGTAACTGCATTGTGTAAAACCCCCCCCCCCCACCCCACAAATCTGGTACATGGACTAAAGTAGAAATAGCCGTTTTCCTCTGTGCACTTACCCAGCTAACTCAGTAATCCCGCTTCGTAGTATACCCCGTTCTTGCAGTCTTGTTTTTGCTAGTTCATATGTTCCATATTTGGCGGGTTTCCGGGTTTTACTCGGGACAGTTAGCCGGCTAACGGAGTTATCTATATATGAGGAAGGGCCCCTGAACTGGGTGTAACAGATACTCACACCCTCTCCCTCTCCCTCCTCCCTCCTCCCTCCTCCCCCCACCTCCTCCCACCTCCCCCCACCTCCTCCCAGGTGTCTTCCTCTTCTGCTGGACACCCTTCTTCGTGGTGCACACTATGCGGGCCCTCTGCCAGTCCTGCAACATCTCAGCGGACCAGATGAGCATCGTCACCTGGCTGGGCTACGTCAACAGCGCCCTCAACCCCATCATCTACACCGTCTTCAACACAGAGTTCCGCAACTTCTTCCGCAAATTTCTGCGCAGCTTCTGCTGAAGGACTGACTTCACGTATACTCAACTGAACAACAACAAAAAAAAACAGGAAAGGTGGGCTGCAGGATGGCTAATTCGGTTAAGGCGTTACACTGCCGTGCATGGATGACCCTCACGGTCTCCAATCGGATCCGGACCGTGCCAGTATGCCGGCTGCGGCCGGTAGCTCCCCAGGGCGTCTGCGTTTCATCTCTCATTAGCGACCCACGCTGGTCGATCGGGGCGCCTGTGGACTGCGCGCCAAAGCCGCATATGAAAGGCCTTCCTCCGGCGCAATTGTGTGCAAGCTTAGCTGTACTCTGCTGTGTGAAAAGAATCAGGCTGGCGCCACAATGTGTTTTGGAGGAGAAGCGCAGATGTCTACTCTCGACCGAATCAGCAGTGGAGATCATGCATGAATGTGGCTGCGGTTGCAAATAGTTGGACATTCCAAAGTAGGGTGGGAATTGGCTATGTTCGGTCGCACGTTGGGCGCCAATATTTTAAATAATAAATACATTTAAAAAAGCACAACAATGCCATTTTTTTGTATATCATTATAAATAAAGGATTCTCTGTATATAAACACAGACTATATCTTGGTATGTTATTTGATTTTATTTTATACGACTTTCTTTGGATTTCGAAATCATGCTAATTTTTACTGTTACAGCAGTATATTTACCTGGTCCATTTTTCTATTTCAAAGCTGTATATGAGACCCTTTCTGATGAAGACACAATAAAACAAACCAAAAATGTATTACCAGTGTTATTGGAATTCCAAAGGTTACAGCAGGTTTGTTATTTTCTATATTATTAACAGTCCTGACTGATTTTTAAAATAATTTTCACAAAAAAGCACAGAGAGTGATGTTGTGCAGGTGGGGACACACAGGAACAGGAACTGGAAGCATCAACCAAAGAGCAATCTGTGAGGACCAGAGCGGGACTTGTCCACCCTGTCTGCCAGGACCAGCCCAGACTGTCCACCCATCTGCTTGGACCAGACCCGGACTGTCCACCTGTCTGCTCGGACCAGACCCGGACTGTCCACCATGTCTGTGAGGACCAGACCCTGACTGTCCACCCTGTTTCTGAGGACCAAACTCAGACTATCCACCCATCGGTCAGGACCAGACCTAGAATGTCCACCGTTCTCAGAGGAGATAATATAAACCGTTCTCAGAGGAGATAATATGGAAAAGTGGGGTACACAGTGAAATTCTGAGATGCACTCACCTCATCAGTGAAAATATTTAGAGGGAAAAACAAAAAAGTTTTAGCCTGAACTTGTTGATTCACATTTTATTTTATTTTTTTAAATGTGTCAAGTTATGACGGATGATCTCCATCAAGATGGAAATATGCCTTCCACCAACAAAAAATAAAAATTCCCCTTGTTGCTTAGCAACTCAACATATTTATACATAATAGTTCTCTGGCATACACACAACCCAAACTAAAGCTAAACTAAGTATGTCAGGTCATGAGAAAGGAGTTATTTCCCTTACTGTGCTTTACGGATAACTGCCTTACTGTGCTTTACGGATAACTGCCTTTTTTAAATAATGCTTTCAATAATGCTCCTTAAATCACCTTATAATGGGTAGATGAGTTTAGACGACTGACAGAAGCACACCAGTCTTCCTCAGTCACCGGTTCCACACCAGACCAGAGTCTTCCTCAGTCACCACTTCCACAACAGTCTTCCTCAGTCACCGGTTCCACACCAGTCTTCCTCAGTCACCGGTTCCACACCAGAGTCTTCCTCAGTCACCGGTTCCACACCAGTCTTCCTCAGTCACCGGTTCCACACCAGAGTCTTCCTCAGTCACCAGTTCCACACCAGAGTCTTCCTCAGTCACCACTTCCACACCAGAGCCTTCCTCAGTCACCGGTTCCACACCAGAGTCTTCCTCAGTCACCACTTCCACACCAGTCTTCCTCAGTCACCACTTCCACACCAGAGTCTTCCTCAGTCACCGGTTCCACACCAGTCTTCCTCAGTCACCGGTTCCACACCAGAGTCTTCCTCAGTCACTGATTCCACACCAGAGTCTTCCTCAGTCACCACTTCCATACCAGAGTCTTCCTCAGTCACCACTTCCACACCAGAGTCTTCCTCAGTCACCGCTTCCACACCAGAGTCTTCCTCAGTCACCGCTTCCACACCAGAGTCTTCCTCAGTCACCGCTTGTTACTCACATCATTTTCCTCCCTTTCACTGCTATCTGCTGTAAAACTGAATTGCACATTTTACAGCGTAATTCTCAATGCCAGCACAGATAAGAGCAGAATTTTATCACTTGGGGAAGAGAGTGAATTCAAGGGCAGGCCAAAAAAAAAAAAAGCCCACTTTGCGTTTTGTGACGAGATACGATTATGCTGGAGGGGCAGCAGGGAGAGAGAGGGGGGGTAGCCTCTCAGGGGGCAGAGCTTGGTGCGTCATCTTCCACCGAGTTACAAAAGAAAGAAAGAAAGAGAGAGAGAGAGAGAGAGAAAGAGAGAGTAAAAGCCTCACATTGGATAAGGACTTCCGTTCATCAATAAAAATACAAATAAGTACTGCACAGACACAGTAGTGCCCACTGTATACCCTGCATTAATGAAGCAGGGAGCGTTCAGCAGACGCCTGATTTCAATTAATAAAATGGATCAAATACAGCATTCAAGCATGCTTAAGCACAGGAGACAGTACGTATGGTTCTAGATCAGGGGTGGGGAACCTTATCCGAAAAAGGCCGGTGTGGGTGCGGGTTTTTGTTTCAGCCCAGCACTAAGACGCCTGATCCTACTTATCAAGGTCTTGATTGAAGATCATGATTAATTTTTTAGTTGAATCGGGCGCCTTAGTGTTGGGCTAAATCAAAAACCTGCACCTACACCGGCCCTTTTCGCATAAGGTTCCCCACCGCTGTTCAAGATCATGTAGGCCTAAATTGTGCTTCTGAAAACCTATAATAAAGCAATAAACTCTGTAACACTGTCTCTTGCTGTGCTTGCAACTTTATCGTTTAAAAATATGACTCACGTTTCAGACATATCGGTCTCTGGCAAAGGACTGAGATGTCCAAAACACAAGTCATATTTTCAATCAATAGTTACAAGCACTGCAAGGGACACAGTGTTGCAGAGTTTATCGTTTTATTTCTGGCTTTTGTGTGTCTCCAGTACCCGTGGTCTACATAGTCAGGTGTGCAAACTTTTATTCCTACACTTGTTATACTTATGAAATCTAAAAACAACCTTCTACTAACAACCTACCCTACACTGTTAGATTAGGCAGGAGATGAGGGTCAGAGGTAAGGGCAGTGGAATTTGCCTGTCAAAGATCTCAGGTAGGACCGCAGTTTGAAAACCCCTGTTGTGTAATCAAACGGTACTGATCTCCTCTGAGGTAACAGTGTGTTACAGGCATTAACACTCGATGTGGGCTAAAGGTTGACAGAGGCCTGGTCCAAGACAAGCCAAACAGGACATGGCGTAATTTGGAAGATGCACTTATCTAGAATGTCTTACAATGTAGGAGGAGCACAAGTGGTTTCAGCAGATTAATATGAGCAACTGTGCCGGACCCAGCTAACATCCCCACACCTGCCAGTTTAGAGGCAACATCTTTAAAACACTAATGCAAGTCAACTATGCTAACCAAGACGTACAAATCCTGAGCGCTTACAGCATACATCTATAACAAGCCCTAAGAAATATAAAAGCATGAATATAAGGTAAAACTGGGGTAGCTGATGTGAAAGTTTGGTGTGGGAATAGGAGGCGGGTCAGGGTGCAGTTTCGAAACAGGAAATAAAGGAATATTCTCGCTGAATATTCTTGCCATCCTTTGGGGGTGATATCTTGCCAGAGGCTCCAAAACAGGCAGTGCAAAGACTAATTTAGAATCGGCAGGTGACCCAGAGCTACTGGGACTCAAACCTCGGGCTTCAACACACTGCATCAAAGCCCAACCATCACATTAACCAGAACAGAAACCAACGGTGCTTTAACTACCTCGTGCCACGGGGTGAATTTACTCATGGTCTTTTGACTTTTTTTCTCCCACCTGAGAGATGTTTGTTCAGTTTGTTCAGAAGAGTCTGTCAGTACCCTGCCTTCAGAATCAAAGTACTGATGGGACGGCAATCTGGAGTCCACAGTTAGAGAGTGCCACAGACTCATTAGACCAGTGGTGGGCCGGTGTGTGTGTGTGTGTGTGTGCAAGTTTTTGCTTCCACCAATTACACTGTCTCAATTAGCTCTACACACCAAAACTTGTATATCAGACCACAGTACACATTTGCTAAAGGTACATGAACAATTATCAGTCATGATTCATGGACTTATCAAGATGTGTAACTAAAATGTCAGATTCTTAACACTGAAGGTTCCACATTCTTAACACTGAAAGTAGCAGATTCTTAACACTGAAGGTTCCACGTTCTTATCACTAAAAGTTCCAGATTCTTAACATTGAAAGTTCCAGATTCTTAACCTTTAACCCTAAAGATTGACAGAAAGGATTCTCTGGCCATGTGTGGGCACTAACACAACACAAGGGACTCCTGGGTCTTGGGTATGAATGATATAACATACCATATTGCCTCTGTTGTCAATGACCTAAGTACATATGAATGTCCATGTAGCACTTATGAAGACATTATAAAGCACTTATGAAGGACATTTGTTACCAACTGGAACGTCAAAGGAAAGACGTATAGAGGACAGAAAGAAAAGTCTTGTCTCTTGTCTATGTCCAGATCTTTTCAAAGCCATTGAAATTCTTTGATTTTTCACATCTAGGACGACACAAGGACATGGTGATAGATTCATATTAAACCAAAGGGAGAGTTTCAGAGCACGAACCTTACAGTCAAATCAATAATGGCTGCAACTACCTCGCTTGTCCTTATCGCCCTCTAGGGGCAAACCTTTGTTCCTGCAAGAACTATTTACTGAGTGAGTCAATTTGGAAGTCATAAGTTACTCAGCCATTCAAGGACACTGTTATTCATAGGCCCGCTCCTCCAGGCACAGACAAAAAGAAAAAAGCAGGTTTAAAATAAATGAAATCAGCTGGCGCCTGGCGGTGCCCGATTTGAACGACGGCAGCCTGGGACACCCCAGAGAGATCTCCCTGATGACCTTTAAGATCCCCCACTGATCCAGGGTCAGTGTGAGCAAACAGGCAGTCAGAGGAGCTGATGTCCTTACAGCTGCACTGCCACAGTAAGACTGCATATGAGGGCTTATGAGCAGCTTATGAGCCTGAAATTCCGCCTCCGTTTTCAACAGAGAAAGGTGTCCAGCCTTCCCCAAGACGTGAGCAAACAAACGCTCTGAATACTCAAGACAGAATTTACGATGACAATTTTTAGAGTCGCGAACAGCTGTGATTCCACCATTCTGGCAACACCTAGAGCTGGAACACATCCTTCAAAGATAGAGAAACTTGTTGAAAACACACATCTGGCACTTAGTAGTGCTTTGCGACCACAGAGGAACGACAGCATATGGTTATGATGTTGTTGTTTTTTTTTATCTCGCATTGAGTTTTAGATCAGTGGGGAGAGCAGTGCTAATGAACCACAAAAAGGTAACACCTGCAGTTGGGTGGGGGCGGGGCCTGGCCAGAGCCACTCAAACAACTCAAGTGTCAATCAGCCAGCTCCCCTCCTCCAGACCAGATAGATGAGGCTTGAAGTAGGTGTTTAAGTTTAATCAAGGGTTTGATTAACAGTGCTTTAATGTACCAGAGGCTAATTCAGCTCATCAGATTACATCACTGATTGAAATGGCAGGAAGCGTTCCATAATATGGGGGGGGGGGGGTCCTCCCCACCATACCCCTGGGCACCAACCCAGCAGCATCATGGTTCATGAACCAGTTTGGGGCTGTGTTCGGATCCGTATTTTATGCTTTCTTCCTGTTGTTCCCTTCCCTTGCTTCAAGGGGGGGGGGGGGGGGGTCCCAAAATGCCAGGATGAAATATGGCAGCCACACCAAGTGGGATTCGGTTCCAATTTAAGAAAGGGGAGGGAGTAATTATATCCCCTCACTCCCTCGTTTATCCTCCCTCCCACCAAGGGTATAAAATGCAAGCTTCCAGCAAGAAGGGAATCCCACAATGCAATGCTCCACATATAAAAAGTGGGTCACGGGCACGTTTATATAAAAAAATATATATATTTTAAAAAAGGTGTTGCAGTTCTTATATGTTGCCAGGGCGGTTCAGTTCTATTTTTGTTTGTTTCCCATCAATCCTCCCTTGCAGAGCACCTTTTAAAGCGATAGTTCGGAATTTTGGACATAATGTCTCAATTACGACTTACCCATGATGTAGTTGATTGATGGAAACCATTTTCAGATAATTCCATGCTGTCCCTTCTTTTGGACTTACACACATTGCTAATGCTAGTGCAACTCGTAGGAAACTAGTAGCATCCACTACCAAACCCACTTAAACACTCCACAGTGCACCCAAAGCACATAAAATACGACGACAGTCTATTGGGGTTATTTTCAGTGATTATACCATAATTTTTCAAGTCAAACTATCGTTGAATCCTTTACTTTGTGCTCACCTAAATTCTCAGTGGAAGTACGGCTGCGGAGCTAGCTGTAGATTAGCCAGGGTATCTGTCTGTAGGCTATCTGCTGTACTCCACAGTTGCAGACACAATCCGTTTTGCCGTAAAGTTACATATTTGGTAGACAACAAGTCCGCTAAACACAAACATGCTACAGAATAACACAGCATATACAAGCAAGCACACTGGCTACCAATTTGCAGGAAAAGTTTGACCACTTCCATGACTTCCCAATCGTGGCAACTAGCTAGCTAGCTGAATAGATAGATCACGCATGCAATAATTTATTAGTTACCTGCTCGTCAGTTGTTTTCGGTGCATGAAGAAAAACAGGTGATGGCACAGCAGTCTCCTTCAGTAGAGGGTGTCCCGCCTGTCCTTTTTTGATTTTCACATAGTCATTCTCCATGAAATGGTCACTACAAACTTTTTTAGAGTCTCAATTGGTGACATCCATGCGAGCAGCAAGAAGCCACATCTGTTTTCTTTTTTGATCTTCCACTGGAAATTGGTGAAAACTTTGTGGTGCCCATTTTTTTTGCGTGATTTGAACAACCTTGAAATACACACCGAAATACCATCTTACCTGAACGTTAGCTAACAATACTACGAGTCTGATTCTTTCACACGCGCAATATTGTTTTTGGCCGGCAGAGCTATAGGATACTTTACGTTACCTAGCTACTAAACTAACGCCGTACTTCCACGGAGAATTTAGGTGAGCACAAAGTAAAGGATTCAACGACAGTTTGACTTGAAAAATGATGGTATAATCACTGAAAATAACCCCGATAGACTGTCGTCGTATTTTATTTGCTTTGGGTGCACTGTGGAGTGTTTAAGTGCGTTTGGTAGTGGATGTTACTAGTTTCCTACGAGTTGCACTAGCATTAGCAATGTGTGTAAGTCCAAAAGAAGGGACAGCATGGAATTATCTGAAAATGGTTTCCATCAATCAACTACATCATGGGTAAGTCGCAATTGAGACATTATGTCCAAAATTCCGAACTATCCCTTTAAGTTTGCTTGCTGCGCGTAGCAAATTACGTCACAAGATAGCTCACTCGAGGGAAGTGAGTAAGGGAAGGGAATGTGTAAAATTGGATCCGAATGCAGCCTGGGACAGTAGGTAAAACTAACCATTTAAAGAAACGGAGCTTGCTTAGTTCAGGTTTGAGGCCAGTGCGTGGATGCGCCACAGTCCGACCTGGTCCTGTTTTAATAACCGTAGCGTGCACCAGCCCTCACACCTTATAATGGCAGCCCCAGAACTCGCTCAATTACGCACTTCAGCTACTTTGCATCTTTAGATGACGGTTTAAAAATTAAAAAAAACATTTAAAATGTAAATATTCCTGCATATCAATGCAGGATTTGTCAACAAAAGAAACATGTAACTACCCAAAACACAACAATCATGGAAAAAATGCATAGTTTTGTAATAAACATGTCAGCAAATCTGCAGGGATTATACCAGTGTCTGAGGCAGGACTGTCCACAGAGCCGGGGGGCACCCCACTGTTTCATACAGAACTTTATAAATGCTTCATGTAGTTCTTACATACGGTTGTTTATGTATAAATTTACAAAAGCTTTAAAATCGGATTGGTTAATGAAGGAGAGGCCAAAGAATGGCTGGCTGATGGATATACCTGCTGTCCTGCTGCTACAGGCCAGGGTCGGAGGCTTCTTCAGCCGGTTGTTTCTTCTTCCTTTCCTTTGAAGTCATAGCGCTACATTGACATTATACTAACGTTACATGAAATTAATTCTACGATGGCTAAAATATATGCGTTTAATTAGAAAATATGCCAGCATATTGTATAGTTGTAGATTATATTAACAGACTTAATTGAATGCACATAAATTTTTGTTTTTTAATTTTATACAGGAAAAGCAATAGAATGGAGCTAGCGCAAGCTGGTTACAATATTGATCTCTTTCGCTGAGGTCACTGGCTAATTCGTTAGCAACCACTCATTTACCCAGCATTTAGCTGTAGCAAATTACCAGGCTATAGCTAAATCTGTAAACAACTGGAGTTTGTAGGTAAAACGTACGACGACGACAAAATCGGATAATCTGATAGTTATTTAAACTCAGATATTAGACATATTTCCTATCACAATTTTAGTCGAGAATTAAGAAAAAAATATTTGTCAAGGTGCTTTTTTCGTATAGCATGTTGACAACAATACTGGCTTTTGTCGCCTGAAGAAATGTTATAATGTTAAATTGCGTGGTCTATCTCCCGTTTTGGATTTTGAAGAAATATTTTCTGCAAAGATGTCGCCAGCCTTTAGATAGACAGGGAAGAGATTGGTGATGCTTGCCAGCTAGAGACAATATCACACTGTGAAAGGTCGCTAAATTTATCCGTTATCGTGGTAATTGTTTAAAATTAAAATTGAGTTTAAAATTCTGAACCCACTGAGAGTTCCACTAATGTTCAGTCGATAGAGGCCGATTTTAATATTGTAAGGTTAAACCATGTTACCCAAGCAAACGGCAGCTCTCTGAAATGAAATTCAACTCTTACAGCCAAGTGAACAGCAGCAAAACAAACAACAACAAAAAACACCTGTAGCCAATTAACCTGGGAGTTATTTCACAAAGCAGGATTACTTAGTTAGCTGAATAACTGCAGAGTAAAACACGGAACCCTCCCCAATGTGGAACATGGACTGAAGTAAAAAGAGCTGTTCCGGGTTTTACTTAGTGCAGTTATCCAGCTAACTCGCTGATCCTGCTTTGTGAAATACACCCCTGCTGCGGTCCCATCCATAGATCTACTAAATTGATCTATATTATATCTCAGCTATTCATAATAATACCTTGCAAGAAACGGCTTACGTAGGGAAAATAAATACACACAATAATACCAGGGACCTGTTTCAGTAAGCAGGGGGTATACTATGAAACAGGATTACTTAGTTGGCCGGATAACTGCACTGAGTAAAACCCGGAACCCTCCCAAATCTGGAAAATGGACTGAAGTAAAAAAGAGCTGTTCCCGGTTTTACTCAGTGCAGACTGTGCAGTCATCCAGCTAACTAAGTAATCCTGCTTCGCAGTGTAGCCCCCAGGATTACTTAGTTAGCTGGATAACTCCACTGAGTAAAACCTGGAACATCTTTTTACTTCAGCCCATATTCCAGATTTCAGAGGGTTCCGGATTTTACTCAGTGCAGTTACCCAGCTAACTCCGTAATTCTGCTTAATCCTGTGAAACAGGCCTCAGTTTTACACATTAAGACATTATTTAGCGTTCAGGCACCTGAGCGCACGTTGAACTGCCGAGCGAATACTTTCGCATGCTCACCTTGCCTCACGCTGCTTTCCCACTCCCGTTCGACAGGTGAGATCAAGGCCTTGTGAACAAACACTGGAATTTGACACCTGTGGACTAGTTTATAAGTGCAAGTTTTCAATTCAGGGGGAATCATTGATCGTTATAATTTAGTGATTTTTGTGTTCGGGGAAAAAAACGTGTCTTAAAGGCAAAAGGGGCAGGGTTACAATCTTCTCCCCCCACCCACACATAGCCTACCTGTCAAAAGGGTTAATATTGTGTGGTAGGTTTATGTACACACTATTATTGGTTGTGACGTTGTGATGGACTTGGCATCAGCCCTGCTTGTTGCCTAAGCCTTTGTGTGTGCACTTCTGTACATTTCTCTGGATTCGCACATCTGCTAAATGCCTTAATGTAAATGTAATGTAGCGGGGCCTGGGGGGTATTCCACAAAGCAGGGTTCCTGAGTTAGCTGGATAACTGCACTGAGTAAAACCTGGAACAGGTCTATTTACTTCAAGCCGTGTTCCTGACTTGGGAGGGGTCCGGGTGTTATTCCGCGCAGTTATCCAGCTAACTCAGTAATCCAGCTAACTCAGTAATCCAGCTAACTCAGTAATCCTGCTTTGTAAAATACCCCTCTGGTCTAAAAGGACTGGAATTTTTTTCACTCCGAATAACAAAAAAAAAACAGCAAGTAGGGGAGGGGGTGGGGCCCACGGAGTGACAAGAGAAGGCCCCACCCACAGGAGAAGGGAAATTACCGCAAAGGCCCCGTCTCCCGCTAAACAGGGCAGCGGCTACGATCAGGACTCAGGACGCCTTTCACAAACTCCGCCAACCGCTCGGGGAGCCATTGACAGGTTGCCAAGGACAGTCTCTTTCCCACCGCACGCGTGATGCACGGCTCTGCTCTCTACATCAACTGACAGAGAGCAGAGCTGTCAAGGTAACCTTAGGCATTTGCAGCTTTCAATTCCTCCTCTTAGCCAATTTAATGGCTTTTTTTCCCCGTGTAGTTTATGGGTAATGAGAGGGAATCTACGGGGGAGAAAGAAATGGACATTTTCCACAGCTCTGGGCTAAAGGCAGGAAGAGAAGTGGTTCAAAATCTCGCTGGGTTAAACAGAAGTGCTTACGTAATTTTTACACAGCATCCGGGCTTTTTGCACACATGTGGGCCGTGCTCATTCTCTGAGGTTTATGAAGACTGTGACAGATTTTCCTGCAATTTGATTGGTTCTGCGGTATTTTAACCAACGTCATGTTAAAGGTCGGGGGTCGAGCGTGCTTGAATCATCGCCTGCACTTGCAGCCCCAACAACACAAACACACAACTTAAACTGGCAAAACACATTACCAGAAGCCAGGCACTTATTTATTTAACGTAAGTGTGAACTTGGGAAGGTCCAGACCAGTGTAAGACGATCAGTCTGCTGGAATATTCCGGAAAAGCAGTCAGACTGCAAGGTCAGCAAGCGTGACTCGAGGGGAAACGATGTGGGATTAACCAGGATTACATCACCATCTGGGAGTTAAGTCAGCAGCTATCTCAGAGAAAGGCCAGGTTTATCTCATTAAAGGGCCTTATCCTTAAAATAATGACAATCACACCCCAGCACACACGTAGTGGCCTTCAGAACACAATCTTTTATTTCAGAATTGTGTGCTCGCTCGCTAGTTTTTTTGGTGTTTTTTTTGTCGTCAGGTAATTCCTACCGCTCTCCAGCCTGGCTGTGAGGGTGAAGTCAGCTGTTCACTGGCAGAGACACGGTTACACAGACAAGACAGCCACGTTTGCCAAAAAACAGGAGAGAATAGAACACAAAGCATGAATAAAAACACAAATGCATAACGACCTGAGAGCGAGCACTGAGGCAAAGCTTCGGTGCAGGGGTGGAGTTTGGAAGTTTGGAGCGTTCCATTGGGTTTATGAGGCGCGTTTAATTCCACCCGCCGCCCCAAACCGAGCGAATATCTTGGCGCGAGATATCCCGCCAGAGCCTGAATCCCAGGGATTTCTGGGATACGCCAATTGCAAGCGGAGGAGGAACGTGAAGCACGTCCTGCTACAGCCAATCATCGCTCACTGTGGACAGAGCGATTCCAAAAAACGAATGAAATCAATGACGCACACAGGATAAATAAATCTAATCCCTGCCCGAGGAGTGAAAACTAATCAAAATCCCTGATTGAAAAAAATAATCATCAAATCAATCAGATTATTGACCTCAAAGAAAATATGACTGGCGTCTAAAAAAAAGTAAAGAAAATCCACAAATCAACTCTGACACAAAAATAATCTGCCAAACAATGCACTTCGATCAACAGACTTTTAATGTCATGCCTCTGGATGGGTTATGCACCAATAATAAAAAATATCTTTTTTTAAAAGATGAAGTGTCTCCCGGTGCAAAGTGCGGATCTGAAGGACGTTTTTTCCTCCCGAGCTGGAACCTAAAATAAAACCCATGTCAGATAGCTGCTATGAGAGAAATCCCAAAGCATTTAAAAGGTGTTTTTTCATCCCTGGAGGTGAGGTCAGTGCAGCAGTCTGTCATTCTCCGGGAAGGCCGAGCCAGTGGACTGTCTGTGTGTGCAGATTGTGAGTGGTGGCGTGGGGGGGGGTGGGGCTGGGGTGACTCTCTGTTGCCCGGATAACAGAGAGACCTGCTAGACCTTGACTTTCTCCACCTCCAGCACTCCACCTTGAACCTCCTCCTGCATGGAGACCACAGCACCTGGCTGGCAACAGGTATGCTGGTGATCCCTCCAGTCCTACAGAGAGAGGGGGGGGGGGGGAGAGGGGGGAGGGAGAGACAGAGGGAGAGAGAGGAAGTGAGAGGGGGGGAGGGAGGGAGTGAGAGAGGAGAAGAGGGGGCAAGAGGAGAGAGGGAATGAGAAGGGAAGATAGAAATGGACGGAAGAAAGGGGATAGGGAGAGACAAAGGGAAGATAAGAGAGGTGAGAAGGTATATAAGGAAAGAGGAGGGGAGAGGGAGGAGAGAGGGAGGGAGAGAGGGGGAGAGATACAGACAGGGTTGGAGGGATGGCATGAGAAAAAGAGAGGATGAAAAAGGGAGAGAAAGAGATGGGGGGGATTTCAAGTTATAAATACTCATCCTACAATTCGAAGAAATGCTGTATAATTAAAGAGTACGGCTCTTACTGAGAGAGGGACCCAGAGCAGCGCTGTGTCAGTGTAGCATAGCCTGAGGGTCAGTGTGTGGACACCTACACCATCACCCTGTCCCTAATATAGCTCACATTATACTGAGGTTTTTAACATTACCGTTTCATTTTAACCCACAGTCTGATATCTGTTAAGGCTCTGCTCCAGTGTGTGGATGGGCCCCACAGTCTGGTATCTGTTAAGGCTCTGTTCCAGTGTGTGGATGGGCTCTATGGTCTGGTATCTGTTAAGGCTCTGTTCCAGTGTGTGGATGGGCCCCACAGTCTGGTATCTGTTAAGGCTCTGTTCTAGTGCATGGATGAGTCCCACAGTCTGGTATCTGTTAAGGCTCTGCTCCAGTGTGTGGATGGGCCCTATGGTCTGGTATCTGTTAAGGCTCTGCTCCAGTGTGTGGATGGGCCCCATGGTCTGGTATCTGTTAAGGCTTTGTTCCAGTGTGTGGATGGGTCCCATGGTCTGGTATCTGTTAAGGCTCTGTTCCAGTGTGTGGATGGGCCCCATGGTCTGGTATCTGTTAAGGCACTGTTCCAGTGTGTGGATGGGCCCCATGGTCTGGTATCTGTTAAGGCTCTGTTCCAGTGTGTGGATGGGCCCCATGGTCTGGTATCTGTTAAGGCTCTGTTCCAGTGTGTGGATGGGCCCCATGGTCTGGTATCTGTTAAGGCACTGTTCCAGTGTGTGGATGGGCCCCATGGTCTGGTATCTGTTAAGGCTCTGTTCCAGTGTGTGGATGGGCCCCATGGTCTGGTATCTGTTAAGGCTCTGTTCCAGTGTGTGGATGGGCCCCATGGTCTGGTATCTGTTAAGGCTCTGTTCCAGTGTGTGGATGGGCCCCACGGTCTGGTGTCTGTTAAGGCTCTGTTCCAGTGTGTGGATGTGCCCCATGGTCCGGTATCTGTCTATAGGCTTTGGCCCCCTAGTGGTGGGACGCATGCGGTCCAATTTTTTATAGTGTTCATATTTCTCTTAAATTCTAAATTATAACGTTAATAAAACACGGAACTTTCGACGCAAAATTGTTAAAAACAGTCACAGCCTGCGAACACATTCGTTTATATGCTTATCAGCTCTCAGGTTACACTACAGAGCCATAAAGCAGCAGGGTGCTAATAGCCCAACCCACTTTTTTTATTTGTTTACAGCCTTCACCTCGCCGCAATCACAGGCAATAAAATGCGTATCACAAAAGCTCTTGGTACCATTTCAACACGCTAAAAAATCAAGATCCGATTCAGGAACAATTGTATATTATTGAAAAGTTGTATAAATAAACATTAGGTGTTTTTTTCCCGTGCTCACTTCAGTATGCATACAACCGATATACTTCCGGTTTTGTATAAATACATTTTATTTTCTACAAATTCTCTTGATAAACATGTTTAAGCAACCAAATACGATACCTGGTTATGCAGTTATAACCCTTTTCTGAAGAATCCTCAACGTTTTTTCGTAACCCATTTATCCATTATCCAGGAAAGTCTCAATTTCCACAGTGCGTACCCTTCGCTTTTGCGTTTGTACTACGTTACTACCGTTGCGTAAAAGCATTACTAGACTGCTACAGGAATGATCTAACGTAAAACACGTAGATTATCTTCTACGGGGGTTCCTGCCCTTTCAAACGAAGTAAAATATGTCATATTCAAGCGACTGTGAACGGCGCTGTATCCACGCGTAACGACAACCCATAGGGCAATCGGCTGTGCGCTCCTGACTGTCGACAGCATCAGATGACGCCTGTGGCCATTTTGAGTTTATCCTGTAAGGGATGGGCTGGATTGCTGTTACAAGTAAGTTTGTAGTCTATCCAGATGTATTTAGCAATGTGTAGCTTTTTTGTGAGCTGAAAAAACGTCACAGACCAGTCTTTCTCTGTACGCAGACACGGGCAGCTGTATTGGTGCAATTGCGCTGGTGATGTCTTTGCTGCTTCAAAGTTTACGATTATTTTATACATTTATACGCGAACGTGGCAATCAACGGTGGAAAGAAGAGCGCTTATTTCACGGTTGCTCAGGTTTTGGAGGTGAAGAAGTGTCCCAGAGGCGAAGAAGTCTGTGTTCTGGCAGAGCAATGACTCTGGCATGGACCCGTGCCTGGACATGTAAGTGTTTTTAAAAAATATATAATACAAATTATTATTATTATTATTGTTATTATCATCATCATAATCATCAACAGTATGGAGCGCTATTATCTAGAGTATTTTTAGTTTGGTGATAAATGGATTCTCGCAGGAGTTCGCTAGTTTCTATGGTGTCACAGGCTGGTAAGGAGCGCCTGCTGTTTGTTTGTTTTCTAGCGTTCATTCGCAGTTTCTTTGTGCAGCAACCAACACAAGGGCTAGTTGTTGAATTTACGCATGAAACGACATCCATTCTCAGTACTTTATTTCACGGTTCAGTCAAGACATTACAGTATTATAATAATGTAATTTAGTTCGTGCAAGCTGACAAACGAATTCATAAATCCTAGTTAGCTACGATTGCTAATTATGTTGGAGCTAATATCAGACGTACTGTGGATGTAAGATTTTTTAATGTATATACGTATATATAAATGTGTGTGTGTGTGTGTGTGTATATATATATATATATAATTTTTTTTTTTATAAAATAAAAAATTTTTTCCACTTAATTGTAATACTTGCCATATGTCTTTTTGAGATAATTTGTGTTCTCATTTTTTAGTGATTCTACTTAGTAATGTACTTGAATCTGTCTTTTTCAGGGAGGACAGTGAAGACACCCCTCCCCCACCTAACACCTCTGTCGTAGGAGGTGGTAACAGACAGGTTTGCCAAATAGTGATGTATAATTCATTACTTTTGCTGTAAAAAGTCAAGTTGAAGGCTTGTTATAGATAAACCTGTTATTCTGCTGGCTTATGGGGCTCTGGTAAATCTAACTTTGAAGTACAGTGCCATTTTAAATGTAAAGCAGATTGGTTGGATAACATTAGGGTAAGTAATCCTTTTCGGAGAGGTATTTGGGCACTTTTGGGCACGCTTTGTAAGAGAATACCCTCATACACATAAACACAAAACATGTGTAGGTTAATTTTCTTCACATTCTGTATTGCAAAAAATGTTTTAAAAGAAAAATAAAGTTTTCTGATGATTGACATGCCTAGACAGAAAGATATGCACGTTTTATATTTGGCGACGTTTGGAAACGTTTTGGGACACCCGGGCCCCGTTTTGGTAAAAATACCAATGCATAAGGAAAGCCTGTAGATATCTTTACCAAATTCTAAACCCAAGTGGACAACATATCAGTGCACTAGTGTAAGGAAGTCTGGCTTGCTCCAGTACTTTGAAGTTGAAATATTCAGTGCTAAACTGTAAAAACACAAGGCGTTTTGTACTTTTTTTTGTTTTTTTATGTGTATTATGTATAAACTGTATGTGACCATTTTTACATAAATTTATTCTGATGCAAATTTCTGAATGGTACAAGCCTCTTCTTTCATTGAAACTTTCAACCATGGATGTGCAGTGAATCGTTTTTGAGATATTGGCACTTAATTGACACTAGTAAAAACTAGGCGAAAATTGTATAAAATAGGCCAAAGTAAATAGGGTTAAGGCTCTGTTCCTGTGTGTGCATGGCCCCCGTGGTCTTTTTGAGCTCTGTGGAAACGCGATAGCGGAGTTTGTGGTAATGAGCACTGATTATATTTAGAGCGCACAGCTGGCGATATGTGCAGCTCTCTCCCATATAAGAGCTCACAGATACTACAGAGCAGAAAGACGGTGTGAATAAAAAAAGTCTAAATTAAACTCTGTTTCCGTCTGTTCCGAGACCGTCGGGCCGGCTGCGGGCTAAACGAGGCTCTGACGCGCGGAACACCCGACCGGCCGTTAAGAAAGCCGCAGATCGGGCTCCCGGATGACTCATTCGGTTAAGCCAGCACACTGGGGTGCACGGATGAGCCCTGTACCGGACCAGGGCCGACTGTGGCCGGTAGCTCCACTGGGCGACGCTCAGTTAGCGCCTGCGTCACCCAGGGTATGTGGGACAGGAGTCTTGGGTGGCCCTCGCCGGCCAATAAGAGCCCCTGTAAGACTACATGCCAAAGCTGCGTGTGAAAGGTCCCTCCTCTGACACTGCTCCATGAGAGCTGAGCTGCGGTCTGCAACGTGAAAAGAATCAGATGTAGGCCGGCACATGTTTTCTCCTGAATCCGCAGGGTGGTTCGTGCATGGAGCGGGACTGTGGTTGCAGACAGTGGAAGTTGGACATACGTATATAGCCCCCGGGTTGGTCGGCAAATAAAAAAAAATTATAATAATTTTAAGTCAAGCTGCAGGTCTAATGGCAGAAAAGACTCAGACCCCCCCCCCACCCCCACCCCGCTTCCTTCACCTGATCTCTAGCACACGGACAGGTGAAAGCAACATGGCTGAAACCTCTCCCAGCCAATCAGCACTCACTTCAGATCAGAGATCAGCGAAGGCTGGTGCTACACACTGGTGGCATTTCAGGTCATTAATGGCATTAGTCCATTCAATACAGGACAGCCTATCAGGAGAGTCAGTGCATTTTCCTTGTCCAATAGCAGGGCAGCGTTGTGGCGGTGTGCGTACCTTCCTCTGGCAGAAGACGGAGCAGTAGTTCACCTTGTGGCAGCCGGTGCATTCATTGGTCGCCTCTCGGCCGCAATTCACACACATTTGCTGGAGGGAACACAAGAAGAATATATATATACACAAGCCAGGAGAGATGAGTCTTAGCTCCTGTAACACACACACGCACGCACGAGTGCGCACAAGCGCACACACGCATACACACCTCTAATACACGCACACACACACACACCACTCATATGCACATAGACACACACACACACACCACTCATACACACACGCGCACACACACACACTCATGCGCACACAAACAAACTCACACGCGCATACACAATTACACACACACATACGCACATGCACACAGAGGAGAACCAAGAGACACAATAATATTGATAACAGCCCAAAATGATAAACTGAACTGCACAAAAAGAATACAATATTTCAGTTTGACATTTTGGGGAAATGCAGGAAGGTGTGAAAGGTTACTGTGCTGATATCTCCTGATCCTCTAGAGCTTAGCTGTCTAAAGCAATCTTCCCAACATTAACGCTGGCCTGAAGGATACGCTCTCTGGGAGCGCACGCACGCACGCAGACACACACACATACACACACACACACACACACGCGCGCACACGCACGCACGCAGATACATGCTCACACATACTCAGACACGCAGACACACGCACGCACGCACGAAGACGCAGACACACACACGCTCACACACATACACACACGCGCACGCACGCACGCAGATACATGCTCACACATACACACACGCAGACACGCACGCTCGCAGACACACACGCTCACGCCTGGAACCCACCAGACGCGCAAGCGCACAGACGCTTATTGCGCGCGCAGATTTGAGCAGAACTGAACCCACTAGACGCGCAAAGGCACAAACGCTTTTATTGCTTTTTCGGAGCGCATTCCGTGTATGACACGAAACGCGCTATACAAACAAACAGTCTACATTCCGGATTTGTGAGCTTCGCTTAATAATGGATAAGTAAATATTGCTATTACATATGTCTTACTGCTTGACAGGTTAATTAAAATGAAAACTTGCATACTGTCAATATATAGTACATGGGAAAATAGCTACACATGAATCAGACCAACAAACAAGTCTTCACTGGCTGGCAGCAAATGGCCTACTTTCGATTTTTACTTCGTAGCCTATAGCTAATGTAATTATGTAATTATAACGAAATCAGTTGAGTGATTACCTTATCTCGCAATATTAATATAGTAGTTTTTTTGTTTGTTTCAATACGAGTTGTAAACATGAGGAAGGCAATTACGGTTTACCTCTTGCTCCAAATGCTCCTGAGGAGAAGAATGTGGGTAGCTACACCCCATGAACTGCTTTGATCACACTTTACTTTGATCACACTTTTGATTATATTAAAAGAAATATCTAAACTATATAGAATGTTGTTTTTTAAAGCTAAATGTAGCAAACGAGACAATGCCTCCTTTATAAAGTCTGTTTAATATTATTTATTTATTTAAGACAGTAATCAACATGTTCTAAACATTTCATTTTAGCAGAATTAGCAGCTATTTTGATTATGTAGTACCTCAAATCGATACAGTGATATCAGTATAATAAAAACAGAAGTAAGCATAGGGTTAATTCATTGAACATATATATATATATATATATATATATATATATATATATATATATATATGTATGTATGTATACTATAATAAAGAAAAAGCATTATAAAACGAGAATAACTGGTTATATGCAAAATGTATGACTTGATTTAACTTCATTCATCCCACAATGGACAATGGTGATTGTCTCTGTTCCCATTTTCATTAGGGCCTATATTAAAATATATGTATTAAAATAATTTATAACAATTGTAAAACTATTAGTAGGTTGAAAAACATTAAAATGTGGTGATATAATGCAGATATTGAACATATTCAATGTATTTCTATGAGATTGCGCATGCGGATGGCCGGTGAGAACCGTGCGTGCGTGGCCGGTGAGAACCGCGGCAATTCGTTAACATTGGAGCGGAAGTGAAGCGCAGCAGTGCGCGTGTGCGTGCGCTTGTGCTTGCGCGTCTGGTGGGTTCTAGGGTTTAGGCCGGCATTTGCCGGTTTTGACCGTTTTTTTATGACAAAGGCCGGAAAATGTAATTCCCTCCGGACATTCGGGCCGGTAAAAAAAAAAAAAAAAAGTTTTACTTTGCAATATAGTAATTTAACATATTAGTCTCAAAACCACGGCAATTTATCATTAGGCCTATTATCACCGCAAATCAGACACCGCTACTCTCAGAGACGCAAAACGCGACGCTATTCCAATGATGACAGCTCTCCGGGGCTACGGAGGATTAAGATTTCAAACAGCCTGTGAAGTTTTGATCCGAGAATTTCCCGACATTTATCCTGACTGGGCGAAGGTGGCAAAGATGGCCTGTGTCATTCCCGTGTCAAGTGTGCCAGCAGAGTGGGGATTCTCGCTCCAAAACCGGATCAAAACCGCACTCCGAAGCCGCCTGCAGGAGGAGAAGGTTACGCGACTCATGCGTATCGCTGCACTAAAACTTACGAGACATTTGATTTCAAATCAGCAGCTGCTCACTTCATCGTCGCAAATGAAAGGAGCCTATAGGCCTATGGGTTGCTCGTTTTTTTTGTTGCCAGTTATGAAAATGCCGTTTTTAACTGTCAGTAGGCTTAGGCTACTTGAACTTAATAGGCTATAAGCTTGATATAATCAGTATTTTTTTTTCCTTGTTAAATCAATAGCCTACACTGTTCTGGTCTGACTTTCCCGAAAGCGTTGTTCGTTAACGTTAGGTCGGATCCCAATTGTCACGTGTTGTTGCTGGCTCTTTTCCTTATAGCATCTTCCGCAGCTCTGCAATTTGCCTTGGAGTAAAGAAATGTTAAAATCGTTATTCAAAATTAGGTTATTGCTTGCTATTCTGAAGAAAAATGTGTTCTAATAAGCTAATGATGCAAAATCAAGACAGCTTCTGTTGTTGAGAAAACATTACGCACGCAGTCACTCACACAAAATGCGCGATTTTAATGTAATTCATCCGCTTGTGCAAGGCGAAGCTGTTATATTAAATTTTTATATTATTCCTTTATTTTCAATTGTTTTCAGTCCAAAATATAATACTATGCTGTAACATATGTTGTTAGGCTACATCATTAAATGCACCTGCCTGTCGTACATGCAATGAAAATAGATATGGCCGTTTTTTTTTTATCACGTCCGACAAACTGTAATCATTCCGGACATTCTGGACGGCAGTTTAAAATCCTAGCGCGACCTCTGACGCACACACACACACACACGCAGACACACACACACGCAGACGCACACACGTACGCACGCAAATACAGGGCCCGGGGGCGGGATTACATTATATTAAATTACATTACAGGCCTTTAACAAACGCTCTTATCCAGAGCGACTTACTTTTGCAGTATCCATTCATACAGCTGGAGATGCATACTGAAGCAATGCAGGTTACATAGTATCCATTCATACAGCTGGAGATGCATACTGAAGCAATGCAGGTTACATAGTATCCATTCATACAGCTGGAGATGCATACTGAAGCAATGCAGGTTACATAGTATCCATTCATACAGCTGGAGATGCATACTGAAGCAATGCAGGTTACATAGTATCAATTCATACAGCTGGAGATGCATACTGAAGCAGTGCAGGTTACATAGTATCCATTCATACAGCTGGAGATGCATACTGAAGCAATGCAGGTTACATAGTAATGCAGGTTACATAGTATCCATTCATACTGCTGGAGATGCATACTGAAGCAATGCAGGTTACATAGTATCCATTCATACTGCAGGAGATGCATACTGAAGCAATGCAAGTTACATAGTATCCATTCATACTGCTGGAGATGCATACTGAAGCAGTTCAGGTTACATAGTATCCATTCATACTGCTGGAGATGCATACTGAAGCAGTGCAGGTTAAGTACCTTGCTCAAGGGTACAACGGCAGTGTCACACCTGGGAATCAAACCTGCAACCTTTAGAACACAAATCTTGCCTTAATGATGACCTCAGTGTGTTTCCCATCCGGGTCATCAGAGGGCTGGAAGGTCACCTGACCCTGGAAGGACTGCAGAGAGAGAGAGAGAGAGAGAGAGAGAGAGAGAGAGAGAGAGAGAGAGAGAGAGAGAGAGAGGGGGGGGGGTAAGAGAGACAGAGGGGAGAAGAGGGGGCAGGAGGAGAGAGGGAAAAAAGATGAAGGGAGAAAGAGGTGAGAAGGTATATAGGGAGAGAGGAGGGGGACAGGGAGGGAGAGAGAGGGGGACAGAGAGGGGGAGAGATACAGGCAGGGTTGGAGGGATGGCATGAGCAAAGGAGAGAGTGAGAGGAAGAGAGAGTGGGGGAGAAAGAGAGAAAGAGAAAATGAGAAAATTGAGTGAAGAACAGGGGACAGAGGGATAGAAGAGGGAGAGAGGAGAAGGGAAGAGAGAGAGAGAGAGAAATATCAAATCTATTAAATTAAATCATTTAGTATTTCAATGTGCAACATTCAAGGCCTAAACTCTTCAGCATTTGGTATGAGGAGCAGAAACCTTGATTTCAATAGACAAATAAGAGACACAGATATAATAATCTTACAGGAGACACGGTGTAAAGCTGACCAAGTCACTGGCTGTCCTTCAGGCTACAAAGAGCTGGTAGTACCCTCAGTAAAAATTTAACACAATTACCCAAGGCAGGAACTCAGGGGGAATGTTAATTTAGTTGAAATCAGAGCTAATACAATTAATAGAAATGGTCAAAGAAAGGGGACTATCACATGTGGTTAAAAATTAATGAGGAAATCTTCTCCACAAGAAAAAGTATTTTCCTCTGTGCTATTTATATCCATCCCGCAGAATCTCCGTATTTTAAAGAGAACACCTTTACTAACATAGAACAGGAGATCTGCTGTTTCCAGGGCCCAGGGAAACGTGCTGATCTGTGGTGATCTAAATGCCAGGACGGGAGAAGAACCAGACGTCATCAGCACACATGGTGACAACCACATCCTTGGCCAGAACCACCTTCATTTCCCCATTTATTCCCATATGAATAATTATGACAAATCAACTCACAAAAATGGGAAAGAACTCTTGCAGCTCTGTCGAGGACTGGGTCTGTACTTCGTCAATGGTAGGTTAAGAGGGGACTCTTATGGGAGATACACCTACAGCTCACCTCATGGCAACAGCACTGTTGACTATGCGATCACAGATATAGATCCATTCTCTTTCAGAGCCTTCACAGTCAGGCCACTAACCTAATCTGTCAGATCACAGCCAAATTACTGTGTATCTAAAACGGACAGAAAATAACAACGCAACCACACAGCCCAGTAAGCTCTACAGCCATTCATAAATCTTACAGATGGGCCCAAAAAAAAAGCACAGAAGAGTATCAGAAAGCAATCCAAGACAAAGAAATACAATCAGTCTTAGACATCTTTCTGGAATAGACCGGGCAGTGAAAAATATAGATTTTGTTTTTTGAAAAAAACCGGCCTTAAAATCCAATCTGATATTATCCAAAAGTAAACCAAAACCAAAGTGTGAGACGAGAAAAATGGTTTGATAGCGATTGCAGAACCATTACACGTGGAGAGCGACAGGGCCGCAGTCTGAGCCCAACACTTTTAAACATTTATACTAATGAAGTGACCACAGCTTTGGAACAATCCGCTGCCTCTGGTCTCATTTCACTGGACAATAAAAAAATAGCTTTATGATCTGGTTCTGCTGTCGCCCACAAAACAGTGGCTACAACAGGAACTAGATGTACTGCAGTAATTGTGCAAGACCTTGCATTAAATTTAAACAAGCAAAAATAATGATTTTCCAGAAAAGATCCAGATCTCGGGAAATCACACACAATTTTACACTAGGGACAACAAATATTGAATATACTGCAAATTGCAAATACCCAGGTTTAAAGATTAGCCAAACAGGGAGCTTCAACTTTGCTATGAATGAACTGAAAGAGAAAGCACGCAGGGCATTTTATGCCTTTAAGAAGCAAATTAAAATAGATATGCCAATTAGGGTTAGGCTCAAAATATTAAAATCCATAATTGAACCAATTGCACTACATGGCAGTAACGTGCAGGGTCCGCTCACAAAGCAAGATTTTGCAAATTGGGATAAACAACCAACTGAAACCCTGCATGCAGAGTTCTGCAAAAACATTCTCCACGTGCAGAGAAAAACACCAAACAGTGCATGCAGGGCAGAATTAGGCTAATATCTGCTACTCATTACCATCCAAAAAAGAGCCATGCAATTCTGGAGGCACCTAAAACACAGCGACCCCCACTCATACCATTACAGAGCCCTGCAATGCCAAGAGCTGAGCCCAGAGAAGAGTCCCCTCACTCAGCTGGTTATGAGGCTCAGTTCACTAACCCCCACTAACAGCATCCAGCCTCAGGACAGCCCCTTTCCAATTAACCCAATTAGAATCAACCAAACCATAACACAATAAAAACAAAACGACATTACTTTTTGGGAAACTCAAACAAAAAATCAAAGCAAATTGTTATCTGACCCTAAATCGAGGATACATTGTGGCAGACCACAGTGAAAAACCACAAGCACAGAAAACGCTTAATGAAGTACAGACTCCTGCTGTGGTTTTACTCCTGTTCCTGTTTTAGCATGTGACCCACGCCTGCTCCTTCCAGCCGCACCTCCGTAAAACAATCATTTCACACTTTAACACTGGAAGAGTACTGCAGAACACATTTACCTGCCTGCCTGGTACCTGTCCGTTTCACACCTTCACACTGGAAGAGTACTGCAGAACACATTTACCTGCCTGCCTGGTACCTGTGTTTCACACCTTAACACTGAAAGAGTACTGCAGAACACATTTACCTGCCTGCCTGGTACCTGTGTTTCACACCTTAACACTGAAAGAGTACTGCAGAACACATTTACCTGCCTGCCTGGTACCTGTGTTTCACACCTTAACACTGGAAGAGTACTGCGGTACACATTTACCTGCCTGCCTGGTACCTGTCCGTTTCACACCTTAACACTGGAAGAGTACTGCGGTACACATTTACCTGCCTGCCTGGTACCTGTCCGTTTCACACCTTAACACTGGAAGAGTACTGCAGAACACATTTACCTGCCTGCCTGGTACCTGTCCGTTTCACACCTTAACACTGGAAGAGTACTGCGGTACACATTTACCTGCCTGCCTGGTACCTGTCCGTTTGGTAACTACCTTAGATAAGAACTCACACTTTATAGGCAGCAATGCATTTAGCTGTTTTAAAAAACATAAGTGTGGCTCGCAGTCTGCAGTTGAACCTCTTCAGAACAACAATAAAATCATAGCACTCAAATCCAAAGAGCACAGTGAGGATCCTGCTAGAGGCTAAGCTAACCTCTTCATCCGAGACAAAGCCGCTTCAGGGTCTTATATTTAAACACACGCCTGCACTACGGTGCCATTTTACCCCCAGCCCACCGTATCCACATCCCTGTTTATCCTCCTCAGGCAAACTTGTCCTTAAAAGGTAAGTTTACCCACAACACATAATGCATTGGGGGAGACTGCAGTTTCAGGAAGCTTAACAGCAAATTGCAGAGAAAAATGGCTTGAATATATGTTTATATGAGCTTGAATAATTCTCACCTCAAGTAAAATAAATGAAATCATTGATCGTTTCATTTAATTCATCCATTGATTATTATCTGTAGTTGTAAGTACACACCACATAATTCACACTACGATAAGGAGGAATAAATTAATTACATATTACTACAAACTATAAAAAAAACGAAAACGGATAAAGTGGCGGTGACCTGTAAAATGAACTGTGCGTGAGTGTGTGAAGCCTCTTTCGGTTGTATGATTATTGTTTTTTGGTATTGTACGGTGCTGTGTTTTTACTCCGTGCGATTGGTTACGATGCTCCGTCTATGCCGGGGTACCCTTGAAAGACAGGTATCTGTGTCAGTGGGAATCACTATAAATAGGGACCACGGAAAAACTGAAAGAAGGGTAAAATTCCTCTTTAACCGTCTGAAGAGCAGGTTTTCTGGAATGTTTTTTTCAAAATGATAAGTGAGTGTTCTAGAACTCCATTGCTTTGTTACATCAGCATTAGAATGCTCAGTGAAGAACATTCTAAATCACAGTCAAAGTCAGTGTCCTAGAACTCCATTGCTTTGTTACATCAGCATTAGAATGCTCAGTGAAGAACATTCTAAATCACAGTCAAAGTCAGTGTCCTAGAACTCCATTGCTTTGTTACATCAGCATTAGAATGCTCAGTGAAGAACATTCTAAATCACAGTCAAAGTCAGTGTCCTAGAACTCCATTGCTTTGTTACATCAGCATTAGAATGCTCGGTTAAGAATAACACAGTTGTGGTGACTCACGTCTTTGTGGGCGGCGGGGGGTCTTGCTGTGGGCGTGGCTGGCCTGCTTGGCCTGCTGAATCAGGACCTTGAGCTGCTGCACGCTGCTCATCAGCGCGTTGGCCGTCTCCTCCAGGTACGCCCAGGTGCGCTGCTCGGAGGCGTCCACCCCGTTGGCCACGCCCGCTGATTCCGCCTTGGGCAGAGCCTGGGGGGCCACGGCTAGGGCTGGCAGAGATGTCAGCGTCACTAAAGAGGGGGGGGGGGGGTTATGGTTAGCCAATTAAAGCCATCGGTTTTACCCAACTATTAGTACTAAAGAATATAACTATAAACACTGATTGGTTATGACAATGAGAACACCGATCACGTCTGCTCTTGTTTTCCCTTTTTAAGTTACTCTGGCTAAGAACGTGTAAATGTACGTGTACATTACTCAACATTTAAACTTTATTTCTCCCGTAAATAATGCCAACGGGGAAGTCAGGGCAAAGTGAACCTGATGCGAGTGCTGGCGCTCGTTCTGAAAGTGTCTCTGGACAGTCTCTCCATGACATTACATTATAATGCAGTTCAGTACACTACACTACATTACATTACATTATACTGCAGTACACTACACTACATTACATTATAATGCAGTACAGTACACATTACATTACATTATAATGCAGTACACTACACTACACTGTATTTGCTTGGTTTTTTTTTTTTTTTTTTTTTTTTACAGCTTTATGGTCTTTGTCTTTATTTTTGCCATTGTTTAATAATGTGAAATAAAATACATGTGATCACAAAAGACTGTGTTCTACATGGGAATCAAACCTACAACATTTAGGTTACAAGCCCAGTTCCTTA